>OZ035837.1:7046453-7197821 GCA_964034765.1 Knipowitschia caucasica | reverse complement strand
GCTATGGACCATAGCAAAGTTTTGAGCCAGAACCTCTGCTTTGTTAGTGTCTGAGACTGCTGTGCCCTGCTCTGATACTAACACAGGGTAGTCCCAATCCGGTCTGTTTCCTCCCATCCTCTTAACCATTCTCCAGACTTCTTCTACAGGAGTGGTCCTCCCGATCTTCAAACAGAAGCCTCTCCATCTCGCTCTCTTTGCCTGCCTCACGGTCCTTCTAACAACGGCTTGTGCTTTCTTATATAGAATCAAATGCTGCATATCGAGAGTTCTCCTAAAAAGCCTGAAAGCTCTGTTCCTTGCTTTGACAGCTTTTTGGCATTCCTCTGTCCACCAAGGTACAAGGGCTCTGCACTGTCCAGGTTTACTTTTTGGTATAGAATGTTCTGCCGCCTCCATCATTACCTGCACCAACTGATTGTTCATATTATCTACGGAATCTGTATCAATCACATTACCCATCCCCTCCTCACACATTCTCTGAAATGTCATCCAGTCAGCTCTGGAGAAGGCCCACCTCTGAACTCCTTCCCTAGGTATCAGGTGTGCTTTACCCCCTACAATGCTCAAAATAGGGTAATGGTCACTCCCCAAATTAGTTTCTGACCTGACAGTCCACTGGCTGGCTCCTGCAAATACATTGGACACAAGGGTTAAATCCAAGACCGACTCTGTATCATTCACGGCGTTAAACCTGGTGCCTGCCCCATCATTTAAACAGACTAAGTTTTGCTCTTCCATTAACTCCTCTATAATTCTTCCATTACTATGGGCATTGAAGTCACCACACCAGATAATTCTCTGCGGATCTTGTCCCTGAATGTCAAGTAGACTCTGAAGATCTAAACTGAGACATGGCTTATAAAAGTTTATGATCACTATTGGTTCCCCTTCATTCCACATTTCAACCTCTACACACTCCAGGTTGCCACCTACTCCAAGCACCCTGTACGGAATATCGCTTCTAATAAATGTGGCACATCCTCCCCCATCCCCACGCTCTCGATCACCTCTAATCACAGAATAACCATATATAACAAAATCAAAAGAAGGCTTAAGCCAAGTCTCCTGGACACAAATAACATCAGGCTGCTCCGAGCTCCTCCCGTGTGACTGAGCTCCTCACCCTATCTCTAAGGGAGCGCCCAGCCACTCTGCGGAGGAAGCTCAATTCGACCGCTTTTATCCGCGATCTCGTTCTTTCGGTCATTACCCAAAGCTCATGACCATAGGTGAGGGAGGGAACGAAGATTGACCGGTAAATCGAAAGCTTTGCCTTTCGGCTCAGCTCCCTCTTTACCACAACGGTCCGATACAGCGATCGCATCACTGCGCACGCTGCACCGACCCGCCTGTCAATCTCAGGCTCCATTCTTCCCTCACTCGTGAACAAGACCCCGAGATACTTGAACTCCTCCACTTGAGGAAGGACCTCTCCACCCACCTGCAGAGGGCAAGGCACCTTTTTCCGGTCGAGCACCATGGCTCGGACAAACTGTGACTGGCACAGAAGTCCAACAACTGAACACCGCTCGGGTTCAGATCAGGGGGGCCGTTCTTCCCGATCACCCCTCTCCAAGTGTCACTGGCGCCTCCCACATGGGCGTTGAAGTCCCCCAGGAGAATAACAGAGTCCCCGGGCGGTGCACCGTCCAGTACCCCTCCCAAGGACTCCAAGAAGGCCGGGTACTCTGCACTGCTGTTAGGCCCGTAGGCCGTCACAACAATGAGAGACTTGTCCCCCACCCGGAGGCGGAGAGACGCGACCCTCTCATTCACCGGGGAGAACTCCAACACATGGTGGCTGAGATGGGGGGCAATGAGAATGGCCACCCCAGCTCGCCGCCTCTCCCAGCGGGAAACACCAGAAAAGTGGAGCGTCCAGCGCCTCTCAAGGAGTTGGGTTCCAGAGCCCAAGCTGTGTGTGGAGGTGAGGCCGACTACCTCTAGTCGGTATCGCTCAACCTCCCCCACGAGCTCGGGCTCCTTCCCCCCCAGTGAGGTGACGTTCCACGTCCCAAGAGCCAGATGTTGTGTGTGTGGACTGGGTCGCCGAGGTCTCCGCCTTCGACTGCCGCCCAGTCCTCTCAGCACTGCGCCACCACGGACCCCTCTGCAGGTGGTGGGCCCACAGGAGGGACTGCCCACGTCATCCCTTCGGGCCGAGCCCGGCCGGGCCCCGTGGGCTAAGGCCCGGCCACCAGGCGCTTGCATATGAGCCCCGACCCCAGGCCTGGCTCCAGGGTGGGGCCCCCCGGCTGCGCCATGCCGGGCGACGTCACTGTTGTCCTTATTGTGCTGTCCATGGTGGTTTTTAGACCGCTCTTCGTCTGACTCGTCACCTGAGACCTGTCTGCCATGGGAGACCCTACCAGGGGTATGAAGCCCCAGACAGCATAGCTCCCAGGATCATCCGAGTACTCAAACTCCCCCACCACGTTAAGGTGGCAGTCCAGGGGGGCTAAGCAATAAAGGTGACTAATGCCAAGGGGTCTATAACCAAACCATTACTCTGCTGAAGAGCATTCTGGGGACCAGGGGTCCTCACCACAGTTGTTGTTTTCGGTGCATTCCCTTTTACTACTCTCACTGCCTCTGCATACGACACTTTCCTTTCCACTCTTACTTTTTGAACATACCTCTCTTGTTTCATGATCTCACACCCAGCATAGGCAACACTATGGGCCCCACCACAACTACAACACTTTGGCTGTACCCCCTCTCCACACTTTCTATACTCATGCCCCCCACCACACCGAGCACACCTCTTCTTTTCCTTGCAGTTTAGTGCTATATGCCCAAATCGCTGACAATTGAAGCATCTCAATGTTTTAGGGATGTAGGCCCTCACCAGGTAGCTCACAAACCCCACAAAAACTTTCCTTGGCAAAATTGTTTCAGAGAACTCGACCAGAATTGTTTCACTGTCCACTTTAGCTCCTTCCTTTGTGGCTTTGAATCTAGTTACATTTATAACTGTGCCCCCTCTGATGTGCCTCTTTAGGTCATGATACAGACTGACTCATTTCACTGCCACTACTGTCATTGCTAACCCTTTTCCCTCTACGCACCTTTTGCCCACACTGCAACTCGCTGCTGCCGAGCTCTTCCTCCTCCGCTTCTAAATCTTTGCCTGCCCAACTGCCTACCTCTGACCCACTCACAGACAGATCCCTCTCCGGGAATAGAACAGGCGGTGGACGGTCAGGGTTCAAACCTCCCGCACTATACATTAACAAAATCCTTCATGGTTTATTAAAATGGAAATAAAAGAACGTTCTTCAGCAAACAAGGGACTCACAAGTGTCTTTAATATGGCCTGTACCCTCTCCTAAGTGTATTTGAAATGTGTCTTTTAAGATCAGGGGGGTTATTCATGCGGCCCGCGGGACGAATGCGGCCCGCCAATAGATTTGACATGGCCCGCGGCTCATTTATGTAAAATTAGAATAATAATAATAATAAAAAATAAAAAAAACATCCGCGACGCCGCGCTCAGTATTGACTCAAGTGCGTCTGTAGGGGCTCCACCAGAGCGTGTTCTGTGACTGACTCGCCGAAAAATACGGCACTTTGAGCGGAGAATTGAGAAGACAGAAGATAAACACGTCTGTCTCTGAAGAAACAGCGTCTGTTTGTGCCCAGAGCAAGAGGTTGGTGATTCCGCTGTAAAGACAAGCTACCTGAGTGCTAAGAACATGGCATTAGCATCGCAGCCGCACAGTGAGAGAGAGTTTGTTAAAACTCATACAGGCTGCAGACTGTGTCCTGAGAAACCACTCGCTTTTACCAACATCATGTTGCCATTGATGAGAGACTGATGTTACTGATGATGTCACATATTCATTTGTGGTGTTACTGAAACTTTGACTATGGCAGAGGAGTTTTGAGCGGTGCTGCTGGTGCTGAACAGTCCACACTGAACAGTCCTGCCGCAGTCTGGTACCGATGGTAAAGCAGGTGTAGTGACAAAGCTGCAAATGGAGGTGATGATATTTGGACACTTGACTGTATTGTACACAGAGACACTGCTGCAGTCGTTAAGAATAGATCCCGTTATGGAAGTTGTTTTGTTCATTTCAACTGAATCATGGTCAGTTTGAGGCTTTCTCTCTGACAATAACATAACCATGGACCTTACCACACTGAAGATGGTTAAGCTGAGGTGCTGTGTTAAAGTGCTTTTTTCGATCTGCCTACTTTACCTTTGTGAGCAAGTTTTCTCTGTAATGAGCCTTAAAACAAAGCTATCATACAAATATCAATATAAATATTGTGAAATGCCATTTACGATGTAATATTGTAAATACATTACTACATTATTTGCACTATGAAAAACTCACTGTTACATTTAAGTTTGTAACAGATTTACAGTTAAAACTGAGTGAGTTTTAAAGGACAGTGTTTTAAAGGAAGTTTTAAATAAATGTGTTTATGTGCACAACAAGTTGGACTTTGTAATTTTTTGGGGTATTTTCGCAGAACATCTTCTGGTCCAGCCCAGTTGAGATCCAATTAGGTAGTATTTGGCCCCCGGACCAAAATGAGTTTGACACCCCTGTTTTAGATAATCAAGCTCATATGATGTTATTTTTACAACTTCCCAAACAAATATTTATTTATGTACTTAAAGCTGAGAGAAGGTTCATGCATTGAACCTTGCCAAGAGGATCAGATGAAAATCCACTGGAGGAATGCTGACTATTCGAAAAATGATAATGAAGCATTTAGCATTTTACTTTGGACTAGAGCAGAGAAAAGGGTCAGAACTCCACCTTGTGACCCGTCCTGCTCCACCCAGAGGCTACTCCACCTCTGCTGCTGTGACCTGTCCTGCTCCACCCAGAGGCTACTCCACCTCTGCTGCTCTGACCTGTCCTGCTCCACCCAGAGGCTACTCCACCTCTGCTGCTCTGACCTGTCCTGCTCCACCCAGAGACTACTCCACCTCTGCTGCTGTGACCTGTCCTGCTCCACCCAGAGGCTACTCCACCTCTGCTGCTCTGACCTGTCCTGCTCCACCCAGAGGCTACTCCACCTCTGCTGCTCTGACCCGTCCTGCTCCACCCAGAGGTTACTCCACCTCTGCTGCTATGACCTGTCCTGCTCCACCCAGAGGCTACTCCACCTCTGCTGCTGTGACCTGTCCTGCTCCACCCAGAGGCTACTCCACCTCTGCTGCTGTGACCCGTCCTGCTCCACCCAGAGGCTACTCCACCTCTGCTGCTGTGACCTGTCCTGCTCCACCCAGAGGCTACTCCACCTCTGCTGCTCTGACCTGTCCTGCTCCACCCAGAGGCTACTCCACCTCTGCTGCTCTGACCCGTCCTGCTCCACCCAGAGGTTACTCCATCTCTGCTGCTGTGACCTGTCCTGCTCCACCCAGGGGCTCTCCACCTCTGCTGCTCTGACCTGTCCTGCTCCACCCAGAGGCTACTCCACCTCTGCTGCTCTGACCTGTCCTGCTCCACCCAGAGGCTACTCCACCTCTGCTGCTCTGACCTGTCCTGCTCCACCCAGAGGCTACTCCACCTCTGCTGCTCTGACCTGTCCTGCTCCACCCAGAGGCTACTCCACCTCTGCTGCTCTGACCTGTCCTGCTCCACCCAGAGGCTACTCCACCTCTGCTGCTCTGACCCGTCCTGCTCCACCCAGAGGTTACTCCACCTCTGCTGCTGTGACCTGTCCTGCTCCACCCAGAGGCTACTCCACCTCTGCTGCTGTGACCTGAAGGGCTGTTGTTGATTATGACTATTGGTCAGCTTTTTAGAATGATCCATTTTATCTTTTATTTTTGCTGCTCCTGGACACTAGACTATGGATGTGTGGCTTATGGGTCAGCAGCTCCATCTGTGTTAAAGAGGCTGGACGTAATACAGGCCCAAGCCTTGAGAGTGTGCTGTGGTGCATTTAATACCTCGCCGATAAATGCCTTGCAAGTGGAAATGGGAGAAATGCCGCTGGATCTGAGAAGAAAACAAATCATGGTAAATTACTGGCTTCATCTGGAAAGCCATGGAGAGTCCCATCCCACCAAACAGGTGCTCAGGGAATGCTGGGAGTATGGGAAAGGCCAGAAAAATCATTTTGAGAAAATAGGAAACCATTTGGCTAAAGAGCAGCGTCGTCAACCTCCGGATTAGTTCAGCCTTAGTGTTCCCAGCAGTGCCTCCATGGCAGTTAGTATGTCCAGGTGTTGACTGGTTTTTACTAAAAGTGAAGAAAAAGGAGAAAAGAAAAGTTGATCTTGTTGAAGCCTTTTTTCATTGTGTTGAGGAATTGTATTCAGAGTATGTTCATGTACAGTATTCACAGATGGCGCTAAAGACCCAGTGACAGGAGTGACAGGTCTTGGTGTATTAGTCCCAGACAAGAACATTAATATCAACAGACGAACATCTGATGGTTTGAGCGTGTACACGGTAGAGTTTCGTTTGCCTGAAAAATGAAGCCCGACCCGGCCCGAGCCCGTATAAGCCCGACCAATGAACGCTGTATAACAGGCCCGAGCCCGACAGAACCCGACACATCTGATTTCCCGTTGTACGCACTCACCTTCCAATTGCAAGTTTAGTCTCCACTTTTGAATTTGTTTTGTCTCCACTTGATCCATTTCTACTATTGTTCCTGTTCGCTGTTGACCACAGCATGCAGCAGGAGACACGGGGATGATGCGTTCACGGCTCGCTGCTGCTGTAGGACACGCTGATTACGGTATCATTAACGGTAACTTTTTTTAGTAACTTGTTGTCAATCAACGGACATTGTTATTAATATATATATATATATATGCATATCATTATGTATAAAAATCATTTAAAGATAATTATAATAATAATAAAAAAGAAATATTTAAAAAAAGAAGCCCGAGCCCGGCACGAACCTGACAGCTGAGCGCCAAATGAGGCCCGAGCCCGGCCCGAACTCAGGTCGGGCCTCGGGCCTGCTCGGGCTCGGGCTGAAAAGCAAAACTCTAGTACAGGGTGGCGATGGTGGCAATATTGGTGGCATTACGGTGGGTAGAGCTAACCAAGCAGAACAGGGTCTTCATCTGTTCAGATTCAGCTTCAGTTCTCTTCAGTATCCAGTCGCTTAACTCTAGCACTCGTCAGGACATTTTGTGCAATATATTGATGACAGTTACCAGAATTCAACGGCAAGGGAGTAGTGTGCAGTTCCAATGGGTGCCTGCGCACAGTGGGATCCCTGGAAATGAGCAGGCAGATAAAATGGTCAAGGAAGCGTTAAAAAAGAACAGTGTTGAGCTGACAGTGAAAAGCAGCAAATCTGAAGCGAAGAGTGTGGTGTGGAGGCAGGTGGCTCTGGAGTGGCAGAAACGCTGGGATACAGGGGTCACTGGGAGACGTTTGTACCAGATAAAGAAAGAGGTGAGAGGTGGCAGGTTTCATGGGGGTCGTAGAAGGGATGAAGTTGTGGTCACAAGATTAAGAATTGGTTACAGTGCACTTAACAAGACTTTGTGTCTTATAGGGAAACAGAACAGGGATGTGTGAGGTGTGTCAGGAGGAAGAAGAATCTGTGGAGCATGTGGTTATGAGGTGTCAGGGTTACAGCGTCTGTAGGGAAGTCCTGAAAGAGAGGTTAAAGGAGCTAGGAATGAGACAACTCGATTCTAGAGAAAGGCAGTAGGGCACAAGTAGGGGCGGTGTTGGCGTTTTTAAAGGAAACTGGAGTGTATGAGAGGATATAGGTTATGTTAAAAGCATAGGGTTTTTTATTTATTTATTATTATTACTATTTTTTTAGCAGTATTATTCCCCCTCCCTTGTTGGGACCATAAACTTACAATCTATGGTTTGGGTTTTAGATTGTGAGCTTATTGTCTGACCCACTCAGTAACAGAAGGTGGCGGTAATGCTCCACTAGTTGGCTGCCAACCGCCGTAAAATCCAAAGAAGAAGAAGAAGAAGCTACACACCTGCACCAATCAACTACATTCAAAGCCTCAGACCTGCTCTCCAGCGCCAGATCGTTCCGTCACGTCAGCCTTTTTTGACTACTTGTTAACTCACCTGATCCTGTACTTACCCGTGTTTTGTTTCCAGTGTCCACGGTGTGTCCAGCTCCAGTTCCCCATCATCCTAAGCCTGCCATAGCCCCATCTTCCTCTCTGCATCTGCCTCCCAGGAACCCCCCCCCACTATCAGTTTAATAAATTCTGTTACCTGCATCTTTGGGTCTGCCATTCTGTTCGTCTTAACAGAGGTCATTGTAAATCCAGTTGGTGAAGATGGTTGGTAATTATAAAGGTATATCTTTATCTGTATTTCAACCATTATATTGGAAACACATATCAGCTTTCTTCTCACTCTGTAAAACAATTCATAGCTTTACAGAAGGTACATTATGTTTATTAAGAAACAATGAAAAAAGAGTCAATAATGGGTTAAGAATAATCCTTGTGTTTGTGTTTAACCTTAGTACTTCTCTTCTAATCCGTGGAACTATCAACATGAACTATTTCTCAACAATAGGAAAGAACAAGTTATCTTTAACAATAATAGACCAGACAAACAAGACGCTTCCTGATCAAATCTTTCTTAAAGTACTTTAAAAAACATAGACATTAAGTCACGTCCTCTGGATACATGTATGCATGAAACAAACCAGTGGCACCGCATGGGTAGAATATGTGGCAAGTGGAGGCGACTACGCGCTCCTAAAAGTAATATTACAATTAAATAAAAGAGAAAAAGACCAGCAATGCCGAAAATAAAATGAAAAGAGCTCCAAGGCGCACAGGTTCCTAAATCATAATTAAGAGGCATAGACAGACATTAAGTTACAAGTTACTTTGATTTATTATGTTGTGACGTATAGTTCTGTTCTATTTCAATAGGTTCTGTTACATTTCATATTTATATTTCACAAGAGCCCATCTTCCTGTCGCGAAGGACTCAGGAGCACAGATGAACACACAAACAGAAACACGGAACAGGGAGAGAAGCAGCGGTGGGCCGCGATGTGGCCAGTCCTGCAGCCTACGAATTAAAATAGAGTTAGCTTGTGAACAACCACAATGCTGTTAGTGTGTGCAGCTAAAACCTACTTTGTAGCTGTCAGTGAACATTTTTTGTTTACATGTATATTTGTATTATCTTTATAATCTGTTTATAATAGTGTATTTATTGTGTGTCGCTTCTGACCCCTTGTGGTGGACTTGTGATATTGTATTACCTGTGCAATACTTTAGGTGGCTTTGTTGTGAATAAATGTCAATTAAACATCAGTCAGAGCGTCGGCCTTTTAGCCAAGCAATAATTTCTGGAGCCGTTATAGTGAAAAACGTTGCTTATCGCTGCTGCAAAGAAGATAGACGAAGATACACGTGCGCTGTCGGAGTCACGTGCGCTGTCGGAGTCACGTGCGCTAGTCACTAGAGAAGGTGACGTCGTTTGGAGCTGACGCTGAGAGGCCACGAGGGGGCAGCGTGTCATCAGCCAGCCTCCGCGTCTACGTTTCTGCATCAGCTGGGTCTTCGGAGGACGTTAACTACACCAAAGTTGGAAATGGACTGCTCAAGAATCGTCTCATCACAGCGTAAAGTGTAAATCACATTGGAAACCAGGTCAGACTGTATCATCGGAGTTTGGAAAAAGAGAATAAGAAGAGAACATAGTTCATGTAATTTGTTTTCTGCAATACCATAATCTATAATATATTATAAGAATCCTGTAACACTGTATTATGATTTAGTTTTTGAAATAGTGGGTTACGAAGATTAGTTACCTGTCATTGCTAAATATATATACTTAAGTAACAGTGAATATTGCCAATATTACTCTAAAAATGGCTATTGGAAAAAGTTGATATTGAAGACACTATTCAAGCTGAGGAAGAGCAATCAGAGACTGTTTTACAAACTGAACTCGAAGAATCAGAAAGAGAGAGGTGAAGTACATTTTGGAGATGTCGTTATACTCAAAGAAGACAACATTCCCAGAAATGAATGGAAACTTGCAAAGGTAGTTCAGGCTAACCCAGATGATGATGGGTTAGTGCGAAAGGTTAAGATCCAAATGGGACAGAGAGCGTTAAAAGAATTGTCTTTTCTCGAACGACCAGTTCAGAAACTAGTAACATTTCACTCGTTCTAGTACAAAACGAGTGAAATGTTCAATAGTAAAAATAGGAGTTCAAAGGTTTTATATGGTCAAAGTTTGAAAATTACTAGATTTTGTTTTGTGTAAATAAAGATTTTTTGTAATTTTGGTGGCAGTGTAGCTGTCAGTGAATAATAGTGTATTTATTGTGTGTCGCTTCTGACCCCTTGTGGTGGACTTGAGATATTGTATTACCTGTGCAATATGCGCATGCGCGCATTGGATTGGCCTTTACGTGAGAGACAGAGCGAGAGAATGGCGAAAAGGATGGACAAGGTAACCTCGTGCAGAGCAGAAAGTAAGGATATGAACAGCAAAAACTACTAACAACTCCAGAGAGTCTAGATAGAAGGCGCACACAGTAATTGTATATTGTTTTATTGTAAGTTTGTTGAATATGTGTGTATTTTGCTAACAATATGTTTTTTATGCACCGTAGTTTTTCACGGTGCTTTAGGTGGCTTTGTTGTGAATAAATGTCAACTAAACATCAGTCAGAGCGTCGGCCTTTTATCCAAGCAATCATTTCTGGAGCCGTTATATACTTCTTTACAGATGATGTATGTATATGATATATAATATATAATTAGGTTTGCTTGGATCGGTTTGCACACCTGGTGTGTAATCCATGAATCTCTTTATTCAAGGCTAGGTTTAAAACAGTCCTCCTTAGTTTAGCATATGGTTAGGAAGGTAAGACTCGGGGAAGGCTAAACTCCTCAGAGTGTCAGTCAAGCTGCATAGGGAGTCAGTTTGCTGGGAGAAGTATGGTAACTTGAGCACTATCCTCTCCTCCTTCCTACTTTATCTGTTTAGCTCTTTTAGGATTCTGACTGTAGTTTGTTCATTGCTATTCACCCGTTGTCCCATTGTCTGTTTCATGGTACGATGACGGGACCTCTGAGCCTGGCCTCTTCCATCTACACCTGCGGACTGCCCCGCCCGACCCGCCTGGGAGTGCTTCGGTCCTGCACCGGACCTGTCCACGTTCAGCGGCCACTGGTCCACGTTCTGTAGCTAGCTTAGGTCCTAGATCATTAGCCTGTCCGTCCGGAGGAGCGGATCCCTTTCTCATATGGGTCTCCCTCCCTGTGGGTTTCCCTAGTTCTCCCCAAGGTTTCTCACTTTTTCCCACTGGGTTTTTTAAGAGTTTTTCCTTGTCGATGCAGGAGGGTCTTGTTGGACAGTTAGTGTCCAACAGAAAGGATTGGTGATGATCAGGACACTTTAGCATTCTACAACATGTATGGACATTTTCTTCTGTGTGTGCTTTATATTCTCCGTGTGTTTTAACTGTTGATTCTCTGACCTGTGTTGGTGATTTCAATGGTTTTGTTAAGTCCTCTGAGATGACTTCTGTTGTGACCTAGGGCTATACAAGAATAAATTGTATTGTATTGTATTGTACAGTAATTGCTGAGCACGCACTCTTGACGGGTGACTGTTTAAAGGCCCAGACCCACAGCCGGCTACAACACGCTCGGACCCCAGCAACGAGGGCGGCCAGACGCCAAAGCGACAGAACAGCATGGCTTTATAGAAGCAGGATTCACGGGGCACAATGCCACACCACGGCACTACAACAACAACTAACATGAGTGGCTGCAACATACAAATACTAGAATTAATACTAACACTAATACCTGGAGCAGGAGAAGGGCTGGCGCGACCACACACAGGAGACAGATTCATGCTGCTAAAATCTGGAACAGTCTTCCTGAAGATGTGAGACAGGCCTCCTCTCTGACAATGTTTAAAACCAGGTTAAAAACAGTTTTGTTTAGCTGTGCATACAACTGAGGGATTTTATATTTTATCTTTATTTTTAACAGTGGCTCAGTTGGTAGAGCATTGGCCTTTGAGCCCGAAGGTCGTGGGTTCAAGCCCACCACGAGACCTTCTCCACCGACTCCCACTGATGTCTGCTGTCATTGTGTCCTTGGGCAAGACACTTAACCCACATTGCCTGTAAGGAGCGTGGAAGTGATGTTTGCTGCTTGCCTTGATGTGTTTATGTATTTGTGTATGTATATGAGTATGTATCTGCATCAAACCGAAATGTCCCCATTGTGGGACGAATGAAGGACCTTCTTTAATGTTCTGTGATTATTTATGATTTTAATGCTATTTTGTCTTGTTCAGCACTTTGAGTTGCCTTGTGTATGAATTGTGCTATACAAATAAACTTGCCTTGCCTTGAGACGGAAGTGTAGAGGTAAACAAAGAGGCGACTCGAAGCTATTTATACAGTCAGTGTGCGCCCTCTACTGGACAGATTTATAGAGGCCAAGTCCAGCTTATATATATAGTATGTTCTGATAAAGAAGGCAGAGGAATCAGCAGCAAAACCATCTCATTTTGTTTTTTAAAAGAGGGGGCAGAAAAATATCTGCTCCTTTCTGATCATGGAAATGTTTAAATGATTTCTTCTGATTTCTTTGAATGTTTGGAATGTTGTATAACTATGCATTTTCATGAGATGAATAAAAAGAACCTAAAGCTAAGTCGCATCCAAGGCAATCAAAGATCATTAAGAACAGAACAGTCTCTACAGTATTCAGACATGTAGCAGCAACTACCAGACTTTTCTGAGGAAAAAACATGAGCTTTTCCACTTTCCCCGTTCACCTTAGTCACAGCAGAAGAAAGTCAACCTTAAACACAAAGTGTCCTGTTGATACAGTTACAAAGAAAAAAAGAATAATTCATAAAAAGAGGGATGTTCCAAATGTAAGTTTAGTGCAGAAGACACTTGTTTAGAGGCTCATGATTTGGACCACAGCTTAGCTCTTCTTCATAGACCTTGGCAGGTTCATTATCTGTGTCCATGAGGTAGGAACTTATTGCACTGATTCTTAAACAAAACATCAGTTAAAGCGAGAACAATACATTCAATTGAATCAATATGGACTGTACATTTTTTAATAGAAATTCTAATCCATGGATCAATTTGTTTTGTTTTAATGCATGCTAGTTCTTCAAACATGTGTTTTTCCAGTTAGTGTTAAGTTACTTCACAAAGTTATTAGTCTAACATCGGCTGGCTAATAAGATATGAAATATCAACCTATGTCTGGCAACATTTTAACCTGCCTCTTTGATCAGTGTGCTGGTAAGAAAAAGTCCATTTTGGACCCAAATTGAGCTGGGTACAATTGCAAAGATAAAAGTATAATTTGTAAAAGGTTTCTTGTTGCATCTGATGACTGAGCTGTCCATGGTAGCATCCGCAGGCCGCAGAGGCTCACCAGCAGAGGGAGCCATTATCATGTGTCAAATGTCATGTGGAACCTTCTTCACATGTCCGAAATAAAATGTATAAGCATATTTAGAATCACTGCAGCTCGTGCATGCGAGATGAGCACGCGCACCTGCCTTCTTGTTGCTAGGGGGCGTTGCTAGGGCCAGTGCATCTTTTGAATCACTGCATCCGTGCAAAACTTTGGCTGAGACACAAACTCATTTTGTCAAACTTCACTCGACGATTTCTTCAAACAGGAACCATCACTGCAGACCATTTCCACCCAGACTGCTGCTGACCCACTCCTGACTCCAACTACCAGACTTTTGTGAGGAAAAAACGTGAGCTTTTCCACTTTCCCTGTTCACCTTAGTCCCTATGGGTTTGACCTGTATTACTCACACGCAGACAGTAGCCAAATAGCAACAAAGATCACTTTGATCCATGTCTAAAGAAGGTATACAGAGAGTATAGTCATCATAATAAGTGTAGGAAATGAAAAGTTCTCAAGCTACATGAAAGCTGTGCCATAAACATGTTGAGGATGAGTCTAAAATGACAAAGCCACATGACAGACAGGTTTGTGCTTCATAAAAACGTCCTTATCAGCCGCAGCAGTGATGTATCTACTGTTGTCTCCCATCACATGTCAGCCAGTTCAGTGAAACTATTCCTCTGTAAATGGAGATTATAATCCATGTGATTTTGAATAAGTCTGTTCTTGAGAAGATGTACTCAGCCTGGCAGACCTGCCATAGTCCAAATGGTTCTTGAACATCTACAAGCGTGACTTTCAAAGCACAAAGAACTCTGCAAATACATTCTTCTAACTCGTCCCTGGCTCTTAAACACGTTGGTTCTCTCACTAGTTTTCACACGTCTGTGTTTTTGACTTTACAAAAGTCAATAAGAGAGGACCATCCTCTTTCAGCCAATCAGCCCAAAGCATCAAACAACGACTCCCAGATCTCTTTCTACACAAAAGATGAAATGTGGAATAATCATTGACTTTGACAAGACTTTATCTGTTGAGACAAACTCAATGTAACATTTATCACAAAAGAAACACATCTATTTGAAACTTGAAGACATCTCATTCTTCAAGCGACCTGATCCACCTGTATCCACAATCTTTACTCTAATCAACTTCTATGGACCATGATGCAACATTGTCCTGGTCAAAAACAGACCTGGAGTGGTTTTTAGATCCATCCACGCTGAACCTCTGGCACAAACATGTAACTCCGCCCCTTCTGTCTGAAAGCTCCAGTCTCAGTCCTGTACTAGTATGATGTCATAGTAGCACTAAGACCTCTGATTGAAACCCCTTGATCCAGAAATGGATGAATGAAGGAGATGAAGATGAACACATGAATAAATGGTGGTGACAGTGAGGTCGGCCAGTTATTGGTGAACTCCTCACATTTGAATTGGTTTCAACATCTCCCAAAACACCATGAATGGCCACAAATAATGCATCATGGTTCCTCTTTATCTCCTGTGAAAGTGAAGCAGCTGTTATCAGTGATGTTTGACATGTTCTGCTCCTCCTCCATCAGGCCTCCACACCTCCTGCTGAGGACTCCATCAGGCCTCCACACCTCCTGCTGAGGACTCCATCAGGCCTCCACACCTCCTGCTGAGGACTCCATCAGGCCTCCACACCTCCTGCTGAGGACTCCATTAGGCCTCCACACCTCCTGCTGAGGACTCCATCAGGCCTCCACACCTCCTGCTGAGGACTCCATTAGGCCTCCACACCTCCTGCTGAGGACTCCATCAGGCCTCCACACCTCCTGCTGAGGACTCTGCTTTTAAGCTAAGTCCTCACTCGCTCACACGATGCCTGGCAGCTCTGCCAAGTTTCCTGGTTCTGGGAGGGTCTCTCACTACTCTTCTTCTTCTCTCCTTCCTCGCCCTTCTGTTCCTCCTCCTACTCCTGCTAAGCCCTCCTCTGCCCGCCCCTCTGCTCCTCCTGCTCTGCCTCCTTCTTCTGCTCCTCCTGCTAAGCGCTCTAAGCTTTCCTCTGCCTCTTCTCGTAAGCAACGTAAGCTTACCTCTGTTCCTCTCGCTTGGCGCTCCTGTGCTCCTCCTGCTTGGCGCTTCTCTGCTCCTCCTACTTGGCGCTTAGCTGGTCCTCCAGCTAAGCTTTCCTCTGCTCCTCCTGCTAAGTCTTCCTCTGTTCCTCCTGCCTCCCGCTCCTCTGCTCCTCCTGCTCCGCTCCCCTCTGCTCCTCCTACTAAACTTTCCTCTGTTCCTCCTGCTTGTCGCTCCTCTGCTCCTCCTGCCAAGCGCCCTAAGCTTTCCTCTGCTCCTTCTGCTTGGCGCCCTGTTGCTCCTCTTCCTCCCCCTGAGTCTCCTCCTGTCTTTCGTAAATGCAAACGAAAGTCTTCTCCTCCTCGTCCTGATCCTGTTGTTCCGCAGCCGGAGCCTGCCCCGCTGTTCCCTGGACCTGTCCCGGACTGGGTGGTGCAGATGGAGGCGTACCTGCAGGAGCGGGAGCTGCCCTGGAAGGAGCAGAAAAGGTCATGTGAGCCGCAGAGGCCTATTCCACCGATAACACACAAGTACTCCTTCTATTTTTAAGAACTGATCCTTTCTGTCTTTTGTTTCTTTGGAGGAGCAGGAGCAGAGCTGGGATCCCCAAGAGCTGTGTCTCGGTGAAGGGTTAAGTATCACTTTGGAAATAGTTTAGATAATTTTTGGATCCTTGTTTGATCCCCTTTGAAAAAAACTACAAAAATATTTTACCACGTTCAGTTTGTCGTTGTTGCCGTTGCACATTTTTTGGATCCATGTTTGATCCCTTTTGAAAAAAACCAAACAAAAAAACAAAAAAATATTGAATAAGTTGAGTTTGTCATTGTTCTTGTGTTGTACATTTTTGGATCCTTGTTTGATCCCCTTTAAAAAGACAAATGTTTGTATAAGATTGTGTGTGGATTGTTGTGTGGTGCGTAGCTACTGTTGCAGGTGTCTTTGCTGTTCAGGGAAACAAGGTGAGTATTGATGAATTACAGTCACATTACAGTCACAGGAATCACTTATTTATTTATTGTTTTTGAGTTTTTTTAGACAGAAAGCAGGACGTGAAAAACATTGAAAATGGCTCAAACAAAGAAAATACAGCACAGGTACAGAAGTCTATTCTATCTGTACATGGAGTCCAGTGAATAAATGTGTTTTGTTCCCGTGAGGTCAGAGAGTGAGAGCAGAGAGTGGAGAGGGGAGTGGAGGAGGAGGCTGATATCCTTGTTTTCATCTCAAACACAGGTCAATCATTGTCTTTTTTTATGTTAGCAACCTTGTAATTTCAATGTGTTTTGATTTACCGATTGTCCTATTAATCCTTGTTTGTTCAATCTACAGAAGGTCAAGGTTTGCAGCGATACCTTTTGTCATTGTTCTGTTGAATGGCCGATGGTGGACCATGTAACGGACAAAACCTTTCAAATGAACTCGTCCTCCTGCCCTGCACGTGTGCCAGACATGGCTGTGGATGAAACAGAAAACTATGGTTTTAATAAGCCTTCAAGGTATAAAAAGAGCTTTTAACGTAAATGTGTTTATTAAATATTCACAACATGTGTATGCAGGACGACAGAATCTGCTTACTTTGAGGGAGTCATTGTTTGCGGTGATCAGCAAGTGGCAGCTGCTGTAAGTGGCGGCTCTTAAAGGTACATGTTTTTATCTGTCATTTCTATCTGCTCGTTACACACAACACAACACAATCTATTCTTGTATAGCCCTAAATCACAACAGTAGTCATCTCAGAAGACTTAACAGAACCATTGAAATCACCAACACAGATCAGAGATTCAACAGTTAAGACACACAAAATACACTTATGTATTGGTTCATAGGGAGAGACCAATGTCCATGAATGCTGATAAATGTCCATACGTGTTGTAGAATGTGTCCTGGATCATCACCACAGTCCTTCTTGTTAGACACTGACTGTCCAACAGACCCTCCTGCATCGGCATGGAAAAACTCTAAAACCCAGTGGGAGAAAGTGAGAAACCTCAGGGAGATCCACACTGAGAGAGGGATCCGCTCCACACGGACGGACGGGCTGTAGATCCAGGACCTAAGCTACAGAACGAGGACCATCGTTTTCCCAGAGCTCTTAATCAGTTCCCAGTTAATCAGTTGGAACAAAAGTCCACCCTCCAGAAGACCAGATGCTGAAGCTTCAGATCTGAGTAGGATCAATCTACGCAAAAGGCCGGATGCAGACGAAACTCAAGGTGTGCACTGAAAGGTTGATGAATATTCTGAAGTCTTCACATTGACATGTTTAACTCATCTCTGCAGCTGTGGTCCCAGTGCACCTCAAAGACACCATCATCATTCCAGCACCAAAGAAGTCCCCACTCTCCAGCGTCAAGAACTGCTGCTGCTATCTGCATCAGTATTGCTGATGACACAGCAGTGGGGGACTCCTCAGCAACAGAGACAAGGCAAACTGCAGGAGTGAGGAGAGCAGTCTGCCCATGTGCTGCACATAGAACCATCTCTCTCTAAATGTGGACAAGACAACAGACCTGGTTTTGGACTTTCAAAGAGTGCAGGTCCACCATGCTCCTGTAACAATCAGCAGCCCCCTGTGGAGAGGGGGACCAGCACTAAGTTCCTGATGTGCACACACAGGACTTCTCCTGGACCATGTACACTACATCACTGGTCCACAAACGTAATCCGCGTCTGGGCTTTCGCCGCAAGTTGAGAAGCGTCAGAGTCCCAGTCTCGGTTCTGTGCAACTTCTACAGAGAGACTGGAGAGCATCCTGACCAGCTCCATCACTGTGTAGCACGATGCCAGCTCTGCCACCTGCTGCAGGAGCCTCCAGTGCATTGTGGGAGAAACTGAGAAGGTCTGTGGATTTCCTGCTTTCAGGACACTCCACCTGTCTCACTCCCAAAGCCGTCAGAATTACCTGGGGCCCTACGCACCCTCAACAGCCCCTCAAAGTAATGCCTTCAGGGAGAAGGCGATCAGGACGCTGAACTCCCTTCTTTACTTGCCCTCCCTGTGCTCCCACTCCTCACCCCCCACCCCCACTCTATAATTAAGGATGAAAAACTTGACAATAAATCTTTGGGTCTTTTAATACTTGTATATTTGCCTTCATTTCAGTCTTTAGGTCAGTGTTTCAGAAAACATCAATTTTTGAACAAAAAATAACATAGTTTAGTCTGTAGTACCGCGAGATTCCCCCGAGCACACAGCTCCAAGCTAGTTATATCTTATCAAGCTATTATAATGGATCCATGGCTGCAACACACAAGCTCCGGAGCCTCGGAGATAATGCGTGTGTCCAGATCTCTGCAGAGGTGTTCACGACTAATAAACAATAACCAAATTAGAATATTTGTAAGTTTGTTGTTGTCCATATTGTCATCCACAGTGAAGCTGGAGGTGATGGAGGTGAAGCAGAAGAATAAGGGTGTGTTTTGGTGCAGGGAAAGTTAAAGTTCATTTCACCAGAGGCCTCTGAAAAAGAAAGACACAAACATCACAAATTAAAACATGGACTCCTCACATTTAAGATTCTTTTCACAGAGGACCATTACAAACATGCACACCACAGTTGTCTGAAATACATAAAACACTTTCAGCTGCTGTGGGTGTTTGAGCAGCTCTGAGAAAACACAACTGTTTCCTCTGTGTAGCTTTAAAGTCTAATCCATGGGTTTGTTTTCTCTCTGAAGATAAAACACAACATCTGGATGGACTGTTGATGGACAATCTGATTTTAATCACGGCGGATGACGAGGTTATAAACAAACGTCTTTGGCAACAGTTGTCTTCATAATCTTTAGTAAAGTATAAAAAAGTACCATTGACACGTGTTAATGTGTGACTTGTAAACAGATTGAGCACTAACCATAACTTGCTCATTTTTTAATAATACTGTAACTGTCAAAAATGATTTGCAGATTTGTGGATGTGACCTGTTTTCTGGGGACAAAGATTTAGATGTAATTCAACATGAAGATATCACACACTTTAAAGATGAGGCCATGGACCTGAGCTTTTGGACATAAACCTTCCTCAACATGATCCCAAACACACATCCAGACAACAAAGAGCTTCATAAGGATTCCGTGAACGTGCAGCAGCATCAGTCTCCAGATCTCGACCCAATAAAAAATCTGTGGAGAGTTCAAAGTCTGTGTTGCCCGGCAACAGCCCCAAAGATCACAGCTCCAGAGATCTGCAGCTTCAGTGTGTAATCCTGGAAACGACCAGCGGGAAGCATGGCTCAAATGCTTAGTTTAGCACCACTAAATAATCTGGTAAAACCACAAGAGCATTCAGTCCCTGCCCAGGTCTCTGCTGTCGCCCAACATGTTTTCATGTCATATTTTCTGGTAATTTTACAAATCCTTTTTATTTGACCTAATTTTACAGATGCGGAAAATATGGAATTCAGAACAGATTGTCTGCTATTCACCAGCAGAAGGCGCTGAGGCTAGGTCTATACTGAGAAACATAAACTTCTTTTCAGTCGTTACTCTCACGTTTCAGTCTGAGGGAATCCCACTGATGTCCGCGAGTCCTTGAGCAAGACACGGGCGGCACGGTGGCTGAGTGGATAGCACTCTCGCCTCTCAGCAAGAAGGTCCTGGGTTCGAATCCCGGTCGGACCAGGGCCTTTCTGAGTGGAGTTTGCATGTTCTCCCCGTGTCTGCGTAGGTTTCCTCCGGGTACTCCGGTTTCCCCTACCACTAAAAATATGTCCAATAGTTCTGGCATGTGCCTCCTGTACTGGTGACCCTGCTCCCATCTCTGTGTGGAGTGAGAGACAAATGCCCAAAAATTAACAATTGTAAACCGCTTTGAGACGCAGATCTGCAGTGAAAAGGCGGTATATAAATAAAAACTTACTTACTTACTTACTTACTTACTTTAACCCCACTTTGATAATAATAATGCATCGGTTTTATATCACGCTTTTCTGGACACTCAAAGACGCTTTACATGTCATTATTCTTTCACTCCATACATGGTGGTGATAAACTACTGTAGCCACAGCTGCCCTGGGGCACACTGACAGAAGCAAGGCAACCAGAATGTGCCATTGGCCCCTCCGACCACCACCAACCATTCACACACACATTCTAGGCAATGGGGGTGAAGTGTCAGCCGCCCCACTGTGGTTTCAGGTTTTCCCAGAGGCTAAGCGTCTTGCCAGAGGACCAAAGGACAGCAGACATCAGTGGGCGTCGATGGAGAAAGTCTTGGGGTGGGCTCGAACCCCACTGCCCGAACCCCCAGCCTTGAAAGAACCAGGCTGTACCGTCATTCACAGTGTTGGAGTAACGGGATACATGTAATCCCATTACATACTCGGAATACTCTGAGTAACTGTATTCCCTTAGTTACTAATTTAAGTCTAGTATTTAGAATAGTTACTTTCTGAAAATCACAGGAATATATTCTCAAATAAAAAATATATTTGTGGTTGTTTTATAGCAGCTGTTGAAGCACTTTGACTCTTTCATAAAAAGCTTATCTTAGAAGTTATTTATGGTTACACTTGAGGTTGTGGATTAAAATATTTTGAAATGTACCTTTAAAAGTTTTGTAAATAAACAGGAATTTACAATCGTTACAAAAAGTATAACAGGTACTACACCACATTTATTTTAGGTAATGTTTTCAGTAGCCTGGTTGTACCACACCACAGTACTAATTATATTTCGTTACATGCATGATATCATTGTGGAGAGTGTACGGACGGCTAAGGCCAGGCTATGTATTAAGTATTTTCAAAGTATTCTACCGAACACCTGCAGGAGGATCAGTGAGGGGCCAGGTGCAGCTCCGAATGCCACCTCCTCACGGACCCAGAAATGGAATAAGGAGAAGATTGACTTATTTCGATATGAAGCTGAGGATTTAGGAGTAAGATTATTCCGTCCTTAAAACTATTTTTTTTTTAGGTTAACATTGTAATGACTATCTATACTTTACTCGAGTAGGTCCCTCAGACCCATTATCACAACATTTTCCTTTTTAAGAATCAATTTTCCACAGAACACCACATTCCAGAGCTCCATCTACGGCTGTGACCAAGAAATCAAGAGCGTCAGATTTGTAGTTTTGAGATTTATTAAAAACAAAAAGACAAATTCATAACTCATAAACATTGAAGTAAGAAAGAAGTACAGTTGTGTGGAAGTTGTAATCAGAGGCTTTGATGCAGTCAAAGTAAAGGACTTCCCTCTCCCCAGACGCCTCCAGCAGTGGCTCCATAGATGCTTTTTACTCATTCATTTGCAAAAACAGACGTGACGTTTGGAAACTATATTTCAAAGACTGAAGAATAAAAGATTTTAGTGCGATATAAATTAAGCTTCACTCTTGTACTGCCAGTAACAAAACATGTGGAAGCTTGTAACTCATGAATGGCCTTTAATGGACCAGGAAAGTGGGAAAAGCCGGAGGAAAACAAATCAGTTTTTGCAAATGAACCGTTGACTTGTGTGTAGTGTGTGGGGGATGGTAACCGGCAACAGCAGACTTAAAAGCCACATTCTTAACCAAGTTACCTGTTCTAACCATTTGTGACCCGTAAATTACTAAATTTAAAAATCAAAAACTACGTGGAGCCTGCCTGGGGCCACCGTCCTCAACTTCAAGAACTTAGAACGTGGCCAACTTCACCTCGAACTCTCTTTTGACCACATTAAGTTTCTTCCGTTTCATCCAGACTAAAGTCAGACGTAGAGCCTCCACCCGCCCCACTCTTACGTCAATAGACAGAGCCAGTCTTTTACCCCAAAAAAAGGTTTGCGATGGCGTGGAAGAGAATGAGAACAGTTCACGTCTAGTACGCAGCCGCAAAGTCCTCTGCTGGTTTTTGCTGCGTCACGACACGGCGGGACACACACACACTTCTGATGTGGGCCTGGTGCGGCTCGTAAAAGGTACAATGTGAAAGTAGCAGCAGACACTCCATGGCTCGACCGTGAACCCTGCTATGATACAGTAGAGTAAAAGTCCGAGATTTCAGCCCACGTGAAGCGCAGCGGGAGGGGGGGCCGATCGGAGAGAGTGTTAGGGAGCCGCTCTCTTGATGCTTCCGCTTTCCGTCCTGTAGGAGTCTGAACAGAGGTTTGGACTATTTATGCTTAAGGGACAGACTCGGCCGCGCTCTGGCCTCCTCAGTCCCGACACTAGACTCTGCAGAAGTGTGTGTTTCTGTGTGCGGTTACAATAGCGGACATTTCACTGAGCCCCGTCCCGACATCCTTCTTGTCCGGGTGTGTGTGTGTGTGAAATGAGTCCAGGCCACGGTGACGGGGCTAGGTCTGCTCTGCTGGCCTCTCCCCCTGCTCCCTCTGTTCCTCTGGTTCCTCTGGTTCCTTTGACTCCTCTGGTTCTGCGCACAGCTCGGGGACCACCAGGGCGGCGCTCAGGAGATCCTCCAGGGCCTGGGGCTGGAGGGGCGTCTCGCTGAACCACGCGGCGTCCTGCTCCGGGCACAGCGGGGCGTGGCACAGGTAGAGGAGGGCGTCGCTGTGGCGCACACACGGCGGGCTGAGGACGAGAAGAACCACACGCAGTTAGTGGCTTAGGTCTCAGAAACCTCAAAAACGTCTTTAATGTGACTTATAAACAGTGTCCTCATAGTACAGTATTCAGCATTGATCACTCAGGATGTGAACAGCAAAACATTCTAATCACTGGACACAATTATTCAAATGTTTCCAAAGCGTTGGGTTCCATCGTAACCCACATCACAAACGGGTATGGGAAGGTCAAAACATTCTGTCATGGTAACCAGTGTAAATCATGTTGACTGTTACCAACTTTCAATTTGATACTTTCCTCGTGTCTGCACCGTGAGCCTTTAGTCTGCTCTCAGGTCAGAGTGACCCGGCACAGTGATAAAGAAAATTTAACCGAAAATTTGGATGATGTTTCCCAACTCATTTAGAATTCAGACCCCAGTCTGTCGCCGACCTGAAGGTGTCAAACCCCACATCACACTCTACGAGACTTGAGCCATGTGAGTCTACAGACCTGAGCCCATTTTGGTTCAAATGAGCTTAAAACACTCGTCTTATTCGGTCAAACTAGATTCATTTTCAAACCAAGAAGACATTTGCTTTTGTCTGTTCCTGTAGAGTATTATCAATGATCTCTCACCATTTGTCCCTGTAGAGCTGGTAGAGCTGTTGCTCGCGCTGCTCCATGCGCCTCATCAGCTCCGAGCAGCACTTCTCTTCCTCCAGTTTCCTCTTCCTGGGCTGGCTTTGCTCTGGAACAACAGCAGCAGTGAGTCTAACAGTCTGCAGCAGCAGCCTCCACAGGCGTCAGCCTGCAGCGGCAGCTTCCACAGGTGTCCTCATAGATTTATGTCAGCACAGAAGTCAGGATGTGAACAGCAAGAAGTTCTAATCACAGGACACGAGCAGAACCCAACACCAGAGACTATTGTTTTAAAATTATATAATATATATATTTATTAGAAGTTATATTTAATAAAACTGATGGAAAAAAGTAAAACTTTATTTTTTTTAATGATCAATAATGACTGATCCTTTAAGCCTGAACCCTTTTTACTGAGTGCTTTTCATGTATACATGAAAAGCACTACAAAACTGACTATTGTAAAGTTGCAGTACCTGGAGTGTCCTGAGGGACTGAAGGCACGTGGGGGCCCGGGCTCTGGCCCGGGCTCTGAGAGTACACCTGGCTGAATGAGAGCTTCAGGTGCTGCTCCACGCTGCGGGCCCCCAGGTACTTAGTGTTGAGGTAAACCAGAGAGCGGAGCAGCGAGGCCGGGGAGTGGGCCCCCAGGAGCCGGCCACTCCATAGAGCCTGCTCGTCCACACGGCTCCACAGAGATCCTGCAACACAGCCACACAGCCGGCTCAGTCACTTTGAGAAAAAAAAACACTGCATGGTTAGAGGACCATAACCCAGTCCTTAAAGGGGAGGTTCTGCTTGATGAATAAATGACACCAGGATCGAGGAAAATTTTCAGCAATGTTTATCTCCTGCGTGTGTCGATTTTCTGCTCCTGCGCCTCTACCGCGCAGTCAGTGCGTCCCGAGACGCACATGCCGTTCCAAGAACGAGCGCACGTCACCATTGACTTTGAATTGAAAATCGCCGCAACGCATGATCGGGTCTGAACGCCTCATAACTCAGCAACCCACCCCACCGTGAGGGCTGGTCTTTGATCCACAGATGGACCGTCCAGACACCTCACCTTTAATCCTGAGCAGCACTAGAATGTGTCCTCAGATCCTTGGTTACAATCACAGTGTTCAGGATGTGAACAGCAAAGATTCTCACAGGACAGTGCCCCCTGCAAGACTGGAGGACCAAGCCACTGAGCACCAACATGTGCCTATTTAAGTCAAGACCATAGACAGAAAAGAATTAACGAACGTAAGTCACGCCTATCTCCGCCGTTGTAACGAATGGGCCAAAAATTGTGCTCTACTGAAGCTATCCAAAATGGCCGCGAGTGGTCACGCCCACAAGAAAATTATGAAAAAACACATCTGCGCATGCGTCAGCTGGCGAGACTTGAACGAGAGACTTCAATAATTCACAGCGAGTAAACTAGAGTGGTCCAAAAAAAATCCACCCCCCTCAGCATTGACACACATGTGGAACGGAGCTTTGGGCCCAGAGCCAACTTTTGGTCCATCCTGTAAAGACGTTTTTGAGAGGTCTGCTAATGCTATATGTTAGCATTGGCTAATTCTTATTCCGGGTCCACCCCCATCGGCCCGGGGTGGTATTGCAGCATGTCAGTGCACGTCAATTTGGCCAGGGACCCGCCCCCACTGGTCAACGCTGGTGCTCAGTTAGCCATTAGCAACTAGCCCAAAAACATGGGCTAGTTAATGGACCATAATGCTTTATGCCACTAGAGCAACCACATAGGTGATGTATAACATGCATAATATTTTCTCAGATAAACTACATTCTAAAATTAGGTATTTAAAACAATAACTTAATTTAAAAATCAATTTATTCTTTTGGCCCTGACCAAAATGAGTGAATTCGTAACACCTGGGGAGGTGTTCCGGGCACGTCCCACCGGGAGGAGGCCCCGGGGAAGACCCAGGACACGTTGGAGGGACTATGTCTCTCAGCTGGCCTGGGAACGCCTTGGGGTCCCCCCGGTCGAGCTGGAGGAAGTGTGTGTGGATAGGGAAGTCTGGGCGTCTCTGCTTAGACTGCTGCCCCCACGACCCGGCAACGGATGAAGCGGGAGAAAATGGATGGATGGTTTGAACACGCTGCATTAAGGCCACGGAGATAGAGTGGGACCATTTTTATTCACAAAATAGAATTATAGAAAACTTAAAGTGGTTCTCACCCCCGCTCCTCGGAGCTTACGTTACTCACATTTCCTGTTCAAATCTTCCTCTAAATGGGCGTAGCCTGGAGGACTAAAGGGGCGTGAACGAGACTGGGCCGTTTACATTGCTCTGGGCGGGGGGCTGCTGATGTCAGGTCTTTCTTCAGACGTCAGGTCTTTCTTCAGACGTCAGGTCTTTCTTCAGACGTCAGGTCTTGCTTCAGACGTCAGGTCTTGCTTCAGACGTCAGGTCTTGCTTCAGACGTCAGGTCTTGCTTCAGACGTCAGGTCTTGCTTCAGACGTCAGGTCTTGCTTCAGACGTCAGGTCTTGCTTCAGACGTCAGGTCTTGCTTCAGACGTCAGGTCTTGCTTCAGACGTCAGGTCTTGCTTCAGACGTCAGGTCTTGCTTCAGACGTCAGGTCTTGCTTCAGACGTCAGGTCTTGCTTCAGACGTCAGGTCTTGCTGCCGCGCCAGTTTTGGCGCCAGATTCAAAATTCAAATGTAGTAATACAGGTCGCCAGCAGATGGCGCCTCACAGACTGTTTTAGGCAGAAAGTTAACTAATTTGCACCAAAGTGACAAAATTATGAGCAGGATATGTAGACAACACTATTGGACACTCATTTATACCATTTATCAGCAAAAAAAAAGTGGATTTGAGGGTGAGTTGTCCTTTAATGGTTTTTGTGTAGTCTGATAAGTTTGGAGGGCAGGGACTGACCATTGGGAAGAACATGGGGCTTCCAGCGCTTCAGCTCCTGGCACAGCTCGTCCACAAAGGGCTGGTAGCAGGCGTCTCCGAACAGCTCGTCCTCTCGCCCTCTGGACTGAAGGTGCTGCAGAGACAGAGACAACAGCCTTTAACTCACCTCACTTCATCTGTGGTTTAAAAACAGACTTGAGTCGTGTGACGTGTCCTCATATCAAAGTACTCAGCAGCATGACTCAGGATGTGAACAGCAAAGGTTCTAATCACTGGACACATCACTGCTGTTGGAACCAACACAAAAAAAGAGCCTTCAGCCGGCTCTGCTCCCGAGATCGAAAACTGCACACCACCACTACTACTTTTAGTCCACTTCATCTGATTATAAGCATTTAAGAAACAAGCACAAGTATTTTACACTTGTTTCTTTATTATGCTTGTTAGAATTTCTTAATTTTAGAACCAGCCCAAAACAAAACGTGTGTATACATGAGGCCTGTTCTGGAGTAATACTCAAACCAGCATCACACAAATACATTATATATTATAGAATTTAAAAAGGAGATATGAGGATTCTCATTTTAGAGCGATTTGATCCCTCACTAAGCTATAACAGCAGAGATACCAAAGAGCACGAGCAGGTGAAACAGCATCATGTCTTTGCAGTTCAATTAATAAAACAATTTCAAAGCCATGATGTAGGCCTAGACCTGGATAACCCATGATGTAGGCCTAGACCTGGATAACCCATGATGTAGGCCTAGACCTGGATAACCCATGATGCAGGCCTAGACCTGGATAACCCATGATGTAGGCCTAGACCTGGATAACCCATGATGTAGGCCTAGACCTGGATAACCCATGATGTAGGCCTAGACCTGGATAACCCATGATGCAGGCCTAGACCTGGATAACCCATGATGTAGGCCTAGACCTGGATAACCCATGATGCAGGCCTAGACCTGGATAACCCATGATGTAGGCCTAGACCTGGATAACCCATGATGTAGGCCTGGACCTTTCCTGTCTCAGACTTGGCTTGGAAAGGGAAGGCAAAATGGTTTTCTAGTAAATTGGGTGCATGCATAAAGTAGAGATGGTGTTAGTAGATTAAATAAAAAAATATATATATATACATTGTATATTATACTCACATGTGAGAGATGTGGGAGAGAGAGCAGTGCTGCATGTGTCCCAGCTCAGAGCCATGTGCCCACAACAGGAAGTGCTCCTCTGATCTCTGTCCTGCCACTACTACAGTCCACACACAGAAGTTCCTACCCTCACCCCGCTCCCTCCCTCCTCTTACCCCTCCTCCTCCTCCTCCTCCTCCTCCCCCTCCTCCTCGACTAGGGAAGTGGGAGGTTGCAGTCCTGACGTCAGCACACAGAAAGTGGCAAGAACTTAGCTTCTTGTAAGGATGAGTTAGGATCGTGTAAGTTTGTTTGAAAAGGAGACAGACAAAAGGGTGCGGGCTGAGGCGTTTGTGTAACTGATCAAGTGTAGATTGTTCCCATTGGTTTTAGCTAAATGTTGTAACATGGCTAAAAAAACTCAAAGATACGTCACCTTTAAATTCTAACTTGCAGTGATTGGGTCAAGAGACAAATGTTACAAATGTGCGTCCTTGTTTTCAACGCCTTTTTATTGACTTTGCATTAGATTTGACCGTAGTAGAATCTTTTTTTAAAAAGAAAATATACAATTTTTATACCAGGATTATATGGCTATAACTTTAAAGTAGTTTGAGATAAAGGCATACTTTAAACTAGAAATATCTTTAGTATGAAACAATTTGAGATGGAAAGAAAGTCACAAATCCAATTATCACATCTTATAGCACTGGTCGGTGGCCATATGTGATTTAAAGACCTTCAATGATCAAGATCATTTCAGGGGCGCTCCTTGAACTGATAGTTCACCAGTCATTAAATAAAGGGCAACAACTACCAGCCTTTGACGCTTAAAGGGTCAAAAAGGTCTTCAATTTAACTTGGCCAAAGTTCGAGCTACCAATTTACGTAAAATGCCAATCTTTAAAGACTAGAAAGGTTTTGTTTTTTTATGCTATAGATAATGTGATAATAGACATCTGAGACACGGCCCTCTGCTTCTCTAACCTCTGTCTACAAGAGTTTAGTTACAAGCAGTGACTACTGAGACCAGGGGTTCAACAGAAAGCCTCAGAGAGCTTCTTATGGCCAATCAAAGGGTCAAAGTGTCAAAAAGAGAGTGAAACATGAGCGCTGAGTGCACCGTAGTTCCACAGAAAGACCCACCTGCTGCAGCCCCAGGCACAGGTACAAGAGGCTGTCTGCACTATAGCGCACCCCGCTGGGCCGACACGCCTCCCTCACGAAGGAGCACAGAGCCTCACTCAGGCGCTCTGACGGGATGTGCACCGGGTCAGACTCCCATCTGCTGCTTCTGCTGCTGATCTCTGGAGAGAGGAGAAACACACCCTCAAGAAAAGTACAAAGGCATTCTGCTCTAGACCAGGGGTTCCCAAACCTTTTAGCCCCCCATGATAAATGCTGCTACCCCTGTGACCCCACACCTCCCCCTGTGACCCCACCTCAAAACGTTGTAATATCTGGGATCAAATTACAAATTAACTAAAATATATCATTTTTTATCAGACTCTTCTTCAAACACAACTTAACAAGTAGTCCTAGTGAATCAAATTAGTTGCAACAAAAATATTAAAGGGCTGTATTTTGCTAACCACTGCTCCATCAGTCTGAGTTTACAACTGTTTAAAACTCAACACTTTTTCACTCCTTGGCTTTTTCACACATGGCCTAATAAATGGTTGAGCACAGACCAGTGGGAGCGGGTCCCGGCTCTAAAGGGTCCATGAACACGAGCGCCGACATGTCTGTAATCTGACTCCTTGTCGGTGATGTTGTCCCATTAACTTTTATGTTGCCTTTTTTCCTCTCAATGAGTTTTTTTCGCCTGGTCCCGTCGATCCAGACCTGTGAGTGCCCCGTGTGATGGTGTGTGGCTCACCTGGTTTGGCCTCTTTACAGTCCGCGCTCCCGCTGGCCTCTGGGGGCGCTGTAGAGTCGCTCTTGTGTGTGGAGTGTGCCGATTGGCCGGCAGAGGCCTGGGCCCAGCGCCGCCATGCGCTCAGGCCATAGCGGCTCTTCAGCGGAAGCCTGCAGCGGGGAGAGGGGCCCTCCAGCGCACGCTTCTTACAGCCCTGAGAACACACACTTCATACGTTTATACCATTTATTACTATCACCAAATATGTAATTTATTTATTTATTTTAGATGTGTACATTTATAATTTTCAGTTTTTGTCCTGGGTCTTGTTCACAGCCTTACTGTATAAACTGTTTAGTCAGGGGTCTCTAAACCTTTCTATTGAGAAGTACTTTTATAAAACAGAGAGCAAATAAAAGTATAATAACTACAGCCAAACAGGGAACACACATGCACAATATACTATTATACCAGACAGCGTCATTCACGATGCATTAGGGTTACAATATGACTCAAAAGTGAATCATTTAGGATTAGGGATGTAAGAAATTATGAATTTTCATGACGACCACCAAGCCTCATTAACTGGTTGAAACCGTTTAACCCGCGTAGTTTAAAATAGTCCACGTTCTTTGAAATAACAGCCATTTCGAGCCGCGTACTTCTCATAAGTGCAGCTCTGCGTTCTACTGGATCAGAGCTGAGACAGCGGCGCCAAAACCCGCAACAGCTTCGGCACTTTTGCGCACAGAGAACTGCCGTTTTTTCCCATTTCTTCCCATTCTGCTGTGCTGCGGGTTAAAGCATTTTTAAACAAAAGACGGCTCGTCCACATGGTCAGAGCAGCGAGTGGCGCGTCTCGCAGGTCTCCGCTAAAGTTTAAAAGTGATGTGTGTGGAGCTGATCTAATGACAAGGACCATCAGCACAAACATTTGGTTTGACTGAAGCTGCGTATTTGCGAGGATCCTTTGGGCTGCGTGACACAGGAGCGCGACAGACCAATATGGGTGTGTGTACAATACATGTACAGTGCCTTGCGAAAGTATTCGGCCCCTTTGAACCTTTCAACATTTCACCACATTTCAGGCTTCAAACAGAAAGATATAAAAAAAATATTTTTTGTCAAGAATCAACAACAAGTGGGACACAATCGTGAAGTGGAACAAAATTTATTGGACAATTAAAACTTTTTTAACAAATAAAAAACTGAAAAGTGGGGCGTGCAATATTATTCGGCCCCCTTGCGCTAATACTTTGTAGCGCCACCTTTTGCTGCAATTACAGCTGCAAGTTGCTTGGGGTATGTCTCTATCAGTTCTGCACATCGAGAGACTGGAATTCTTTCCCATTCTTCCTTGCAAAACAGCTCGAGCTCAGTGAGGTTGGCTGGAGAGCGTTTGTGAACAGCAGTCTTCAGCTCTTTCCACAGATTCTCGATTGGATTCAGGTCTGGACTTTGACTTGGCAATTCTAACACCTGGATACGTCTATTTGTGAACCATTCCATTGTAGATTTGGCTTTATGTTTTGGATCATTGTCTTGTTGGAAGATAAATCTCCGTCCCAGTCTCAGGTCTTTTGCAGACTCCAACAGGTTTCCTTCCAGAACGGTCCTGTATTTGGCTCCATCCATCTTCCCATCAATTTTAGCCATCTTCCCTGTCCCTGCTGAAGAAAAGCAGGCCCAAAGCATGATGCTTCCACCACCATGTTTGACAGTGGGGATGGTGTGTTCAGGGTGATGAGCTGTGTTGCTTTTACGCCAAACATATCGTTTTGCATTGTGGCCAAAAAGTTAGATTTTGGTTTCATCTGACCAGAGCACCTTCTTCCACATGTTTGGTGTGTCTCCCAGGTGGCTTGTGGCAAACTTTAAACAAGACTTTTTATGGATTTCTTTGAGAAATGGCTTTCTTCTTGCCACTCTTCCATAAAGGCCAGATTTGTGCAGTGCACGACTGAATATTGTCCTATGGACAGACTCTCCCACCTCAGCTGTAGTTATCTGCAGTTCATCCAGAGCGATCATGGGCCTCTTGGCTGCCTCTCTGATCAGTCTTCTCCTTGTTTCAGATGAAAGTTTGGAGGGACGGCCAGGTCTTGGTAGATTTGCAGTGGTCTGATACTCTTTCCATTTCAATATAATTGCTTGCACAGTGCTCCTTGAGATGTTTAAAGCTTGGGAAATCTTTTTGTATCCAAATCCGGCTTTAAACTTCTCCACAACAGTATCTCGGACCTGCCTGGTGTGTTCCTTTGTCTTCATGGTTCTCTCTGAGCTTTAAACAGAACCCTGAGACTATCAAAGAGCAGGTGCATTTATACGGAGACTTGATTACACACAGGAGCATTCTATTTATCATCATCAGTCATTTAGGACAACATTGGATCATTCAAAGATCCTCACTGAACTTCTGGACTCTGGAGTTTGCTGCACTGAAAGTAAAGGGGCCGAATAATATTGCATGCCCCACTTTTCAGTTTATTTGTTAAAAAAGTTTAAATTATCCAATAAATTTTGTTCCACTTCACGATTGTGTCCCACTTGTTGTTGATTCATGACAAAAAATTAAAATGTTATATCTTTATGTTTGAAGCCTGAAATGTGGCGAAATGTTGAAAGGTTCAAGGGGGCCGAATACTTTCGCAAGGCACTGTATGTGTGTGTATGTTTGTGTAAATATAAGCTCCGATGTAGTTCTGACCTGCACCAGTGTGCAACTAGCAGGCGGTAACAGAGGGAAGAGAACAGATCGAAAGTGTGCGCGCGTGTGTGCGTGTGCATGTGTGCGTGTGCGGAGTGAGAGTCGGCCCGGAGTTTACTGATACATTGACGCGCACAGCTGGAGACAGACCCGCTCGTCACATCGTGGGCGAGCGGTGACGGGCTTAAAATAGCGTTATGAAGAGACCTCCCCTCTCCCCTTTTTCTCTTTCTTAACCGACAGCTTTGACCGGTTAACGCTGTGACGGTCAACCACTGGATAAACGGTCACGATTTACATCCCTATTTAGGATCGTGTGTTAAACTCTTTAATCCTTTGGGGGAGCTACTGGTAGCTCCTGAGCCACAGGTTGGAGACCCCTTTAGAGGCTGTTTCTTCATGAAGACATTAATTTTGATGAACACATGGAGCTGTGGTTAACGGATAAACAAAGGCCATACAGAATACTGCTGCACGTCCTCCATCCGTCCATTTTCTACCCCTTTCTGGGTCGTGGGGGTGGCCAGAGATGCCACCCAGCACACAGCACCAGCCCCTCACTGATCCCTCCTGCAGGTGGCATAGCCTTGGTCTTTCAGTGGGGGCTTCAGGCAAAGAGGGGTTAAGGCCCTGTCCACACGAAGTCAAGCTCAGGCCTAAACGCAAAAATACTTTATCAATCCAGTGTATCGTCCATACGAGGCCGGCGTTTTGGGGGGGTGTAAACGAACATTTTTGAAACTAGGTCCCAGAGTGAAAAGATTTCAAAACTCCGTATATGCCGCTCCGTGGTTACTGCCTCTCCGCAATGTATCTGAGACGCTTGCGTCATCGCCCCGCCTCTTGTTAAAGCACGCATGCGCCGCACTCAAAAAATAATGACAACAACAATGTAGCTTGTTGGTTTTGTAATCCAGTGCGACCCGAAGCAACAGTTCAACCTCATCGTCCGTCCATACTAATGTAGTACCAGCTCGCCCACTCGCCATGTTGTCTGTTTACAAAATTCCGCGCATGCCCACGGAAGTTTGGGCTTGATCCCGTCATTGCGTCACAGCGCCACCAACAGGTCTGGCATAGTTTCACAGCGTTTTCAGGCGTATTGACTACATTCATATGGACGCACACATTTACTGAGCTAACTCCGTGTTTACAGAAAAAGTTTCTGAAATTATAAGCGTTTTGTCTTTGTGTGGATATAGCCTAAGTGTCTTGCCCAAGGACACAATGACAGCAGACTTCAGTGGGAGTCTTGTGGTGGGCTAGAACCCAGGACCTCCAGACTCAAAGGCCAATGCTCTACCAACTGAGCCACTGTCGTACTGCTCGTCCTTTGAAGTGAAAACTGAAGTATCAGCTGCAGTGGACAAAGCACATACCAGGGAGGCGGGCTGAGGGTGCGGCGAGGCGGCCTCCTCCTCCGACGGAGCGGGGGCTGGGGCATCGGCTCTGCAGGACTCTGGGGGAACACACACGCCTCAATGAAGACCCAGATGTTCTCGGCGTTTTCACCAACATCAGCTTAAGTTAATGCTTCCAATAACAGCTGCTTTGTTTGAGGTTGAAACAGCAGCCGTGGGACTCCGGATGGAACAGAGCCTTTATGGACAAATAATCTTGATTAAAAGTCCCATGTTACGCTTTTCGACATTTCTCTGCTTTAAAACATAATCAAAGTGCTCGTTGGCACTTCCTACACATGCCCAAAGAAGTTTTTTCATTGATTCCCTCAAGCTTTAGTTAGAGAGCTAGACACCACAGATGAAGAATGCGGCGTATGTGGCTGGACTTTATTCACAGGATCTGACTCTGAAAATCCACCACAAATCTGGTCATCTGCGAGTGACACTTCATCAACCAGAACTACAGTTACCATAAAACTGGACGGACTCAAACCCCTGTTATTCCCACCATAAAAGACACTAATGAGGTACAGTGCAACTAACGTATTCTGCTGTAATTGGCTCACTCCACACTCAACTGTACCATTGGTCGATCTAACTTCAATAAAATAAATGTATGAACTAAAAATGTTTGTACCTGAAAAAAATGTTATACTATGTAGCCTATATCTACATAGTATAATCTCAGAAGGGCCGCTAAAACTATTTCAAGAAAAATGGATCCCTTTAAAAAAAAAAAAAATTGTATTGAACTTTGGGGACATAATTGTTACATTTAGGACATGTCGTGTTGGAGGCTTTGTGAATGGAAGAATGAACAGGACAGAGAAGACTATTTAATGTTTAATGGTTGAAGATAAAACTATTATCAATATGTAATTATAGATTTTACATTATGCAAAAAAAAAATTCAATAACTGCAGACAAACTAGGCGTTTAGGACGTAACAAAATCGTGTCCACTTTTGTTACGTCCAAAACGACGTCTTGGACCGCTGTTAATAATACGGGCGTGAATGAATCTGTGTTTAAGTAGAGCGCCCTCCACTGGACAAACAAGCTGGAAACAAAACAGTAGTGGGTCTGTGAACATTCAGCAGTGACGGCTGCGGGCATTTCGGGACTTTCTTGTGTCATTGATTAAAATGTAACACATGGATGCAGTTTAGTGTGGAGTGAGCCGTTTACTAAATAATTAGGGTCTGATTCAAGATTCAAGTGAGTGCTGTATGGTGTATCACCCAAATGATTTAGGACGGACTTGAAGAAGAGCAAAATATGAGACCTTTGAGATTAAAAAAATAAATCAAATAAGAGTGTGAGCATGCAGTTCTGAAGGAGGCCGTACCAGGGCAGAAGTCAGTCTCCAGGTCCAGGTCCAGGTCCAGGTCCTCCTCTGCGCGCTCCTGCTTCACCTCTGCACACACACATTTATCAACTGAGGAGGATTTATTATGGATTTGGATTCAGCGCTGGTCTAGATCTGTACCAGACCAGGTTTTCAGGTCAGGTTTTATAAATGTATATTGAACTAATGTCAGAATGTGCAATGTAGACCCACATGTAATGGGTGATGCAACACTGACATTTCCCCACTGTGGGACCAATAAACGATCTCTTCATCTTTTAGCTCAATAGTTCATGTGAAATGTGCAGTCGAAACCTTTCCTATGATCTATTTGTTTATCTGTAGTAGAATGTCCAGTGGAGATGAGCGCTGGTCACTGAGGGTCACAGCGCTTTGGCCTGACCCGAAGTTTGTGGTGAGAACTCTGGGGTCCCCTCCTCCCTCAGTGGGGCTGGTACCTGGTTTGGTCTCCTTGCAGTTGCGCTGTTGGTGCAGCCTCTGGAAGTTGGTGGGCACAAACACCGGCACGGGGACCTGAAGAACACACAGGTGTGAGGACGAGGCTAAGGCACTGGTCAGAGGCTGTTTCAGTGATCGTGTCTGTACGTGTTTACATTTGTGTGTCTGCAGGTGTGTCCGTGGGTCCATGTGTGTCTGCAGGTGTGTCCGTGGGTCCATGTGTGTCTGCAGGTGTGTGTGTCTGTGCGTGTGCATGTGTGGGTCTGTACGTGTGTGTGTGTCTGCGCATGTGTGGGTCTGTACGTGTGTGTGTGTGCTGCGGGGGTGTGTGTGCGTTACCGGCAGAGGCAGTGTGAGTGGTGCTGGGGTCAGTTGTGAGTACATGTTCATGGGCATGGGCACAAAGACGGGCACTGGGATGGGCACGGGCACATACTCCCTCTTCACACCGTCGTCCACATCTGAGGATCAGGCAACTTATTTGTATAGCACAGTTCATACACAGGGCCACTCAAAGTGCTTCACAAAACAAGAACACATTCAAATAGTAACATAAGTAAAAACATAGTCTCACAATTTTAGGAGGACCTCAATATTTTAGCTGCAAACATATGAAATACGCTTCCCGTGTTTCAAAACTGCCTCTACTTTCACATTGTGGTGGAGCGCAACTGAAAAACCTCCTGTAACTATGGAAACGGTCAAAAGTAAGATCCTCGTCTCGGTTCAGCGCTCTTTTTTCTGACTGTGTTCATGTGGACGGATCACATCTTTGTCAGATCATAAAGTACAGGATGCTCTCATTTTCTTCATTTCCACAAATGTTTCCATCATTTTAAGAGATATCTGTTTTTTAGTTGTCCTCTGTAATGAAGGTCCAGGGAAGAAAAAGCTACAAGTCAGAACCCTATGATCTGAGACACGGAGATCAATCTCAAAGTACTTCCTGTCTCCTCGAAAAGATTTAAACCAACTAACTCAGTCCTCTAGTCTCTGTGCGAGGAACAGGCTCAGAGGAAGAGGAGGAGCAGGAGCAGAGGAGGTGCAGAGGAGGAGCAGGTACCTGTCTGCAGCGTCTTGCTCTGCATGTGTGGTTTGCAGTACGTGGCTTTGGTCAGAGTGAGCGGTTTGCACAGCACAGCTTTGTTCTTCACGTCTCGCAGAAGTCCTCCAACACCAACACTGACCCCACTGGACAACTGTGGGAGAGGAGGAGAGAGAGGAGGACACTGTGAGAGGAGGAGGAGAGAGAGGAGGACACTGTGAGAGAGGAGGAGAGAGAGAGGAGGACACTGTGAGAGAGGAGGACACTGTGAGAGAGGAGGAGAGAGAGAGGACACTGTGAGAGAGGAGGAGAGAGAGAGGAGGACACAGAGAGAGAGAGGAGAGAGAGAGAGGAGGACACTGTGAGAGAGGAGGAGAGAGAGAAGAGGACACTGTGAGAGAGGAGGAGAGAGAGAGGACACTGTGAGAGAGGAGGAGAGAGAGAGGAGGACACTGTGAGAGAGGAGGACACAGAGAGGTGGAGAGAGAGGAGGACACTGAGAGAGGAGGAGAGAGAGAGGAGGACACTGAGAGAGGAGGAGAGAGAGAGGAGGACACTGAGAGGAGGAGAGAGAGAGGACACTGTGAGAGAGGTGGAAAGAGAGAGGACACTGTGAGAGAGGAGGAGAGAGAGAGGAGGACACTGTGAGAGAGGAGGAGAGAGAGAGGAGGACACTGTGCGAGAGGAGGAGAGAGAGGAGGACACTGTGAGAGAGGAGGAGAGAGAGAGGGAGGACACTGTGAGAGAGGAGGAGAGAGAGAGGAGGACACTGTGAGAGAGGAGAGGAGAGAGAGAGGAGGACACTGTGAGAGAGGAGGAGAGAGAGGAGGACACTGTGAGAGAGGAGGAGAGAGAGGAGGACACTGTGAGAGGAGGAGAGAGAGGAGGACACTGTGAGAGAGGAGGAGGAGAGAGAGGAGGACACTGTGAGAGAGGAGGAGAGAGAGGAGGACACTGTGAGAGAGGAGGACACTGTGAGAGAGGAGGAGAGAGAGAGAGGAGGACACTGTGAGAGAGGAGGAGAGAGAGGAGGACACTGTGAGAGAGGAGGACACTGTGAGAGAGGTGGAAAGAGAGAGGACACTGTGAGAGAGGAGGAGAGAGAGAGGAGGACACTGTGAGAGAGGAGGAGAGAGAGAGGAGGACACTGTGAGAGAGGAGGAGAGAGAGAGGAGGACACTGTGAGAGAGGAGGAGAGAGAGGAGGACACTGTGGGAGAGGAGGAGAGAGGAAACTGTGAAGAGAGGAGTAGAGAGAGAGGAGGACACAGAGAGAGGAGGAGAGAGAGAGGAGGACACTGTGGGAGAGGAGGAGAGAGAGAGGAGGACACTGTGAGAGAGGAGGAGAGAGAGAGGAGGACACTGTGAGAGAGGAGGAGAGAGAGGACACAGAGAGGAGGAGAGAGAGAGGACACTGAGAGAGAGGAGAGAGAGGAGGACACTGTGAGAGAGGAGGAGAGAGAGGAGGACACTGTGAGAGAGGAGGAGAGAGAGGAGGACACTGTGAGAGAGGAGGACACTGTGAGAGAGGAGGAGAGAGAGGAGGACACTGTGAGAGAGGAGGAGAGAGAGGAGGACACTGAGAGAGGAGGAGAGAGAGGAGGACACTGTGAGAGAGGAGGAGAGAGAGGAGGACACTGTGGGAGAGGAGGAGGAGAGAGAGAGGAGGACACTGTGAGAGAGGAGGAGAGAGAGGAGGACACTGTGAGAGAGGAGTAGAGAGAGAGGAGGACACAGAGAGAGGAGGAGAGAGAGGAGGACACAGAGAGAGGAGGAGAGAGAGGAGGACACTGTGGGAGAGGAGGAGAGAGAGAGGAGGACACTGTGAGAGAGGAGGAGAGAGAGAGGAGGACACAGAGAGAGGAGGAGAGAGAGGACACAGAGAGGAGGAGAGAGAGAGGACACAGAGAGAGGAGAGAGAGGAGGACACTGTGAGAGAGGAGGAGAGAGAGGAGGACACTGTGAGAGAGGAGGAGAGAGAGGAGGACACAGAGAGGAGGAGACAGTGAGAGGAAGAGGAGGACAAAGTGAGAGAGAGAGGAGGACAGAGAGAGGGAAAGGAGGACAGAGAGAGATAAACAGAGAGAGAGGAGGACAGATAGAGAGGACGACACACACACTGCAGTTGCTATGGCGATTGGTAACCAGACTACTAAACACAAATATCAAAAGCAAGAAAAATTTCTGACTAGGGGTGTGACGATATATTGATTTTTCGATATATCGCGACACTTTCTCTTCCGCGATCCGATTATCAATATGCATTTGCCAAGTATCGATTTTTTTCTTTTTTGAATTGGTATCAATACTTAAAGGCACACCGCGGACTTTGTGACCTAAAGAGTTGACACATATGAGTTATTTTATATGAATACTTGGGCCAATATACAGCGCTTGACACTTGCAATGCTCCGAGCGGGGCTGCCCTCTTGAAATACCGCCCATGTAAGTTTCGAGCAGACGGACCGTCTGCCACCAGGTCACGTGACTTGGAAGAAAGACTTGCTTTACGGCTACAGGCGCTGATATACTCATGGAGCTAAGGCTTTTGCTACTCATTTTTCACCTGCTCGACTCCTGGTCATGGCTGAGGCAAGGAAAAATTTTAAACCTTCGGAGGAGGCTAAAAAGAGGAAACGCGAAAGGGATCGTGCTGTAAGCTGCATGTCTGTATGAGCGCTGCTGTTCACCTGGTTCCTGGATGTCATCGACTGCAACGATGTCATTCCACGCAGCACGAGCTAGACGCAGAACTCCCTCATCCAGGATATAGAAGTCCATGTGTGGTAGATTACTAATGCAGCGGTCTGGAGGCTGACCACAGCAGAGTCTCTCAATATCTGTAGGCATGTCTCTACAGTTTGAACACACACACCAGTGCATGCTGTCTGAATACACACTCAAAAGACACCGGCTGACTGTTTGTTGACTTTTGCGACAGTGCTGAGTTGCTTGTGGCGCTAAACGTGAAAGTTGCAGGTCTAGCGCCCCTAGTGGCCAAGAGTTACACGGTGTGCCTTTAATATTTGGCTACATTACGCATCTCCATTCCATTTATCATGAAAAAAAGTGTATTTATTCTTTTATTTATGCCATAAATTGGCATACTGTATATTTCTGACCAATATATCGATAATCGTCATATTGTGATAAAATCTTTATTGTGATAATATCGTTATATTGTTATCGTGAGCTTTGTATCGTATCGTATCGTGAGGTACCCTTAGGTTCCCACCCCTATTTCTGACCAAAAGCCATTTTCAATTGGACCACACGGTGAGTGAAGTCCACAACAGTCTGTACCAGTCTGACCTGGTCATGTACCATCGACGACACTAAACTTCTCACCGTGACCATCAACAAACCCTGTTCCAAAGCCCTCTCCTAAACCAGGTCTAATTTCTAGAAAAGTAGATTTCAGTTACATCGACAGGGGCCCGTCTGACGTCAAGTTTTTTGCAGAGCCACAACATTCGGAAAACACTTGTCAAAGTGCTTTTGTCACATCTGTTTTAGTTTCCTGTTAATCAGTTCTGTATTTTAACTCTAAAATAAAGAAAATAAACATCTTCTTCATTCCAAAATAAAACGACACAAAACACACGGAACAAAATGCTTCTGCAACATTCAAGATAAAAATATAAATCCCTGATCACATTAATATTACCTTTTTCCATAGTGCACAGTCGTAAAAGTTTTTGTTTCTCAAAGTAACACCTCCACTCTAAACTTTTTCTGTTTTTTTTTCACCTCCTTCTGTCATATTCTACTGCGTTCTTTAGACTCAGTGTGATGAAGATTCTGATAATTATTATTATGATTTACAAAGATAATGAAAGACCAGTACATACCCCAAGCTTGGCGCTCTGGATGTTGACCCCTGCAGGACACACAGGTCAAACACATTCAGGAAGCATATTTATGGTTAAAGGCTTAAACTGTTCTAATAATTAAGAAATCTTTATTTATGTAGCGCATTTTACATTCTCTCCACACAGTGATGACAGAAGCAAGACGAGCAACACTGGAGCATCAGAGCCACCGACCGACATCATCTTTTCACACCTAATGTACATGTTTTTATTGGTGCACCTCTGGAGCACCCAGAGGAAACCTACACAGACAGGGGGAGAACATGCAAACTCCACTCAGAAAGGCCCCGTTCTGATCAGGATTCGAACCCAGGACCTTCTTGCTGATTGTCTTATTAGAAGAACACTTGAACGTTGAAGCTGTGACAGAGAGGATTGTGGGTAAAGCACCTGCGCTGGCGTTCTCGGGGCCCTTCTGCGTCTCCATGATGGGATCGTTCTGCTGCAGGTAGAAGCGCAGCAGACACTGCTGGTCACAGAACTGTTTCACCTCCGAGCGCCACATCACAGACTCTGTGAGCTCGCCCTGCACACGGCAGCAGTCACAGCGCGCCGCCTGGGGAGAGGCACACACAGGTACACACACACACACACACACACACACACGATGAGTTTTAGTGCAAATGTCTGCAGCTCATTTTTTGTGTGGTGCTTGAAGAGGTAAAGCTTTAGAGATTGAGGTTTTATTGATAATTGACATGAAAAAACTTTACACACTAATCCGGAAATTAATTCATTTTACATTAAAAGAGAATGGTTTATGATATTTATTATTGATATTTTATTTTCTTTCTCAATAAAGTGTCTGCAGTCTCAGATTTTACCACTAGATGTCGCCAGTGTTATGAGACTGGCTCAGTCAGTGTGAGGTTATCTTCATATTCACAGGGAGAACTCGAGACTGAAGTTCTAAATCCATACAGATTACAATCGTTCACCAGAGTGGCTGAGTGCTCCTTTAGAGAAAATGTGAGGAGCTCAGAGTAGAGCTGTTGCTCCTGATGATAATTGATCAGTAAGTGTAAACTACAGCCCACCTTGTTGTACCATTCGAGGAACTTCTGTCCACAGGTGTCGCTGCAGAAGTCACGGGTCATGCCCCCCAGGGTCTGGGTCACGCCCCTCTTACACATTTGGCTGCAGTGGTTACAGCTCACACACTTCAGCCCCAGACGCTTTATGAAGTCCTGCTTGTAGAGCAGCTTACAGCCTGCAACACACAGGTACACAAACGTCACACACACACCGGTATACACACAGGTACACACAGATCCACAAATGGGAGACACAGGTCCTGGTCTTGAGTAGGGCCCAGTGTGGTCCTAGTCTTTAGTCGGACAATTATTCTTTTGATTGAACAGTTCTTTAAATCCATAGAATATAGAGTATGTTTTTTCATACATTTGACACAAAGCTAAAGCGAGTACTTCATTGAGTAGGGGTCCCCAGGTCCGGACCCAGAGATCCTTTTCTCTGGACCTCGGTGACTTTTTATGTTCAAAAGTACATTTTTAGCGAGACAGAGGTGTGTGAGCTGCTATTGCCGATGTTTAGTTTTTAAGCTTTAGCAAACGGTGCATGCCCAGCTTTAGTGCTCACTGCGAGCGCAGTGGATTTTGGGAATAAAAAGCGTATGGTATGGTCAGTGTGGAGACAATTGCTAAATTACTTGACAACTAATCGTATAGTTGCGATTAATCAATTTGTTACGACAATCCTAACAATATGAAGAGTTTGAGATGGAAGCACTTAGATCAAAGAGCTCCGTCCGCACAGATATCAGGAACACAAACAAGTCTGTTTCTAATGAGCAGTTGTGTTTTTGCAGAATGTTCCTGACCTTCGCTGCAGAATGGCCTCTTGACTCCAGAGAACTTGACGGTCTCGTGCAGAGTCTTCTCCTCCTGACAGAACTCACAGAAGGTCACGATGCAGTGCAGCTTTTTGTAGTCCTCGCAGCAGGTTTTACTGCAGAACTGGTACACTTTCTCCTGAGACACACAGGCATAAAGTCAGGTACACTAACTTACACCTGAGACACTATCCGCTGGTTCCTCTGTCTGCCGCTGTGACACACCCATGTTACCTTCTTTGATATTCCAAGGACTTTACCATTTCATTACTAGTGATGCAATGTTTCTCGAATCCATCCATTATCTTCCCCTTAATCCATTTCTGGGTCAGGGGTGGCAGTCAGAGCTGCACCCAGTACACCAGCCCCTCACTGATCCTCCTGCAGGAGGTGAGTCCACAAGAGCCTTGATCTTCCAGTGGGGGATTCAGGCAAAGTGGGGTTAAGTGTCTTGCCCAAGGACACAACGACAAAAGTCATCAGTGGGAGTCATGAAGTAGGTCTTGTGGTGGGCTCGAACCCACAACATTCAGGCTCAAAGGCCAATGCTCTACCAACTGAGCCACAGTCGCCCCATTCTTGAGTCCGTCGATATGAACCAAAACTGCTTCAGCTCCAGGCTGCTGGGTTTCCAGTCACTGCCTCCAGTCCACGTGAACAGGGAAGGGACAGAGAGAGGACTCTTACAAGTGCTGGGTGTTCTTCTGAACCACAAACTGGACTGGGCTCATACAGACGCCCTCTTCAAGAATAAGGCTCTACCTGCTGATGAGGCTCTACCTGCTGAGGAGGCTCTAACTGCTGGAGGCTCTACCTGCTGAGGAGGCTCTACCTGCTGAGGAGGCTCTACCTGCTGAGGAGGCTCTACCTTCTGAGGAGGCTCTACTGCTGAGGAGGCTCAGGTCTTTTTGAGCGCAGAGGCCACCCCTTCAGACCTTCTATGGCTTCAACAGTCTTGCAACCATGTGCAACACTGTAATTTCAGAATGTCCACTGGTAACATTATTATGCCTGTATGCAGCTAATATACAGTATTCGGCCCCCTTGAACCTTTCGCCACATTTCAGGCTTCAAACATAAAGATATAAAAAAAATATTTTTTGTCATGAATCAACAAGTGGGACACAATCGTGAATTGGAACAAAATGTATTGGATAATTTAAACTTTAACAAATAAAAAACTGAAAAGTGGGGCGTGCAATATTTTTCGGCCCCTTTACTTTCAGTGAAGCAAACTCACTCCAGAAGTTCAGTGAGGATCTTTGAATGATCCAATGTTGTCCTAAATGACTGATGATGATAAATAGAATGCACCTGTGTGTAATCAAGTCTCTGTATAAATGCACCTGCTCTTTGATAGTCTCAGGGTTCTGTTTAAAGCGCAGAGAGAACCACGAAGAAAAAGGAACACACCAGGTAGGTCCGAGATACTGTTGTGGAGAAGTTTAAAGCCGGATTTGGATACAAAAAGATTTCCCAAGCTTTAAACATCTCAAGGAGCACTGTGCAAGCAATTATATTGAAATGGAAGGAGTATCAGACCACTGCAAATCTACCAAGACCCGGCCGTCCCTCCAAACTTTCATCTCAAACTAGGAGAAGACTGATCAGAGATGCAGCCAAGAGGCCCATGATCACTCTGGATGAACTTCAGATAACTACAGCTGAAGTGGGAGAGTCTGTCCATAGGACAACAATCAGTCGTGCACTGCACAAATCTGGCCTTTATGGAAGAGTGGCAAGAAGAAAGCCATTTCTCAAAGATATCCATAAAAAGTCTCGTTTAAAGTTTGCCACAAGCCACCTGGGAGACATACAGCAGGGACAGGGAAGATGGATGGAGCCAAATACAGGACCATTCTGGAAGAAAACCTGTTGGAGACTGCAAAAGACCTGAGACTGGGACAGAGATTTATCTTCCAACAGGACAATGATCCAAAACATAAAGCCAAATCTACAATGGAATGGTTCACAAATAGACGTATCCAGGTGTTAGAATGGCCAAGTCAAAGTCCAGACCTGAATCCAATCGAGAATCTGTGGAAAGAGCTGAAGACTGCTGTTCACAAACGCTCTCCATCCAACCTCACTGAGCTCGAGGAAGGAAGAATGGGCAAGAATTCCAGTCTCTCAATGTGCAAAACTGATAGAGACATACCCCAAGCGACTTGCAGCTGTAATTGCAGCAAAAGGTGGCGCTACAAAGTATTAGCGCAAGGGGGCCGAATTATATTGCACGCGCCACTTTTCAGGGGTTTTTTTGTTAAAAGTTTAAATTATCCAATAAATTTTGTTCCACTTCACAATTGTGTCCCACTTGTTGTTGATTCTTGACAAATTACATTTTTATATCTTTATGTTTGAAGCCTGAAATGTGGCGAAATGTTAAAAGGTTCAAGGGGACCGAATACTTTCGCAAGGCACTGTATTTATTAACGGCAGATTGCTAAAGTGACACCAGCACAGTACATATATTACAGTGAGGCTGAATCCCCGATCATACTGAAGAAGATGACATGTCTGGGATCGCGTCTTAAATTCAGACAGAAGACATGTTTTATTGTCGATGGTAGAGACAGCACGAACAAAGCACACGATCACAGATACAACAGAATGCAAATGTATTATACAGAGCGGAGGCATGGAGACCTCCAATCAGCAGCTGCCACAGTGCCATGTAGCTTGGCCTTCAGATAGACAAAACAAGGGAAAAGTACTGGCTTCTGCACATTGATAGAATGATGAGTTTAACTTTAACAAAAGTTGCTTCAAAGTGTTATGAAATTTCACAATACCATTTGAAAATGCTAAAAAATTGTGTTTCCCACCCAGATCCACTGCATTTCCCCGCGGCCTGTGTGGCAGTGTCGGGTTGTAACCGTTGGTGACTACAGTCAGACAGACAGAGTATGAGAGCGTATGAAGTGAGTATGTCACTGTACTCTACAGAAGCATGTGGCAGAGCTCACCTCCCACTCCAGAACCTCCGGCTTCAGGCTGAAGACTCCCCTGCAGTAGTTACACTTGAGCTGCACTGTGCTGTCTGCAGAGGGCGCTGTCTGACCATTCGTGCCACTTTGAAGAGCCGTATTCTGCAACAGCAAACACAAGAACATGTAGGGTGAGCACAATATCATCCCCAAAATTTACCAAGCGCCAAGATCCTGGCTCTGATTTTGAAGTTATCTGGAGATTCTGGAGTATTGTTACTTAACTTCCTTCCCTAACAGACTCAGACTCTGGTGCTGGATCCGGTAGGACCCACCCGTGTCCTGGAGGACTGAGGAAGTGGTTCAAACCAATGAGCTGATGTACACTGACCTGGGAGCACAGTGAGTCGGGGACGCAGGTGTGCGTGAGCTTTCTGCAAGGGACAGAGGTGTCAAACCGGTCCCAAAAGGAGCACACCACCCTCCACCCAAGTCTTCAGGTTCAGACTGGATTGAGGAAATGGGTGGTCTCTGTGTGCTCCTGCCCAGGTTGGAACTGAAACCTGTCCTTTGAGACAGGGTTGGACACCCCTGGCATACGGTACATTTTTTCAGAACTCTGCTCCGGCCTCAGGTTGATTGACAGCTGTCCTGTCCTTCAACCTGAGTGGTTTTGGGCCAAACAGTAGCGCAGTGGAAGTATTTGCGCTCAGTGTAAACTGATGTGTGTGGTGTGGACCAACCTGAAACTTAGTGACACACTGGGAGCTGCAGAAGCTCAGCACGGCGCCCTCTGGCAGTGTGGCCTGGTACTGCGGCAAGGCATTCCGCTTACAGAAGTGACAGACTGGCTCTGCGTCTGCGGACACACAGACAGACACACACACGCACGCAAACACGCGCACATACATACACATCACCGGCTTACAATTCAGCATATTCACATTCCTGACCTATTCTAGCATGATCAGGATGAGACAAGTGTATGGTGGTGTCGTCTGAATGTTTCTGACTGAAGACTCCCATGTCTCACATCGTGCAGACTTCAGACTACAATCATTCCTATTTTTGTTGCATGCTGTTTTCTAGTGAATGTGATTCTTTAAAAGGAGGACATGGGGGAAAATCAAACTCAGCTTTTGTCCATGTTAATATTGCTTTGGAGTGGGAATTGGCAAAAATGTGACGATTCGATAGCATTGCAATAATTGGGCCAGAAATCAAAATTATTGTGATGAACATATTGCGAAACAGACTGTATTGTGATTCATTTTTATTGTGATTCATGTTCCTCATATTGTTCAAAGACTTTATAAACATGGAGGAAAATAAGACCCTTGTCTCTGTGGCTTATATTAAGGTCTGTACATGAACTGAAGGGAAGTGCAAAAACGTTATCCTTGAAGATTCAGGACCTCATTACAGACAAGACGTCATAGAGTCACAACAAGCAGTCACAGAAACCTCAGATGGAAAGGACCAGAAGAAACTCAGCAAACACTAAAGTGAAACAATAATTTGCTCTACTGTATCGACTGTAAAATGCAAAATATCAAAATACTGAACAGAAAACATTATTTTCATCACCACTATTGCTTTGAGTCGGACCACTCCATATTTATACTTGGTTTTTTAAATCAATGAAATGAGGACGATTCACCAGCCTTCAGTCATTCTTGGAAAAGGACTTCTGTGGCGAAGTGTGCCCTTTAATGTGAGCACGTTTACAGTAAAGGGGCGGAGTGCAGAGCAATGCAGCAAGACAGAATACAGAAGTGCAGAAAATCAAGTCGTCCACCTTGTTCAATAGCATCAGGCATTTCTGACGTCTTAGAATAATAAGAAGGGCAGGAATCGCAATATATCATAGAATCGAATCACAATACTTGTATCGCAATATGTTAAGAATCACAACGTCACATTTTTGCCAATTCCCAGCCCTCGTCCCAAACATACACTGATGAGAGCTAAGCAGGGCCTCACTCTGGACGCTGGCCGTGGTCTTGCCCTTGTTCATGCAGGTGATGGAGCAGTACGAGCCCATCGTCCCGTTGGCCACGATGCTGTGCAGGACCTCCCCCGTTTTGATCAGCGTTTTACACGTCACGCAGCTCGCCAGTTTATTGTGAGCCTGGAACCAAAAGGACAAGGATTTCAGACACTTCACAGAGCTGCAAGGACAGAGACATAATAATTATAATTTTATTTAAATGCCGCCTTTCTGGGCACTCAAGGTTTCCTTACAGAAAGGTACAAAGTTAAAAGCAAAACCAGTTAATATGGACGGTGAATGTAGGTTCACAGTGAATAGGTCTTTCTGAAAAGACGTGTTTTGAGTGCGGTTCGGAAGTGTGTCAGTGTTGCGGAGGTCAGGGGAGGGAGGGGGGGGGGGGGGTGTCTGGAGCTGTTAACTATGCTTTTCTCTGGTCCTATAGGCCTCTGATGGTGCTCTGACTTGTGTATGTCTGTTTAATGTCTACTGTGGTGTCTGTAAAGCATGTGACCCAGGCCCCAGCACATTTCTCCAGTGAAAGAGCATAAAGCAGTGTTTGATCTCACCTGTTTGAAGTCCCTGATGCAGTTGTGGCAGCAGAAGCGCTTCTGCTGGCCGTCCACCAGCAGGGCGTGGTGCGAGGGGCTGCGGGTGGGCAGGTAGTCCCCACACTGCTCACAACAGTTCATGATGAGGCCGTTGGCACGACGATACACGTTAAAGCATGTGTCACTGCAGATCTTGTGGGTCACCGTCTTAAAGCTCACCTCATGACGGATCTGAAGGACAAGGCATACGCTGGCCGCTTGTATGAAACTAAAAAAACTAAATCCAATAAACAGGCTAAGGCTAATTGTTACATTCATATATTCTGTATTTAGATCCGGAGCATTGTGAACACAGCCAGATTCTCGAAAGGATTCAAAACACACCTAAATCCATTGTGTTTTTTTGTTAAGGAAATTAAATACAATTCGGCCAAAAAGTCCTGCACTTACACTCCCACTCACTAGATGGCACCAGAATTGAAAATGGTGTGCGCTGGTTTTGCATTAAAAGGGTAATTATTTATATGAGAGTCTGTAGTGGTGATTCTGGCGTCATGTCCTTATATGGTCAAACAAATGGTCATCAGGAAGTTGGCTTTTGTCTGATCAGGTTCCGCACCTCTTTCCTTCCTGCTGCTGTCAGACTGTACAACAAACAATGAGGAATAACAAACACTGCCGACCTGACCTCACATGTCGTGCATCTGAGCAATAATTGGAATAAGGTCAGAATGTGAAATATAGAACCACATGTGTACAGATGTATACACAACTATATTTCTTGCACTAGAATTTTTACTAACTTCTTATGATTCTAAAGCTATATACTTGCTTCTTTTTTATGCTAAAGTTAGAGATTTTATTTTATTTTAGTTTATAGTTACTGGTCCTGCTCCTGCAGTGGTGCATGAGGTTCGTTTGACAGTACTGATGTGCGATTATATTTTGTTAATGATGTCATTTTTTGAATTTAATTAATGCATTAACTTTTGCAGGTCAGAATGTTGAGTACGGTCTTAAATATTCTCTAAATGTATCATTTCAAAAGTTTGTTTTTGTATTAGACATGATCAGTGTGATTCACCACATCAGGGGTCTCCAACCTTTTTCATATAGAGAGCTTCTTTCTCAGGACTAGAATGAGACAGAGCTACTTTCTCAGGAATAGAATGAGACGTGGCTACTTTCTCAGCACTAGAATGAGACAGAACTACTTTCTCAGGACTATAATGAGACCGAGCTACTTTCTCAGGACCAGAATGAGACAGAGCTACTTTCTCAGGACTAGAATGAGACAGAGCTACTTTCTCAGGACCAGAATGAGACAGAGCTACTTTCTCAGGACTAGAATGAGACAGAGCTTCTTTCTCAGGACCAGAATGAGACAGAGCTACTTTCTCAGGACTATAATGAGACCGAGCTACTTTCTCAGGACCAGAATGAGACAGAGCTACTTTCTCAGGACTAGAATGAGACAGAACTACTTTCTCAGGACTATAATGAGACCGAGCTACTTTCTCAGGACCAGAATGAGACAGAGCTACTTTCTCAGGACCAGAATGAGACAGAGCTACTTTCTCAGGACTATAATGAGACGAGCTTCTTTCTCAGGACCAGAATGAGACAGAGCTACTTTCTCAGCACTAGAATGAGACAGAACTACTTTCTCAGGACCAGAATGAGACAGAGCTACTTTCTCAGGACTAGAATGAGACAGAACTACTTTCTCAGGACTATAATGAGACCGAGCTACTTTCTCAGGACCAGAATGAGACAGAGCTACTTTCTCAGGACTAGAATGAGACCGAGCTTCTTTCTCAGGACTATAATGAGACCGAGCTTCTTTCTCAGGACCAGAATGAGACAGAGCTACTTTCTCAGCACTAGAATGAGACAGAACTACTTTCTCAGGACTAGAATGAGACAGAACTACTTTCTCAGGACCAGAATGAGACAGAGCTACTTTCTCAAGACTAAAATGAGACAGAGCTTCTTTCTCAGGACAAGAATGAGACAGAGCTTCTTTCTCAGGACCAGAATGAGACAGAACTACTTTCTCAGGACTAGAATGAGACAGAACTACTTTCTCAGGACCAGAATGAGACAGAGCTACTTTCTCAAGACTAAAATGAGACAGAGCTACTTTCTCAGGACAAGAATGAGACAGAGCTTCTTTCTCAGGACAAGAATGAGACAGAGCTTCTTTCTCAGGACAAGAATGAGACAGAGCTTCTTTCTCAGGACCAGAATGAGACAGGTGAGAGCCTTGGTTACCATCAACAGTCATTATTTCGAATAGTTTTAATTTACTAAAGTAGTGGGTGAATAATACGTTTTAAAATATTCAGAATATTTATGTAAAATCTAAATCCTTTGGGGAGCTACTTGGGGGGTGGTGGAGAGCTACTGGTTGGAGACCCCTGCTCCAGATGAAGCGGAGACACTTGAGTCCACACAGAGCTCTGACCTCGGTGAGTTTGCCGCACACCGTACACTTGGTCTTGACCCCGGACTTGGGCGGGTTCTGCTTGTTCTCGTAGGCTCCCAGACAGCCGGTACTGCAGAACTCCTGGAAGGACTCGCTGGAGTCCACCTGCGCCACGATGGTCCCCTTCATGTTGGTAATGTCCCTGAGAGGAGACAACACAGGGATTCAAGAGGAGGTGGAGTGAGAGGAGGTGCAGCAGTGTGAGAGAAGGTGCAGTGGTGTGAGCGGAGGTGCAGCGGTGTGAGAGGAGGTGCAGCAGTGTGAGAGAAGGTGCAGTGGTGAGGGAGGAGGTGCAGCAGTGAGAGGAAGTGCAGCAGCAGTGTGAGAGGAGGTGAAGTGGTGAAGGAGGAGCTGCAGCAGTGTGAGAGGAGCTGTATCAGTGTGAGGAAGTGCAGCAGCAGTGTGAGATGAGCTGCAGGAGTGAGGGAGGAGAAGCAGAAGCAGTGTGAGAGGAGGTGCAGTGGTGAGGGAGGAGCTGCAGCAGTGAGAGGAGGTGTATCAGTGTGAGGAAGTGCAGCAGTGGTGTGAGTGGAGATGCAGTGGTGAAGGAGGAGGTGCAGTGGTGTGAGAGTCGGTGCAGCAGTGTGAGAGGAGGTGCAGAAGCAGTGTGAGAGGAGGTGCAGAAGCAGTGTGAGAGGAGGTGCAGGGGTGTGAGAGGAGGTGCAGCAGTATGAAAGAAGGTGCAGTGATGAGGGAGGAGCTGCAGCAGCAGTGTGAGTGGAGATGCAGTGGTGAAGGAGGAGGTGCAGTGGTGTGAGAGTCGGTGCAGCAGTGTGAGAGAAGGTGCAGTGGTGAGGGAGGAGAAGCAGAAGCAGTGTGAGAGGAGGTGCAGTGGTGAGGGAGGAGCAGGAGGTGACTGACTTTTTACACATGGTGCAGCTCTTCTTGGGCGCTGGTTTGTGGGAGAAGGCGGAGAGACAGGAGGTGGAGCAGAACAAGTGGGTGGAGCCTTTGCGCTGATAGGCCGTCTGCCCCTTCTTCAGAGGCTTCTTACAGTTCGCACACGTCACCTGCAACATGTGACATCACAAGGTCTGCGTTATACATGTGACATCACAAGGTCTGCGTTATACATGTGACATCACAAGGTCTGCGTTATACATGGGGCCCCTGGTGTGAGGATGTAGACAGAGGACATGGGGCCACTGGTGTGAGAATGCAGACAGAGGACATGGGGCCCCTGGTGTGAGGATGTAGACAGAGGACATGGGGCCCCTGGTGTGAGAATGCAGACAGAGGACATGGGGCCACTGGTGTGAGAATGCAGACAGAGGACATGGGGCCCCTGGTGTGAGGATGCAGACAGAGGACATGGGGCCCCTGGTGTGAGGATGCAGACAGAGGACATGGGGCCCCTGGTGTGAGAATGCAGACAGAGGACATGGGGCCCTTGGTGTGAGAATGCAGACCTTGACAGTGCGTGCAGGGGCTGTAGGGCCGGTGCTGCTCTGGGTTTTGGTGGACTCTGCTCCGAGGGGTTTCTCAATCTGCGGTGCGGACGACGACCACAGAACTGCACACACAGGAAATGTCAAAGGTTCATGATCTTTATTTTTGAGGCTTTAACGAGACAAAAGTGTGAAGAAGCTCGTTCTGCTTCATTACCACATGTTTAGACTTCAGCCTTTGTCAGAAACAGTGACGGTGTGACGCGCGTCTGATTACATTATAAACCTAATTCCCACACACTCACTGCTGGTATTTTGGCCCATTCTTCCATGCAGATCTCTAGAACTGTGATGTTTTGGGCTGTTGGACTTCTATAGGGCTGAGATCTGGAGACTGGATTCTTACGGCGCAACTGCTGAGCAGCGTGTTTGGGATCATTGTCGTGCTGAAAGACTGAGCCATGTTCATCTTTAATGCCCTCGCTGATGGAAGGAGGATTTTGTCCACAATCTCACAATATTTTGCCCCACTCATCCTTTCCTTAAAACAGATCAGTCCCTCTGCAGAAAAGCAGCCCAAACTAGAATGTTTCCACCCCCATGTTTCACAGTGGGTATTGTGTTCAGGGATTCTTCCCCCTCCAAAGCAACAGAGTTTTTATTATAAAGTTCTATTTTGGTCTAATCTGAGCATGTGATATTCCCCCAGGCCTCTTCTGATCATCCAGATGGTATAGATGGTGTTTTGTCGGTTTGTGCCGGTTGTTGAGTTGTGCTGCCTCAGCTGTTTAGGATGTAATGCAAATCTTTGCATGCGCGTCTCACGGCAGCCGAATCGAACAAAAATGGCAGACATAAAGTCTGTAAATTAAGATAAGATAAGATAAACCTTTATTAGTCTCACAGTTGAGAAATTGTTTCAAAAGTTTCAATACGAACGAATTAAGACACAGATGTCACTTTTAATGCAATTTGAGGCGCGATGTTGATGGTTCCATGTCGTTATGTGAGTTTTAAGAGTAAAAGGTTTGTGTTTAGTTTAAGCAGTAACTGCTCCTGTCCTGGGCAGCACGGTGGCTGAGTGGATAGCACTCAGGATAGCTCTCAGCAAGAAGGTCCTGGGTTCGAAACTCGGTCGTCATTTTACTGACGTAGGCCAATGACGCGTCCTGTGGCTAACTCGACAGCTGTTAGCTTACAACTGTTGGGTTGATAATGGAAATGATAAACAAAATCTAAGTTGTAAGCTCAGCAATGCGTAGGCTTTGTATACTTTAAATAAATCGTTAAATAAATCACAGTCAAAGCTCACGCTTCGCACGGATTCTAAATGTGTTGCATAATGTGTTTACGTCAAACATACGACGTGTCCTGCACAACACATTGCTAATGAAGCCCTGTCGCACATTGAGCCAGACTGAACCCTCTGTCCTAGCCAAGCCCCGGCGAGCCAAGATGGCGCCCTATTCAAATGAATGGTTGTGCTCAGTGGCGCTTTGTGACGGCATGGGGGCTGAAAAGATTAGCGGAAGTTGCCTGAAACTCGCAAAGATCTATGGGAAACTCGCAAAGAACTTTGGGAAACACGCAAAGATCTATGGGAAACTCGCCTGTATTTGGGCATCGTCTGATTCTCCCGGTTCTGCGCAGTGGATGATCTCCCATAATGCGTTGCGCCAAACACGCGTGTGTGGGTCTCACACCGGGTCTCACGCACGTGCACAGAGGGGCTCGGCCGCGCTCTGACCAATCAGAGCAGTTCATCAGAGCGGGAGTTAGAGCGAGAGCCAGAGGAGCAGAGTTTGTGGCAGTAAAGTGTGGATTTAAACAAAAACGAAGGATTTAAGAAGAAAAAAAGTTCAGGATGACAAGGGACACTAAAATCCCCACAAAATCCGGCCTTTATGAAAGCTGTAGGTTCTCTGTCAGCTGAGGTCGAGCTGTTTTAATATGCCTTGAGTTCTATGGGGAAAATTTCTGGGTAGCCCTCGTGAATTTAGTCTGGTTCAGTCTGCAGTACCGCGAGAATCCCCCGAGCACATGAGTTATTCAGCTACAAGCTAGCAATACCCAGTTAATATAATAGATCCATGGTCCTAGCTCAGAATAGCTTCTAACACTGACATCTAGTGGACAAAAGTAATCATTGTAGTATAAAATACTATGTATTCTAGCATAAGAAATATCATCAAGTGGTTTGTCATTTGATATTGTATATTGTTAATTAAGCATTAATTAAATAAAAATATTATTTATTTTATTGACTTGATTAATCGATTAGGATATGCAATATAATACTTGATTATTTTATAGCTGCAACTTTACACCGAGCACATGGTCTTGGAGTAAAATGTTTACAAAGTTTGTTCCTTCTGCAGCCTGCAACATCCTCTTCATGACCGGTTTGGCAGTGGGTGAGTGACCTGGGAGGCCTTGATGTTCAGCACTGGCCTGGTCGTTCTCCAGACCAGAATCCAACTGAGCACATCTGAGACATTATGTCGAGTCTGTCATATGGAAGACTGATGCTCTGAGGTCTACAGACCATCCTGGACCTGACGGAGGCTCTGGTTGTGGACCAGCCTGGGTTATCTATTTGATTCTGAGCGAATTAGGAAATCCACGGGTTGAGACTTTTGATTTCCATTAAGCAGTCTTCCTTTGTTATCTATAATCTATTGTTATCTATATCTATAGAAATATCTATATACCTATAGAACATTTTCTCTTAATGCACCGTTGTTTTAGAGTGAAACATGTTTGAGGTATTTAAATGCTCTTCTCCTGAGATGCCATAGGTGCTTCCTCTCACTGCTGCGTCAAATTTCATCTAGTTCCAATATCTGCTGGACTTAGTATCAAAATAAGAATGAATGAATTGTACGTTTGTGCTGGATGACTGACCTGTCCTGTTGGGGTCCGCATCCCCGTTGTGCACCACTGGTCCCTGGAGGTCCGGGTCTAGACTGAAGGCATTACTGATGTGCAGCCCGTTCTCCTCACTGTGCTCCACCTCCTGCAAAAGCACACGCCGTTGTTAAGAGATCACTTAGTGGTTTCTTATATTACTTTGATTGAATACTTTGATGGAATAGTTTCTGTCCAAGACACCAAATGTGCACTGCTAATATGTGGAGAGGAACAAACTGTGGCTGTGACATTTGGACTAATAGAATGTGAAGAAAACCGTTGAACTACAGCTGCGTTTGGAGATGTGCTCCTTCATTTTTGATCAGCTGTAAAACTTTATTTTCATTTTAGTTTTCAATTAATCCATACGTCAATTTTCTTCTGCTTCCTTTGTAGCTGGGTAGCAGGGACAGCAGTCTATATGGAGACACCCAGACGTCCCTCTCGAAACACTTCTTGAGGCATTCCCAGCTGAGAGAGACAGTCCCACTATGTCCTGGGTCTTCCCCTGGTCTCCACTCGGTGGGACATGCCCAGGGAGGCGTCCAGGAGGCATTCCAAACAGATGCTTGAGTCCCCACAACTGGTTCATCTCCACGTAAAGAAGCAGCGGCTCTACTTCAAGCTCCTCCCGTGTGATGAAGCTCCTCATCCTATCTCTATGGGAGCACCAGCCAACTCAAGTGGCTGCAATCTCGTCCTTTCAGTCATCAACCAAAGCTCATGACCATAGGTGAGGGAGGGAATGTAGACCGACCAGTAAATCGTGAGGTTTACCTTTCGAATGGGCTCTCGACCCCGAGATACTCCTCTACTAGAGGAAGGACCTCTAAAGTATCCGATGGAGGGTATAGAGCTGGTCCAGTGTTCGCAGTCTGAGAAAAAACCCCACTGTTCATCCTGAATTCGACCATCGGTCGAAAGTCTCCTCTCCAACAGTGTGATCCCATGGTGTGTGTGTGTGATCCCATGGTAAATGGAACACACAGCCCCCCTTTCAAGTAGACCACCACCCTGGTCCGTCACTCCATTGTCATCGCTCCCTTTTACCATACAATGTTGCAGAGACGTGTCAGCCAAGACAGTCCTACAACATCCAGAGACTTAAGAGTCAGGACGAATCTCATCCACTTTCAGAGCTTTGCCACCAAAAAGGCTGCTAACCACCTTGGAGACCTCAGGGAGATGAAAGTATCCTCCCCAACATCCTCAGCCTCTGCATCCAGGGGGGGATTGAGGAGAACCTCGAAGCATTCCTTACACCGCCCGACAATATCCCCAGTCGAGGTCAGCAGCTCTCCACCCGCCCCGTACACGGTGTTGGCATAGCACTGCTTCCCCCTCCTGAGGCGCTGGATTGTTTGGCAGTATCGGCAGTCTCTTTGAGGCCTGCCGATAGTCATGCTCCATGGACTCTCCGAACTCCTCCCAGGAGTCCCACGTTCCTTCAGCCTGACACCATCCCTCATTTATTTTTCTTGCACATTATAAACAATTCTGAAGCTCTCTGTGACTCAGTTTGTGAGAGGCATAATTTAAATAAAGATGATTGGGCCTCATTCACGAATAACTTCGTAAGAAACTACTCAACTTTCTTCTCAAGTTGTCCTTAAGTAGATTTCTAAGAAGTCCCCACGTGGGATTCATCAACGCGCTCGTAAGCCGCTGAATTGTTCGCAGCTGTTCTCTCAGATTGATGAATCCCATTTCCTCGTAAGTACAGCGCGCGTGCCAGGTGCTTCATTAGCATAGGTACTTAGCATAAGTAACCGCCCACTAATGCCCATATAAGGGACTGCAGGGTGCAGACGGCAGAGAAAACAGCAACAGGCCTTTACACGGAGCAAAAGAGTCACCCAGACTGAGAATAAAGTTATAAAATGTTGACTTAAAAGTCGAAATATTATGATAATAAAGTCGAACTAGCAAAATTATGAGATTAATCTAAGAATATGATGAGATTAATCTCAAAATGTTATGAGCTTAATTTAAAAATATATTATGTATTATTTTAAAGATGAATCTCAAAATGTTTTGAGATTAATCTCAAAATATTTTGGACCCTGGGAGGAGATCCAGCGCGGACCAGCGCTGAGACCAATGCAGACCCGAGGAGAGACTGGAGTGACCAGCACACAGAAACCAGCGCGGACCTATAGGAGAGACCGCATAGACTGTAGTGACCTGACTGGAGAGACCGGTGGGCAGAGACCAGCGCGGACCCAAGAGAGACCGCATAGACCAGACTTGAGAGACCAGCGCGGACCCGTATGGATCCAGGAGCATGCAGCACGGACCCGTATGGAGAGACCAGTGCAGACCAGTATAGATCCATGGGAGAGACCAGTGCAGACCCGTATAGATCCATGGGAGAGACCAGCGCAGACCCGTATAGATCCATGGGAGAGACCAGTGCAGACCCGTATATGGGAGAGACCAGTGCAGACCCGTATAGATCCATGGGAGAGACCAGTGCAGACCCGTATAGATCCATAGGAGAGACCAGTGCAGACCCGTATATGGGAGAGACCAGTGCAGACCCGTATAGATCCATAGGAGAGACCAGCGCAGAGACTCAGCGCGGACCCAGTAACCTCCTGCAGCAGCAGTATATATGCCATTGTTCTGTGGCCCGTGGATAAAGAAATGCCCCTTATAAATAGGAAGGGGTCACTAATACACGGCAAGATTTCCAATGTATTTCATAAAGCGTTGGCACATTTCATTTCAAAATGAATTAAAAAGTAGGCCAGATCTGCAGTGAAAAAGGCGGTATATAAATAAAGATTACTAATAAAGATTACTACAAATAAATAAATACATACATCGATATGACGGACATATCACTGGAATGTTGTATTTTTATTCAACTTCAAAGAGGACAACCCCGGCGTGTGAACATGTCGGCACTGAATGCGTACGAGTGCTCCTGAGGACTCGTAGGATTTGTACTTGCCCAAGAGAAATTCTGGTTACGAGAAATATTTGTGAATGCCACTTTCTTCGTAAAAACCTCGTAAGTAGGATTTACGTACAAATCTGTTCCTAAGAACCGTTCGTGAATGAGGCCCATTGTCCTTTATCTGCTCTGTGGCCTCACCGCAGCTGGGTCCGAGTGTCCCTCCTGCAGAGATGTGACCGAGGTGATCCTCAGAGGCATGTCCTGGGCCTGGCCCTGATCCTGGGCATGGTCCTGGCCCTTCTCCTGGTCCTGCTCTCCTGCCGGGCTGCTGTCCCCCTTCAGCAGTCCGGAGCCCAGCGTGGTCACACTGGCGATTTGGATCTCCGAGTCAGGCTCGGTGTGGGCAGCAGGCGAGGGGGCAGGGGAGGGACCACCGGGGGGACCTGGGGAAAGAACCCATAAAATTACAGTGTCAAGTTGCGCATTTTACGTAAAGGACAGGAGAAAACTGAATCTAGACAGAGGGTGTTAAAGTAGAAACTAGAATTTAATATGCTGCTATCCAGAATATATAACTACAATATGTGTTTGTAATATTTCGGGTGTTCATTTTGACATATTCAGATGAATTATGTTAAAAAAACGGCTTTGGAGTTGCACTTTTTCACTTCCGCATAGAAACGCTAGGGGGGGGGGGGGGGGGGGCAAAATGGCAGCGATGACGTAGGAGAAGGACCTCTCACAGCAGCAGCAGTCTTTGCTGGAAACTGTAGGAGGTTTCACTGTCATCTGAACAACGTAAAAACATATTTTCATCAGTTTTTTACACAATAGTGTGCAACTCTTTTAACCTTTTAGCCTTATTTGTGAGATTCAAGCTAACTAGTGTTGGGCAAGTTAGCTAACTCTACTTGATAGCATAAAACATGCTAACAAGGCTAATATTCGTTTTTACATTATGCCAGTCTCACTTTGGTTGCCTTAGATTTATTTACCACAATGTACATTGTAATATCCATAAATGCTAATCAAAATAATTTGAATTAAATAAATACTTTACTTTTATGAACACAAAGCTGCAGAAGTTGAAAACAAACCGTTAATAGGTGTTAGCATTTATGGATATTACAATGTATATTGTGGTAAATAAATCTAAGGCAACCAAAGTGAGACTGGCATAATGTAAAAACGAATATTAGCCTTGTTAGCATGTTTTATGATATCAAGTAGAGTTAGCTAACTTGCCCAACACTAGTTAGCTTGAATCTCACAAATAAGGCTAAAAGGTTAAAAGAGTTGCACACTATTATGTACAAAACTGATGAAAATATGTTTATACCTTGTTCAGATGACAGTGAAACCTCCCACAGATTCCAGCTAAGACTGCTGCTGCTGTGAGAGGTCATTCTCCTACGTCATCGCCGCTATTTTGGCTCCCCCTAGGGTTTTTTTTTAAAGGTGCCACTTCAAAGCCGTTTTTTTAATATAATTCATTTGAACATGTCAAAATGAACACCCGAAATATTATAAACACATATTGTAGTTATATATTCTGGATAGCAGCATATTCAATTCTAGTACTACTTTAAAGTGATAGTCTGTAACTCTAAATGAATTACAAATTTTAGGAAATGTGTTAAATTGACCTCCTGGCCTTAAATGTTGATATAAAATAAGTCATTTTATTAATTCTAATATTACAGGTAAGTCCCGCCTTCCCTGCTCTTAGCTATAGTTCAGAATCCACGGTGCCGTCGAGGTTAACCAATCGAGTCATGCCAAGGGATGTCAATCATCGAAGCTGATGCTCGCAGCTGCGCGCATGTGCAGTTGTTTGTTTTCGCTGAGCCTCTATTAGGCTCTGGAACTACATGAAAACTGAACAAAGAATTCTGAACATCCACGCTGAGGTACTTATGTATATACTGAACCTATATCCATGATCAGATCCTCTGCAGATGTGTCCTATAATGTGCAATTCATGATAATAGCACTTCCTGGTTTGCCGCGATCGCTTTTTTGTGTGCATAAAAACCTATTTTTTTTCATTAAAACGTTCACAAATAATTCTGAAAACCTCCGTGCATGTGTATTAATAATGTATATGTTTAATATGTTCTCTGATTAACATTTCAAAGTGTTACGGAAACGTAGGTGTAGACCAATCAGAAAGGAAGGGGGAGGGAGCTTGCGTCGTTTTTTTCAAATCAAGTACCTCTCTGTCTCTCTTTCTGACAAACTCCAGACAATCACTTTAAGCATTGAATGGGTGAGGGGGTTCTGCTTCATCCAACCCCTTTTCAATCCGGTGTTAGTGTGAAGATAATATGTGATATTGTGTTTGTAGGTTTGAAGTAAATGAACTATCTAAACCATGACTGATCTCTGGTAAACGCATGGACCTATAATAATAACTGGATCGGGTATTACTAGCTTATAGCTGTCCCACCCATGGGCACAGGGGGCGCCCGTGGTACTGCAGACTAAATTCTCGTGGGCTACCCAGAAAAAATTCCCGTAGAACTCAATGTAAACTAAACCAACCCAACCTCAGCTGACGGAGAACCTACAGCTTTTATAAAGATCAGATTTTGTGGGGATTTTAGTGTCCCTTGTCACCCTGAACTTTTTTTGTTAAATCCTTCGGTTTTCTTTAAATCCACACTTTACTGCCACAAACTCTGCTCCCTGCCTTCCCGCTCTGACTCCGCTCTACCGCTGCTCTGATCATCAGCTCTGATTGGCCGAGCCCCTATGTGCACGTGCATCAAAGCCACACATGCGTATTTGGCGCAACGCATTATGGGAGCTCGTCCACTGCGCAGAACCGGGAGGACCAGACGATGCCCAAATATAGCAGAGTCCCACTAATCTTTTGGTCCCCGTGAAGTCCCATGCCCTACTGAGCACGAGCCCTTCATTTGAATAGGGCGCCATCTTGGATCACCGTGGCTTGGGTAAACACCATTGCACTTATGCATGACTGAAATGTGAAGAGCTGATGTGAGACTGACTTTTGGCTGAGGGGGAGTTGTGCTGAGGCTCCTCTTCGTCGTCGATGACTATAGGCTCAGCGGGTGTGGCTGCGGGCCCCGGGGCAGATGCGGAGGGGCTGGGGGCCTCATTGGCAGCCTCCGTGGTGGGCCCCTCTTTGGCCTCCTCCTCCACCAGGACCACGTCATCGTCCTCATCGTTCTCCTGAACACACATCAGAATTCATACTTCAAACTACAGACTGACCAAGCGACCCCAGTCACACAGAAAAAGAAAAAGCTCCATAAAAGTTTTTTGTTTTTATTTAGATCCCATTAGCAACTGAAATATACAGTAGTTATTCTTCCTGGGGTCTATGTACTCATCAATGTACAAATGAATTAATGTTCTTTGAATCACACATGGCAAAAAGCTGTCATATGAAAATCTACATATTTAGGCCAAAAAACTGCCACAAAGATAACTGAATTCAATTAATTCACGTACAGCAAGAAAGGGTGGTCATGACCGGCATTTTTTGACCCACTCTAAAAGCTTCAGGTAGCCACTAGGGCGGCACTTAAGAGTCGCGAGTGGCTGACCCCTGTTCTAAAAGCCCCAGGCTTTAGGCCACTGGTCGGGTCTCCCTCATGGCAAACAGGTCCAAGGTGACGGCTCGGACGAAGCACAGCCCAAAACCTACGATGAACAGTATAGGTTCATGGTTTTTGATTGATCAGGGTTGTGAAGTAGTCGTTTACGGTAACTGTGCAAGCAATAACATAAAACTTCAGAGTGGCGTTCATGTGGCTACTAGTTAAAACTTGTCAAAAGTGTATTTCTCATTAGAAAACGAGGACAGTACAAAAGCAACATGCAAAGTATGCAAGACAGGCGACACTAAAGTGATATACTGTGGAAGGAAGTTCTTCACGGATGAATGAAGTTATTTGAATTGAAATCAGGGATGATTATTTTCCTCAGATACTCGGCGGCCTCCACTTTGGGCCACTTTGATGTCAGCTCAGCAAAGTCGCAGCTGTAACGTGCTGAAAGTGCGTGTCTTTGCACGCAATGAATACGCTGCTCCAAGAAACAGAGCTGGATTATAAAGACTAAGGAAGTGTCCATGTCTGCCCCGTGTCTTCTCCCAAAGCGCTGAAAATAAAACGTGCTAAATTAAAGCTGGGGCACCTACATTTTCCCTAGCATTAAATATTGCCTGTTTGTGCCCAAGAGTAAAATGTTGTGAACAAATCAAAGCAAACAAACCACACGTCTTGGTTGTTTTGCAGTTATGAGCCCTCTATATTTTTTACACAATTGTATAAATGATGTTTTGATTTCAAATTTTCCTCTTTCTTTCAGTAAATTATAAGTATTGAATTATATTGAATCATATTATATTGTTGGCTACATATCATGATATATCGTATTGTGAGATGAATATTGTGTATCGTGTCATGAGATTAGTGTATCGCTATAACCGTAGTAGTGATGGGCAGGTGAAGCCCCATAACACACCAAGGCTTCTTTGCCAGATTGTTTTGAATGTGTCGGAGACTCTGGGCTCATACTAGGCTGTAACACTGATATCAAAGGTTATCATTGCAGCTTCAGAATGCTTGAGTGCACAGCAAAAGCCACGCCATTTTTAATAATAATGAAAATTTCACCAAACATAAATGGTAGATAACGCTTGAAAACATTACAAAAATCCTTTGAGGAGGCGACAAATCCTTGTTAGGTTGAGAATACTCAAAATATTGAGTTTACTTGTTAAAATTTTTGTTTTATAATTTACAATACCAATGATATAAAGCATAAGACCGGGACTCTAAATCGGTTGCGGTTTGAATTTTAACAATTGGATCGCGATGCAAGAAAAAAAAAAAATGGGGAAAAGAATAGTTCCTAAAACAGTATTAAACTGAAGAACAATGATAGTGCAGAAGGGCCTTTGCCCACGGAACTCTGTCGGGCTCAACCCGAAAGGACGTGGTTGGCCTGCCCTCATGGGGCTCACCTCGCGCAGAGGGATCCATAGGGTCGGGTGCAGAGAGGACACACTTACAGCATCTGCCTGTGGAGACGTGGAAACGCGTCACTGGAGGGAAGGAACCTGAGCTTGTGGAGGAGATTGAGAAATACCTACAAGAGCCCGGCCTTCTTGGCTGACCTCGACTGGAGATATCGTCAGGAAGTACTTCAGGAATATTTTGAAGTTTTCCTCAAACCCTCTGTCATGTCCTCCGATATGGAGGCAACTAATCTATCAGATGTCTTTGTTAATTGCCTTCAGCTCAATTCAAACAGAGAAAACAGAGAAAAAAATGTGGACTTTGTAAAATGGCTGACTCATTTCTATTAAAACAATGTGATCCTCGATGGAGGCCACAACGCACACATACAGCAGACATGCAGTGGAGGCTTGGTGCCACGGATGCCGTACCATGGGAGAGTCCTCTTTGGTGTCGGGGGAGGGGGCATCCTCTTTGGCAGCGGTCGAGTCCAGCTCCCCATCCATCACTACGGCAACCACCTGCCAACAGAGAGAAAGGCATGCTGTGATTGGCTGAGCTCAGGTGACAGGTGTGCAGGTAGATCAGGTGTCTCCTCAAGCACAAAACGCAAATGAGCTTTTCTTCATCAACTAAGCAGATGATTGTAGGAAATAATAGCCTTGAACTTCAGCTCAAATACCAGGTTGAACATGAGCAGTTATGTAAAGTCAGGTACCCCAGCTTTAAACAGTGAGTGGTGTTTTTACATGTCACATGTTCCTTGGTTTACATACACGATCTCACAATACAAGGTTTACTGTGGTCACTGTTTGATTGCACTAGACTTGTGCTCAGTTCTTATCTCCACAGTATTTTGCCGTATTTCCTTGTTGTAACCGCTACACGCAATTTCCCACAGTGCACTTGGTCTGTTCTGTTGCCGATCTCTAATCCTGTAAGTGCACATGACTCATGACTTCAGCGTGGACATGTCAGGTTTTGATAAATAAACCACTAGTTGGAGGCAGGTCAAAATTAAAAAAGACATTAATTTTGTCATTATGTCTTGAAATTGATTAGAAACTAATGATGGTGCCCTTTTCAGGATATTCAAAACATGGTCATCAGTGTCCGTTCATTTCACGCTCTGTGGAGGCAAGTTACAGCAGCTTGGAGCTGGGTAATTTTGCACCCTTTGAAAAAAAACTGCTTCACATAATTGTGAAACAGCTCTACTATGTTAATTTACTTACTTCAGAGTTCTCAATGAAATACAATTTACTGGAGAATTCATTCTTCTGGACAGTTGGACCACAGATCTAGTATAACAACTAGATCACCACCAACCCCCAATGTCACAAGCCTCTGAGGAGCAGAAGCCCTCAGAGGCACTAGTGCTTTGTTTGGGCAGGGCTACCAGAGCAGGAGGATATGATCTATTGTACAAGTCATGTTTTTTGTGGTAGAGGAAACTGGAGCACCCGGAGGGAACCTACACAGACACGAGGAGAACAGCCGGTCCTAACAGAGATTCGATGACCTTCTTGCTGGGAAGTGAGAGGGTTTGCTCTCTTCAGCCACCATGCTGTGTTAGAACTGCTGAAGTCACTATAGCATTTGCTGAAGCGGTAGACACTGATTTGAACATAAGCTAGCTGGAGCCTTTTTCCGTAGATAGTCAAACGTTCCGATAGCGTTAACTTGGTGCCGTAGTATCGGATTTGTTAAATATGAAGCCGATTGACATCACTTTTCAGCATGCTCACGCTTTACGGCTGCTGTAAACTAGGGCTTTAACTTTTGCACAAAAATCATGTTCGAAGTTTATTTTTGTATTAATTTATTGTGTCCTAAATTGTTCATTTCATGTTAATGGTTGCTTCCGGGTATTTCGCAATCGCTTTTTGTAACATTAAAACAGTATTTGCGTCATGAAAACGTTCAGGATCTGATGGATTTAAGTTCGGTAAATAAATGGGTAACCGCTGATGTTCAGAACTCTTTGTTCAGTTTTCATGTAGTTCCAGAGCGTTTTTGAACTAGCTAGCTTAGCTGTTACCTGCCTAGCATGTCACAGTGAAACCTTTGGGAGTTAACTATTTTATTCGCAGGCATTATGTCTAATATTCGTTCGACTATCTATATTTTTTTATATTCGAATTATATTCGAATTTTGAAGTCAAAGCCCTTCTGTAAACTAAATACAATGTAAAACTCCCTTCATTTCACTGTGTACCACAGCAGGAGCAAAGCTATTCACTGTTTTATCAGTGTCTGGGCCCAGGCATTACTCGTTGTAACTGTCATAAGTCACAATGTTGTTATACTGAATGTTGAGGGCAGCTTTTTGATAATTATATATTATTATTATAATATTCTTTAATGTTCTGAAAATATCCCTCATGACCTCATGATGGCGAGGTGATTGACGCTCAGCGCTCGTCAATCACCGAGAACCCAATAGTTGCGTTCGCCTTGTCGTTCGCTTTAAAACTATGTATCATTCGTATTATAGGTTACTATGGAAACCTATATAGTTTTTGCGTGAAGATTTTCAAAAAAAATTCATTGGTTTGGTTTCTTTCTTCCTTTTTTCTTCTGCTCTTTGAGCCTTAATTTGACCCCCTGAACATTGATGAAAAGTTGTGAAATTTTGCCCAAAATTCAGAACCGGCAAAAAATTTAAATTTAAATTTAAAAATTGTTCAGCTCCAGGGTCTAGGTCATGGGAAAGTAGAAATATTGAAATGCTCCTTAGCGCCCCCTACAGACTATGTCAACATTTTACATGGGCTTGATCCAATTTAGTTTTTCAATGTTTGAAATTTTGCACATAATTCTGTTTTGTCATCTGGATTCAAAAAGTCAATGACAACATATGATTATTTTTTACCCTGTTGCCGTGCCGACAACAAACATGCTCCATTCTGTGCTTATGGGAAAATCGTTAAATCTCTGAAAAGTACACCTCGCTCAAACATCAAACCAGCCGCAGGCTGAAAATCGCTCCACATCGTCTCAACACATGGACCATCAATAGTTGCATATAGAATTTGAATTAGTCAAACGGTCTGCACGTGACAGACCCCCAAAGTGTGGTTATTTTCATAGAGAGGTGTGAAGTTCCCATGTTATCCAATGGAGACTATGGACACACTCACAGATTGTATGTGCAAACAGAAGCACATTTACAAACTCTGATATTCACTACACTTGACTCGGTTGTTCAACTCCTGGGCCTAGGTCACATGACAGTTTGAACAATGACATTGGCCCATTAGCGCCCCCTACAGACTGAGTAAAGATTTACATGGGGAGAATGAGGTTTACCGTTTCAAAGACACACACAATCACTGATCACAAGCATTCCAAATGCACAGTGTAAAAAAAAAAAACATTTTAAAGTAATACTGGTTGCATATTCTTTAATGTTTTGAAAATATTGGAAAAAAATTGGGTCGGTATTGGAACGGTATTGGCAAAACAATATTTAAGAATATCGGAATCGGATCGGATTACAACAAATCTGGATCGGTACATCCCTATTGCAAACTGTTGAGTCACCCCATGAATAAAGGCATCTGATGTCATTCTCATCTTTCACGTCTGGATTTTAAGATATTAAAACAGAAACACACTGGGATCACCGGTTTGTCCTGCATGGCAGATGCCGTGTTGCGGCAGAGGCGGTGGGTGCGACGACTCGATGCACGCAGCAAAAGCAGGAGATGAACATTGTTCAACTTTTTCTGGCAGCCACACGTGCAGCAACCAAACAGAGGGCTGCAAAGTGGTCACGGGGACACAAGCGTTCAGAGCACGAAGACTGAAGATACTCGTAAAAAGCCAAAACAGGAGCTAAACCTGGACTATACCAGGACTGACAATGAGGGGCCACAGTGCTTGTGAACATATACCTCATGTTTTCAGTCTCCCATGACTGTAAACAAGTAGGCATGCACCAATACCCCTTTATTCAAACCCAGTACGAGTATGAGTATCTTAATTTGTGTACTTGCCGACACGAGTACTGCATTGTGTTATCTCTGGGAATTCATAAAACTAATACAACTGAAATTTAAAATGTTTTATTTTTCACTTTAACATTACAAAAATGCTTTACAATTACACATTTTAGCAATTGTTTTAACAGTCACTGGTGCTGTACTTTGTTGCAATAATAGTTTTCAGATGTTTGATCAAGTTGCTAGTGTTATGCGTGTTTGTTTTGGACCCACCTCATGACAGTTTTGTCTTACACAACGGGCTAAGCTAGCGGCAAACGCTTTCTCGCTGCAGACTTTAGGAGATCACCCTGATTGGGCCCTATGATGCGAGTACAACCTATGGTATCGACCCAATACCCCATGCCAGTATCGCTACTGGTGCATCCCTATAAATAAGTGCTGCTATGGGTGCAGCTTTGCCTGGCCTGCCAGACACTCCTCCTTTCTGTTCAAAAGAAGAACCGTCTGGACACCTCTTCCTAGCCTATCATTTCACGATTTTACCCACATCGGTCCAATCACGCACCGAGAGGCGGGACTTCCTTTCACCTTTGAGTTGCTAATAACTCCTCGTATCTTTAAGTTTTTTTTACAAAATCGACAGCAGTCGTTTACATTTGCACTAGCTGACATGCCGCCATCCCTTGTTTTGTGTTTACTGAAACGGCTTGGGTGCCGCTAGTTGCTGCGTCATATCCTGTGTGCATCTAATTGGTTGATGCAGTCTGTCAACCACGCCCACCGGGAATTCGCTGAGATCAAGCTCGTTCCCAGACTATATGTCTTTGAAAAAGCATATCGTTTGGCAGGCCAGGCAAGGTGCAGCTTTGTGAACACATACGACTTATATAAGATAAGACATGAACATAACATAACATACATAAGTCTCTGGAAGGTCTCGGGACACAGAGACGCTGCCGGGCTGCATTTGTGGAGAAGAACTTCACACAAAAAGCCGTAAACTTAAAGCTGCAGTAACTGATTTTTAGACATTTTCAAACGCGAGCGATGGGCTCCCTCTCTCTGCTCGCCCCCCACTACCCTCTCCCCCGCAGCCTGTGCTCTGTGCTGTTGTTAGCTTCGGAGCTAGCTTCTCACAATATGGAATGGCACTTTTGCACGTGGATGGCGTGACCATAGAATGACAGAACAAGACTTTATTTTGGATGTTTCACTGTGTAAGCAGTAACAAAGACACAGGAAGTTTCAGGTTAGCCTCTGCCGATTGTTGTGCTAACTCAGCGGTCTGTGCTAACGAGAGACCTGTGGCATTTCTCAAGAAAGCGGGGGTCAGCGGTCCGCTGTGATTGGTCACAATCTGAGACCCAAAACACATTCTTCCTTTTTTCACTCGATCTAAAATATAATGTCACGCCAGCACAAACCTGCGCTACTTATTCTTCAAAATGACGTATATCCCAATCCACTGCATGGATATGGATTGCATTTTCGTAATGAATACGAAAATAAAGTCAGTTAGTGCAGCTTTAACCCCGTTACCATCCAAGCCCGCCCGCCAGATCCGCCCTGCGTTTTGGGGCATCGCAGGAGAGAACTATATACAACTACTAGGCTGAAATTTTGTGAATGTGCGTCCAGTGCATGTGGACGTTGTGTTCAAGCATTGCCAGTGTGAACGTAGCATGTGTTGCCATGGAATGTTATACCTCATTTTAGCACCAAACATATTCAAAGATTGATCACAATCAATGTTCCAAAAAGTACACACATTTGTTGTAGCCCATCGATGTATTATCTACTCTCAGAATAATTCCAGCTGTTCTGTGAGGCCTCAGAGCTGTGGAGGTCACTAAACATATCTACAAAGACTCTGCCGTCTGCTCAAACTCACAGCTCTAACAAGCACAACACATATCACAGACTCGAGGCCCATGGTTTCTCTGGAGGAGCTGCAGACATCCACAGCTCACCTGGGGGAATCTGTAAATGGGGCAATTATCAATCATTCTACACCAGGGGTCACCAGAAGCATGTTCTAAAAACAGCATTGGGACCCGGTACACGGTCCATCTTTTAGTCTTCGCCCTCCGCTCAGTGACCGGTGTTTGCGACAAGGGAGTCCAAGCTAGTGGGGGGAGAACACTCACCAGGGGACCAGGTGCGGTCTTTGAGACATTTCTATCATGCCCCTGAGCCCTTCTCAGTTTATAAAAATATATAAAAGACTAACATTTCTCTGTGCTGCATGCAGAGCCACAGCCGCGCTCCTCGCTCTGCCACAACATATATTTAAAATAAAATATTTATGTGTAAAATATCAAGCTTGAGAAAAACATTAGAAATTAGGTCCGCCCCCCGACACCAGGCTGACATTCCAGTGTCAGGAGGAAAAGATTGCCCATGCCTGCTCTATTTTGATCTATAAATTGTCCAAAAACAGCCGATATTCAGAGATGTGACCTGCTAAACCAAGAGATGTTTGGAAGCAAATAGACCCATTATGTACTTCCATGTTTAATATGTGTATTTATAATAACGCTGGGAGCTGCTATGAAACAGTTCTGAGTCTAACTGAACCAAAGAGGTTTTCTAAAGTTGGGGGGACTACCTCTTTTTGCTGAGCTGCTGATGTGCCGAGTAAAGCGTGCTACGGACTACAGGAGACGCATGCGATTTTTAGTCATGACACAGTCCAGACATAAGAATAATCTGAAACGATTTTCTGTCTCAGTCACAGACCACACGCTTCACTGGCGATTCTGCGACCAGGACTTCCAAAGCTGCGGCGCCGCATGGCGACAGCCATTGTGGCCAGATGCATTAAAGCTGCACTACCAACTTCTTTTTCCGGTTTCATACATTTTTATGCCCCAAAATATTTTGTAAACAAATCAGAACACAACAGCCCGTGAAGCATGCATGTGATGTATATTAGAAAACACTTTATTTTGCTGAAAGCTGATTGGTGTTATTTTAGCCCTAGAGCACAAAGTACTTTGCAGATATACCAGATATTTGCCCATTTCAACGTAGTCCTAGTTGGTAGCTTTTTGTCTTGTAGCAGCTTTATTTATTGAAACACAAATAAAATCTGTTTTAACAGGTGGTTGAATGTGTCTGTGTAAGTGTAGGGCTGCAAAGGAAAATGTTCATGGAAAGTTTAAATGGCAATATCATATTGGAAACTTTCCACTGACATAATGGGATTGTAGGGGAACTATATCATATCCATGCATAAATATAAACAGAAGTCATAAGAAAACATCAATGCAAAATGTTTTCAACAGATTTATTTGTAAGAAGTTCCCCATAATATCATCAAACCTACAATTTGTTCAGTCCAGAGGCTCAAACGTGTGCCTCCAAAAGTCAAATGTTTGGTCGTCTTCCACAAATCTGTGAGTGATGGAAGCATGCGGACTGCCAGCAGGGGGCGTGGTCTCAATAGCAGTGTGCCGTGTGGCTGTTATTGCGGAATAACAGACATTCAAGTGTATGAGTGGCATGTGTTTGTTTTAGTCAAGAATAAGATTATGCTCAAATATACTCTACACTAAAATTAAGTTCCTAAAGTGCCAACCTTTGATTTTGAAAATCCCCAGTTCATTCCTGTTTATTCCCATAACTTACAATAACATTTTGCAATCCTTATTAAAGGAATATGGTTATATTCCATCATTTCTGATTACATTAAAAAAAAATTATAAAATAAATATGCAGAATATGCAGAGGTTGAATGGATAATATGGCACTGTAAATCACACTTCTAACACCTAGGGCCCAGTGAATACTCGAGTAGTGAACAGAGCATCAGTCCTCTGCTTTCCACACTTCATCTCAAGTTAAAACTAAAAAATAATAAAAATCAAGAATGCCCAGGCAAAGTAGAAGCAGACAACTAGGTTGTAACAAAGAGGTTTGTGCATTTTTAAAAGTTTGTCTTAGGGCTGGGTGATGTGGCAAAAAAGTATAATCTCGATATTATTTCCTGCTTTTGAAAAATTTGATTTTAAATCGATTTTCATTAAAGTCACCAAAGACAGACTTTGTCCTTAAAAATAATTCATGTGCTGCTCAAACTCTCACAATATCTTTCATTCGATTTCACGAACCGATTAATTGCCTAAATTGGATTTATTGCCCAGCCCTAGTTTGTCTCAAACTTCTGAGCTTCAAAGTGCGGGGAACGTGCAGTTTTTATGATTAAAATCAGTTGTGATCTCACATGTTTCAACCACAACTTAATTTCAAGGTCTGTTTTTGAGTTGATGAACAACCGTGACTTTAAAGACCTCAGAGGCGTGACCCTCGCCTCCATCTGAAATTGGGAATGGGCTTTCATTTTAGTTCATTTACTTTCCGCTCGTCTCCGCACAGACCCCCCGTGCCACATCTTAACACACTGATGCTGGCCCCAAGGGCATATATGGCAGAGGAACACAGGAGCATCATGGTCCTATAAAGCCTGTCCAGGAGACTCCAGAAGTGACAGATTTTTTTCAGACAGATCACCTGGGACAGAAACAATTCTTATCATTTTTCCAATCGACAGATATTCGGAATAGCGGCTCAACCTTTAAGCCCACACCTGATTCTGATAGAGCAGAAACAACAAGTATTCAAAATACTGCAAGAATTAGGAAACCAATTAGTCAACAAGAGTTTCAGTGTTCACCATAACATGGAGTCGTTACCATGGCAATAGCAACGCAGTCTAGTCACTTTAGTTATACAACTGAAGGTATAAACCTCTCCCATCTCCATGGAAACAAGCAAAAGACTACTAAAAACAAATTATTTTAGGCAACAAAAACCATGGACAATAGTCAAGATGAAAAAGTGTTTTATGTTTCCAACATCATTTATTCATGAGACCAGCAGGTGACGGACCAGAAAGCACAGGTCTGGCACAGGTCTGGCACAGGTTTGGCACAGGTCTGGCACAGGTCTAACGCATGCAGGAAGGCGTTAGAACTGTGCTCCAGTGGGAGGCTCGGACCTGATCCCCACTGGACCTGAGGGACACACCACACTGCAAACGTTATATGCCGCACACACACTGCTCAGACTGCACACTTGAGGAAAGCACAGAGAGAAAACCCGCACATACTGCACACATTAGAGAAAACCCGCACATACTGCACACATTAGATATACCGCACACATTAGATATACCGCACAAACAGACTGCACACATTAGATATAACGCACAAACAGACTGCACACGTTGGAAACGCCGCACACACAGACTGCACACGTTGGAAACGCCGCACACACAGACTGCACACGTTGGAAACGCCGCACACACAGACTGCACACGTCGGAAAGTCCGTGTGTTGCGCTCGTGGCAGTGGATCAAGAGGAGGCACTCACACATCCACACTGCGCCATTACCAAAACGTGCGCAATACCAGGCCGATATCCGCAACTTCCACAGGCGCAGAACACGCTGGGGCTGTAGGCTGCAGTCTGTGGGCAGTGCTCGGTCCCTTAGCCCCGGGTCCCGGGAGTCCCCGGCTCCAGTGAAAAGTTGGGTTCGCACTATTGTCCGCACACAGACTCCAATCAGCCGCACACTGCGCCACTCACCAGCAGGGGCAGCCTCGCGGACTGCGCGCTCAGTCTGGAGTCATGCGGCCGCAGACAACGGCCTGAACACAAGAGCGGAGTTTGTGCTGAGCTCGAGCCGAGGGGAGGGGGCTGAGGCTGGGGTGCTCTTGGGAGTGAGCCCCGGAGCCCGGGGGGAGCCTCCAAACACCGGGAGAGAGCAGAGCTGCTTCCCGTCCGCCATTAACCGAACAATACTCCAGAGCGCAGCAAATGAGCACAATTTAACAGCTTAAAGCCCCCACGGTCGCCTCATTTCCGTGTGGGGCTCACGGGAGCCCCGGAGCCCAGACCCCGGGCCTGGAACTTCCCCTAAGTTACCGGCTCGTGCCGCCGCGTGCGCGGTAAACAGCTGTGTTCTCTTACCGGAGACCGAGCCGTGCAGCGCCACTTTTGTGCCGTGACATTAATCCCCGGGAGCGCATGCGCACTGTCAACAACTTTCCACTTCTTCTCCAAGATGGTGTATTGAACAGAGAGCCCACTCCTCACCACAGCGGAGTCACATGGGTCACAGGTCACACCTAGACACAGACCCACACTCTGACTCCAGGCTGTGCTCTGTGGAGTCATGGCTGAGTGTGCTGCTCTGGGGCTGGGACGAGTACATTTGTATTTGAAATGCAGCGCAGCCAGAAACCCTGCAATGGTGTATCAGTGTGAGCACTCTGTCATATTTAACGATCTGTACTACTTCGACTGCGCAGGCGCAACGTTACCAATCAAGAGCTGCATGGCCCGCAATTAAGCAGCGATACGCGTGCGTGTAGCCGTGTGCGCGCGGGCGTGTGTTTTGAGTTGAGAGGGTTCAGAAGGAGCCAGAGCAGAGCCGCTGTGTGGACCCTGAGAGGAAAGGCTGGAGATTGGAACACCTACTACAACTTTGTTTTTTTTTTGTTTTTTTTACGTGACATAAGCAACATTACATTTTCATAATAAACCCTAATACACACACACACACACACACACACATACACGCACAACAATGGTAACAATAACATTTTTTTTTTACAGACAATTAGATTATTGTGGACAAACTTGATTTAATTCTGTAAATGATACATGATAATGATGCATCTTTTTTTGGGGGGGGGGGGGGGGCGTGTTTTGGCTTACAAAAAAACAGCATTACATGAAATCCATTTGAAAAAAAATAAATAAATAACACACACTCATTGTAAACATAAATGTGAACCCTCTGAAAATTAGAGTGAGATGAAGACCACGCATGAGGTTCTCAGTCTGAGGCTGAGGACTGATGAAGACCAGGATGCTTCAGCCTTCAGCTGTTCTGCATTGTTCAGTCTCATGTCCCTCATCTTTCTTTTGGCATAAATTCTCGTTGGGGTTTGCACAGCACTAGTCATCTCCTGGCAAATGGTTGTGTTGACTGTGGGTTTCATAAACCAGAGCAGCAGCAGACGACATGGCTCCTCGCACCATCACACACTGTGGGAACTTCCACCTGGAGCTTCTCCGTTCTTCCCCTGCAGACTCCGAGGCCTCGGTTTACAAAGATGTCATTTGCTGTCATCAGAAGAGAGAGCTCTGGACCACAGACAGACCAGGTCTCTCTGTGCTTGTGTGTGTGCATCTGCGTGCGTGCGCGCACGTGTGTTTGTCTGCGTGGGTGCATGTTTATGTGCGCGTGTGTGTGTTTGAGAGAGAGAGAGTGTGTGTGCGTGTGTCTCTCTATGTGACTGTGTGTATGTGTGTGTGTGTCTATGTGACTGTGTGTGTGTGTGTGCGTGTCTATGTGACTGTGTGTATGTGTGTGCGTGTCTATGTGACTGTGTGTGTGTGCGTGTCTATGTGACTGTGTGTGTGTGTGTGTGTGTCTATGTGACTGTGTGTATGTGTGTGTGTGTCTATGTGACTGTGTGTGTGTGTGTGCGTGTCTATGTGACTGTGTGTATGTGTGTGTGTGTGTCTATGTGACTGTGTGTATGTGTGTGTGTGTCTATGTGACTGTGTGTGCGTGTCTATGTGACTGTGTGTATGTGTGTGCGTGTCTATGTGACTGTGTGTATGTGTGGGTGTGTCTATGTGACTGTGTGTGTGCGTATACGTGTGTCTATGTGACTGTGTGTGTGACTGTGTGTGACTGTGTGTGACTGTGTGTGACTGTGTGTGACTGTGTGTGTGTGTATAGATGTGGTGCCTCTGTCCGCTCCTGGTGAAGGGCCCCACACTTTCTTTTTACAGTCCTCCAGTCTGCAGTCATCAGTCACAGTTAAAATGGGATAATTTAATGATAAAAGTACAAAGGAATATTAATAATCTTTTTTGCTAAACCACAAATAAAACACACAAGACAAAGAAGGTATCTATGGATCCAGCTGCGTGTTTAGGGAAGTACTGCAGCCTTCAGCAGTCCCCCAGAAAGTGCTGCAGACATGTACAGTGTAGTGAAGGAAATGACAAAGAGCGCGGCGTCTGGGTTAGTTCACAGAATAAACACAACCAGAGATTTCACAGCGTCACCTCAAGGCTTGTCTGTAGCGCCCTCTGCTGGCAGCGTGCCCTAAATCCTCTAACCCTAAACTCGTCCAAATTACAGCAGCAGCAAGGATCTTAACTGGCAACAAAAGGAGGGGGCGCATGACACCGGCGTTAAAATCACTCCACTGGCTTCCTCTAGAATTAAATAATCATTCTTTTAACAAACAAAGCCAATAATGACATGGTTCCCTCTCACCTCTGGGATATGTTCGTTTCGTATACCAATAAAACCGGGCACTGCGATCGCAAAACGCCAGACGCCTGGTGGGTCCTAAAGTCTCAAACAGCACTTGATGGCAGAGCTCCTTTAACTTTGGAACAGCTTCATCCATAGAAGCAGACACAGCCTCTATCCATGGCCAGGCTTAAAGCAGTCTTCTTTACTTCAGCAGGAGGTAAGACTCAGGGTCAGGGATGACTTGGAAATACTGGATTAAGTTTAAAAGACAGATTGTCGGTCAAACTGCATATGGACTCACTTTGCCTCCTCACTGATCTGTGACTTATCATTATGACTTCAGCTGTAGTCTGTTCATTGCTATTCTCCCGCTGTCCTATTGTCTGTTTCATGGTGTGATGATGGGACGCCTGGACTTGTGCCTGTGATGTGGTCTCCCTGGTCCAGACCCATGACCACTCCCCAAAAACAGTCATTCTCTCTCCTTCTTTCTCTCTTTCTCTCTCTCTGTCTCTCTCTCAGTGACCCTCTCTCTCTCTTCTTCTTCTCTCTCCCTCTCTCTCTGTGATTCTTTCTCTTAGTGACCCCCCTCTTTCTCTCTCTCTCTCAGTAATCATCTCTCTCTTTCAGTGACTCTCTCTCTCTCTCGCTCTCTTTCTCTCTCTCAGTGACCCTCTCTCTCTCCTCTCTCCCTCTCTCCTTATTGCTCTCTCTCCTGCTCTCTCCTCTCTCTCTGTGATTCTTTCTCTTAGTGATCCCCCTCTCTCTGAGTGATCCCCCTCTCTCTCCTTCTCTCTCTCTCTCGCTCCCTCTCTCCTTATCTCTCTCTCTCCTGCTCTCTCCCTCTCTCTCAGTAACCCTCTCTCTCTTAGTGACCCCCCCTCTCTCCTTCTCTCTCTCACTGCCCTCTCTCGCTCCTCTCTCCCTCTCCCCCTTATTATCTCTCTCTCCTGCTCTCTATCTCTCTCTCTCTCTCTCTCTGTGGCCCTCTCTCTCTTGCTCATCCTCAGTGACCCCCCCCCCCCCTCTCTCTCTCTCCCTCAGTGACCCATCCTCCCCTCTCTCTCTCTCTCTCTCTCTCTCTCTGTGGCCCTCTCTCTCTTGCTCTCCCTCAGTGACCCCCCCTCTCTCTCTCTCTCTCTCTCTCTCTCTCTCTCTCTCTGTGATTCTTTCTCTTAGTGATCCCCCTCTCTCTCTCTGAGTGACCCCCTCTCTCCTTCTCTCTCTCTCTCTCTGTCACTGCCCTCTCTTGCTCTTCTCTCCCTCTCTCCTTATTATCTCTCGCTGCTACTCTCTCTCTCTGTGGCCCTCTCTCTCTTGCTCTCCTTCAGTGACCCTCCCCTCCTCTCTCTCTCTCTGTGGCCCTCTCTCTCTTGCTCTTCCTCAGTGACCCTCCCCCTCCTCTCTCTTTCTCTCTCAGTAACCCTCTCTCTCTTGGTGACCCCCCCCTCTCTCCTTCTCTCTCTCTCTCTCACTGCCCTCTCTCGCTCCTCTCTTCATCTCTCCTTATTATCTCTCGCTCCTGCTCTCTCTCCCTCTCTCTCTCTCTCTGTGGCCCTCTCTCTCTCTTGCTCTCCCTCAGTGACCCTCCCCCTCCTCTCTCTCTCTCTCCCTCAGTGACCCCTCCTCCCCTCTCCCTCTCTCTCTCTCTGTGGCCCTCTCTCTCTTGCTCTCCCTCAGTGACCCCCCTCTCTCTCTCTCTCTCTCTCTCTCTCTCTCTCTCTCTGTGATTCTTTCTCTTAGTGATCCCCCTCTCTCTCTCTGAGTGACCCCCTCTCTCCTTCTCTCTCTCTCTCTCTGTCACTGCCCTCTCTTGCTCTTCTCTCCCTCTCTCCTTATTATCTCTCGCTGCTACTCTCTCTCTCTGTGGCCCTCTCTCTCTTGCTCTCCTTCAGTGACCCTCCCCCTCCTCTCTCTCTCTGTGGCCCTCTCTCTCTTGCTCTTCCTCAGTGACCCTCCCCCTCCTCTCTCTTTCTCTCTCAGTAACCCTCTCTCTCTTGGTGACCCCCCCTCTCTCCTTCTCTCTCTCTCTCTCTCACTGCCCTCTCTCGCTCCTCTCTTCATCTCTCCTTATTATCTCTCGCTCCTGCTCTCTCTCCCTCTCTCTCTCTCTCTGTGGCCCTCTCTCTCTTGCTCTCCCTCAGTGACCCTCCCCCTCCTCTCTCTCTCTCTCCCTCAGTGACCCCTCCTCCCCTCTCCCTCTCTCTCTCTCTGTGGCCCTCTCTCTCTTGCTCTCCCTCAGTGACCCCCCTCCCCCTCCCCTCTCTCTCTCTCTCTCTGTGGCCCTCTCTCTCTTGCTCTCCCTCAGAGACCCTCTAGTCCTCTCTGCATGAGTCAGAAAGTCAGAAATACACGTCGCTGCTGTGCGGTGTGCTTTCTTCTAACCAGATCTGTTTAGCTGCTGTCGATCGTAAACGTTGTAGAAAGAGCGGCCATTTTGTTCTGATGCAGATCCAGCAAGGTCACATGACGCTTGCTCCAGGAGGATCAGCAGCAGCAGCTCCTGGGGTCTGTGTGAGTTACAGTTACAACCAGAAAGATGGTTCATGGTTCTCCGGTCCCTGGTGCTACGCAGACGTTACGTTCTAAAAATAACTCACAAAGAAGCAGCTGTATGTTTTGAAGCTGTAAACTCCCCCATCCCCATTTTTCTCAAGGGGCATGGGCAATTTGGCCAAAATATATGAAGAAAAGAAATATATAGTTATCAGTAATAGTCCCAACCATAGTCCCAACCATAGTACCAACCATAGTTCCAACCATAGTCTCAGCCATAGTCTCAACAATAGTCCCAACCATAGTCCCAACCATAGTACCAACCATACTCCCAACCGTAGTACCAACCATAGTCCCAACTATAGTACCAACCATAGTCCCAACCATAGTCCCAACCATAGTACCAACCATAGTCCCAACCGTAGTACCAACCATAGTACCAACCATAGTTCCAACCATAGTCTCAGCCATAGTACCAACCATAGTCCCAACCATAGTCCCAACCATAGTACCAACCATAGTCCCAACCATAGTACCAACCATAGTTCCAACCATAGTCTCAGCCATAGTCTCAACAATAGTCCCAACCATACTCCCAACCATAGTACCAACCATAGTCCAACCATAGTACCAACCATAGTCCCAACCATACTCCCAACCATAGTACCAACCATACTCCCAACCGTAGTACCAACCATAGTCCCAACTATAGTACCAACCATAGTACCAACCATAGTCCCAACCATAGTACCAACCATAGTACCAACCATAGTCCGAACCATAGTACCAACCATAGTCCCAACCGTAGTACCAACCATAGTACCAACCATAGTACCAACCATAGTACCAACCATAGTCCCAACCGTAGTACCAACCATAGTACCAACCATAGTACCAACCATAGTACCAACCATAGTACCAAAGTCCGAACCATAGTCCCAACCATAGTCCCAACCATAGTCCCAACCATAGTCCCAACCAGATGGATACAACAGTAGAACAACCCTGTTTCAGTGACTCTTACTCTCTCTCTTTCCTCTCCCTCTCTCTGTGACCCCCCCCCTCTCTCTCTCTCTCTCTCTCTCTCTCTCTCTCTGTAACCCCCCCCCCCCCTCTCTCTCTCTGTGACCCCCTCTCTCTCTCTTTCTCACTTTCTCTGTGACCCCCCTACTCTCTCTCCTCTCCTTTCCTCTCCCTTTCTGTGACCCTCTCTCTCTCTCTGTAACCCCTCCCCCGTCTCTCTCTCTCTTTCTCACTCTCTCTGTGACCCCCCCTCTCTCTCTCCTCTCCTTTCCTCTCCCTATCTCTCTCTCTGTAACCCCTCCACCTCTCTCTCGCTCTCTCTCTCGCTGTGTGACTCCCCCTCTCTCTCGCTCTGTGACCCCCTCTCTCTCTCCTCTCCTCTCCCTATCTCTCTCTCTGTGACCCTCTCTCTCTCTCTGTAACCCCTCCACCTCTCTCGCTCTCTCTCTATCTGTGTGACCCCCCCTCTGTCTCTCTCTGTGACCCTCCCCTCTCTCTCTCTCTCTCTGTAACCCCTCCACCCTCACTCTCTCTCTCTGTGACCTCTCTCTGTCTCGCTCTTTCTCTCTCTCTCTCTTTCTCACTCTCGCAGTGACCCCACTGTCTCTCTCCTCTCCTTTCCTCTCCCTCTCTCTCTCTGTGACCCTCTCTCTCTCTCTCTCTGCGACCCCCCCACCCCCCCCCCTCTCTCACTGTCTCTCTCAGAATCAGAATCAGAATCATTTTTATTGCCACGTAAGTAACAGGAAGTTACAGACTTGGAAATTGCTTTGGCTCAGTGCAACAGTCAGAAAGAGATAATACAAAACACTTCTAAGGAATACATTTAAATTTAAAATAGGGTTACAGTTACTATATACATTATACAAGTGCACATGGTGCACACACACTCTCTCTCTCTCTCAATAGCTGTAAACTCCCTCATCCCCTTTCTTCACTTTTCTCATAGGCCTGGGCAATTTGGCCAAAATATATGAAGAAAAGAATTGTATCGTCACCAGTAATAACTATATAATTTATACCACTCTCACTTTCATGTATTTTTGGACTGAACAATCTTTTGATCAGATGGGATCAAAGAGAGAGGACTCTTACAAGTACCTGTGTCCTGTCACCAACTGTTTTCTGGTCCTCGAGGTCTCTGATGCAGGGACGTGCGGTGAGGTTTGTGATTGGGGAGGCACTGACTTTAAAAGTCAGATTTACAATCATTATTCAAATAAAATAGCATTTAATCACCAATGCAATGACATCCACAAACTTTATATACTGTAAAGATAAGAGAACCAGCTTCTTTTAATAATCTCACAACAAAACTAGCTGCTGACTCTGCTCCGCATCAAACAACATCTTTAAGAAGCGCAGGTGCGAGAGACGCGAGGAGAGAGAGACGCGAGGAGAGAGGAGCAGAGAGAGACAGAGAGGAGCAGAGAGACGGAGACGCGAGGAGCAGAGAGAGACAGAGAGGAGGAGAGAGCAGAGAGAGAGAGAGGAGCAGAGAGGAGACGCGAGGAGCAGAGAGAGACGAGAGGCGAGAGAGAGGAGAGCAGAGAGAGACAGAGAGGAGCAGAGAGACGGAGACGCGAGGAGCGAGAGAGACGAGACGCGAGCAGAGAGAGAGGGAGACAGAGAGGAGCAGAGAGACGGAGACGCGAGGAGCAGAGAGAGACAGAGAGGAGAGAGGAGCAGAGAGAGACAGAGAGGAGCAGAGAGACGGAGACGCGAGGAGAGAGAGAGACAGAGACGAGAGAGAGCAGAGAGAGGAGCAGAGAGGAGAGGAGCAGAGAGACGGAGAGCGAGGAGCAGAGAGAGACAGAGAGGAGAGAGAGACGGAGACGCGAGGAGCAGAGAGAGACGAGAGAGGGGGAGCAGCGAGAGGAGCAGAGAGACGAGACGCGAGGAGAGAGAGACGCGAGGAGAGAGAGCAGAGAGAGAAAGAGAGGAGCAGAGAGACGGAGAGCAGAGAGACGCGAGACAGAGAGACGCGAGGAGCAGAGAGAGACGCGCGAGCAGAGAGACGGAGAAGGGAGAGACGCGAGGAACATAAACAATAATTTAAACAAGTTGCAGAACTCTTGAGCAGTGTTTGAATCAGTGTTTTTCGGAAAAAAGCACTACTTTGCCGGTATCTGTCAATTTTATGCTCACTATCACCCCTAGCGGTGAGGCACAGATACCGCCTGCCTCACGCCAAGCTTTTTCCTTGTGTGTTCATCTACGATCAAAAGACTTAAACTAAATATAAATTGTACACACATACGTGCAATACACTACTAAACACTAAGAGGAGTTTAAAAAATGTTTTTAAAGCAGGATATTTGAAACAAACGGTGATATATCAACTGCACGAGCTGAGTGCACTCAGACACACACACACACACTGTGAGGGAGCGGTCTGAGGTGAGGCACGCAGGAGCGCTGCCTCACCTCGTCTCTTTGAATAGGAATAACGGGATTTCGGCGATTTTGACTTCAGAAATGATCAAAACTGATGGGAACCGTGCCGAATATACATTAAAAGCATAGGACAGTGGATATAAATTATATATTTAAACTAAAATAATTATTAGTTTCCAATAATGGCAGGTGAGGCTCTGCCTCCCCTGCCTCCCCTGACTGCACGTCCCTGCTCTGATGGTGCCGATGGTGCCGATGGTGCAGATGGTGCTGATGGTGCTGATGGTGCTCTTACCTCTATTTGTCTATTTTTGGTCTGTTTAATGTTTGTTGTGGTGTTTGCAAATGTATGTGGTGTAAAGCCCGTGAACCTCTGGCCAAAGATGAATTTCTGTGGGAGACAATAAATGAATATCTTATCTTATCTTATCTCTTATCTCATCTTTTCAGCAAGAAGGTCCTGGGTTCGAATCCCGGTCGGTGTCTGCGTAGGTTTCCTCCAGGTGCTCCAGTTTCCCCTACCACTTTGAACATGCACAATAGGTATGAATGTAAACGAGAGAGTGAATGGATGGTGTTGATTGGGGGCTGAGGGTCCAGTGTGTTCGGCGACTCGCTTCCGTCATCACCGTGTGTGGAATGATTGGAACAAAATCTGAACTCGGAACATTGTAGAGCGCTTTGGGTGACCTTGGTCTGTAAAAAGACCAAGGTCAAGTAATGTTTATTTATATGCGCTATATAAATAAACATTACTTGCTTACTTATCTTAGATCTGCCTCGGTACCTCTCATGAAGACTTGCCCTAATCCCCTAAAGTGTGAGCCAAGGTGCAGGCCCCTCGTCTCTGTTGATGGTCCGGCGTCTCGCTTCCTGATTTCAATCACGTCTCGTCTCCATCTTTTTGCATTGTCTCGGTCCATTATGTGATTCTCTCTCGTGCGGTGGTCAGATGTAGCCGATTTGAGATTGTATTGCCGGCTCCTTATTTGATCTCGTTGATCTCTTCTCTCCTGGTGGTGAAAGCACTTCCTGTTTCTCCGATGTGTGTTTTACTGCAGGTTCTTATTACAGGCATTCATTAAAAGAACCATCTAAGCCTTAGAGACAGTGCGTGCTCTGTCATAGATGGAGAGCGTTTTTAGATAATTCCACAATTTATTGATTGGATTTTGGATTATGCAGTTAACATGGATGGATTAAAAACTATTCCTAAACTAAAAGGAATACTTAGCTTGGTCTGGCGTCAGGATTTAAAACAGCTGCAGCGTTTGAGCCATGAAAAATCTCTGTTGAAGATGTTTTTCGTCTGTTTGTATGGACAACCTTTTTCTCCATGTTGTCAATGAGGGTTACCGTCAGTAGGGGGCAGTGTGGAGTCATTCAGTGGCTGCACTTCGGCTGTTTGTTTTCTCCTTTTGTCATTTTAGGCCCGAGGAGACAACAGTTACAACAGTCAAGCTTTTTGGGCCAGTAATGTACAAAACCGTCAAACCTGTCTTGAAGCTGCTCGTCTATGAGCGAGTAGACATGGGGTCGGTATCGAGGTGGGGTCTCTCTGCATTCTTTGTTTAGTCTTTGTCCTCATCTTACGTGGACTGCTCTTTGGAACAACCAGAGAGAAAGACCAGAGAGAGACCAGAGAGAGACCAGAGAGAGACCAGAGAGAGACCAGAGAGAGACCAGAGAGAGACCAGAGAGAGACGAGAGAGAGACTAGAGAGAGACTAGAGAGAGACCAGAGAGAGAGAACAGAGAGAGACCGGAGAGAGAACAGAGAGAGAACAGAGAGAGACCAGAAAGAGAGACCAGAAAGAGACCAGAGAGAGAGACAGAGAGAGACCAGAGAGAGACCAGAGAAACAGACCAGAAAGAGAGACCAGAGAGAGAGACCAGAGAGAGACCAGAGAGAGAGAACAGAGAGAGACCGGAAAGAGACCGGAGAGAGAGAACAGAGAGAGAACAGAGAGAAACCAGAGAAACAGACCAGAGAGAGAGACCAGAGAGAGACCAGAGAAACAGACCAGAAAGAGAGACCAGAGAGAGACCAGAGAGAGAGAACAGAGAGAGAACAGAGAGAGAACAGAGAGAGAACAGAGAGAGACCAGAGAGAGAGAACAGAGAGAGACCGGAAAGAGACCGGAGAGAGAGAACAGAGAGAGAACAGAGAGAAACCAGAGAAACAGACCAGAGAGAGAGACCAGAGAGAGACCAGAGAAACAGACCAGAAAGAGAGACCAGAGAGAGACCAGAGAGAGAGAACAGAGAGAGACCAGAGAGAGACCAGAGAGAGAGAACAGAGAGAGAACAGAGAGAGACCAGAGAGAGACCAGAGAGAGAGAGACATCAGAGAGAGACCAGCAAGGAAGACCAGAGAGAGACATGACAGATGATTTTAAAACATGATAAAATCTGTTCCAATTGAAAAAGTTGCTCAAAAATGAAGCGCTGAAGAAGTATGTGGAGAAGTGAGACTTAGGCACAGAGTGAGTTGCGGGAGAGAGGTGTGTGGTCAGAGAGTTTGGGCCTGTGTCTTGTCGTGTGTGTGTTGGGTTGTGTTGAAAGAGTGAGGGGGTTGCTACCCTCTTTTTCAAACCTCTTTTTAATAGTTTCATCAGGCAAACATCCTTGCCATTATATAAAGTCCACTTGATTATTGCAGAGGTGGTTAAAGTCGAGGTACGTAACTTATTTCAAACAACAACACAGAGACCGGACTAAACCGGCTCCATGAGAGTTCTGAGCACAGACAGCAGGAAAAACAAAACCCCAATGTCCTCTCGATCTTTCTTTCCACACATGTTTCTGAAGTAAAAAAATCTGGCCAAAAGTGGTACTGCAACCCCTCCCACTCTCCCTGACTCAGGTTGCTTGATATGCAAACGACTCCAGCTGGGACCCTAATATCTGAAAGAAACCAAAACCTTTTTCACAAAAATAACAATCTTTGTATTCCTTGTTTTGTCATTAATGATTTGAGAATCATAACAAGACTTTTTTTAGTTCTGCGGCCACATGTTACTTTACCAGTGAGATTAGCTCAGCGCCGTGAGTTCTGGCAACCCGGATAACAGACTTTCTGATTGGGGAAACAGTGGAGGGCGGAATATCAAAATGAAAACAAAACCAAGATTTAGGGGCTGTTAAACTGATTCTGAAATCCAAATATCTCTGAAATACTGTTATCAGCTAAAGAAGTATTCGAAAAGACCATGGATAAGGGCCGTTTAATGAAGACTTGACATGAAAATCTCACATATTGCTATTTTAAAGTGTCACGCATCAAACACGAGGCCAGGCGACTGAAGTCCGAGGCGAGCCTGTGTCTTGAACAGAATGTGTTTCTTGAGCTCCAAGACAAGAACACATCTGATGCAGCTAACCTCTCCACATGGTCAGCGTCATGTGAGCGCTGGATTCACCATCATCATCACCTTTTACCGTTGTGTAAAACAGAAATGAAGGCTTTTTGAGGGACCAACACATTCTCCATGAAGCAAAGAGCTAATTTCTTCTACAAGGCAAAACCAGTGGGGGCGGGTCCCGGCTCAAAAGTGGCCCAAATGACGTGCGCTGACATGCTTGCCATACCACCCCGGGCCGATGGGGGTGGACCCGGAATAAGAATTAACCAATGCAAACATATAGCATCTTCTTACCTCTCGAAAACGTCTTCACAGGATGGTCCAAAAGTTGGCTCTTGGCCCAAAGCTCCGTTCCACATGTGTGTCAATGCTGAGGGGGGTGAATTTTTTTGGACCAGTCTAGTTTACTCGCTGTGAATTTTTGAAGTCACTCGTTTAAACGAATGGGGCTCATGCCGGCTGACGCATGCGCAGATGCGTTTTTTCACATTTTCCCGCCCCCGTGGCCATTTTGAATCACTCCATGAAAGCCCAATTTTTGGCCCATTAGTTAGAACGGCGGAAATAGGCGTGACTAGGTTCATTAATATATACAGTCTGTGGGAAAAACCCAGTGGGAGAAGGTTTCTAACTTTCTCCTACTGGGTTTTTAGAGTTCCTTACTGATGCAGGAGGTTTCTAAGGACAGTGATGATCTGGACACTCCACATTTATGGACAATCGTCATCTGCCCCTTGTACCAAAGACTATACGTGTTTTTTATTGTTGCATTTCCTGTGTTTGAACTATTTGATTCTCTGATCTGTGTTGGTTGTATGGGTCTCCGAGACTAGGGCTATACAAAAATTAATTGAATAGAAATTTTTTGCTGGGGCTGATTTCACCATAATGACCCTGGAGGAGGTCACAGGAGCCTCCTGAACCAGCGCTGTCTCAGATGTGTCTTTCTCACTCCTCCAACTGTAAAGAAGGACATTTTTTACCAGTCTGTTGAAGCTAGTGACGTGTTCTTCAGGGTTGCGTGTTGAAGCGGCACTCTGACCTCCAGAGAAAGTAACCGGCTTGACAGGCTAATCAGGAAATGTGTCTCTGTGATGGGGAGAAGTGTGGACTCTGTGGGAGCTGTGCTGGAGAGAAGGATGAGGGCTCTAAAGCAGGGCATCCTGGGTATCCTGGGTATCCTGGGACACCCTCTGCATGACACTATGGCCGCTCAGAGGAGTAACCGTAGCAACAGGCTCCTATCACTACACTGTCGAACGGAACGTTTCAAGAGTCATCATTTGTTCCTTCGGCTATTTAATAATCTAGAGAGACCAGAGAGAGACCTAAGAGAGAGACCAAACAAAAAGACCAGAGAGAGAGAAACTTTGTGGAAAATAATAACACATTCTGGAGTTAAATTGGTGTGAATTTTTTTTATTATTCCTTAGTTATTACTGGAGGCAAAGTCCAGAGAAGGCCGTCTTCCACAATTGCATTTGTACAGTCCATTGTTGTCTAGTCTAAAGCTTAAAACAGTGTCATAGTTTCTTACTGAGTCTATGGCACTGTTTTAAACCTAATTGTCCTGACCCTAACCCTAACGTCACGGAGTGGAACATTCTTACAGCTTACACGCCAGAACCAATCCGCCAAACTCAAATGAGCTAACTGAGGCTGTCGCTTTGCCCTGAATGATCTACACCAGGAGGACCAACAGGTTCTACAGAAGTTCCACTGAGGTTTTCCTTCCAACCGACTAGGAAAACTGGAGACTACACTCATCTCACCAGGTCTTCAGGTCGAGCCTGGACCTGGGACCATAAGGAGTCTGGTCCTGCTCTGTCGGACTAAGACCTCAGTCACACAGCTCCTTCTGAACCCGCCGGACCTCCCTGATCTCCAGCACGGTCTGGACTGAAACCCAGACTCGTTGGAAGCCATTTTGTGCAGAATCACCAAAGCAACATCCGCAGGTGTTTGTATTGCCCACCTCAAAGCTCCAGAGGTGTTCCAGCTGAACAAACTCTCCAGTACATTCTGCTGCTTTTGCAGCTTAAAGCTTTTTGTGGACAACTCAAACCCAACCTGGCAGAGGGGGTTGCCAGGTTGCCAATGGAATGCTCAATTTAAAGTTTTTATTTTATTTTCTGTTGTTTTTTTAACCAGGAATGTCCCACTGAGATTTCAGAATCTCTTTTTTCAGGGAGGTCCTGGCCCCTCAGAGAGAGGAGCTATTGCCCATGTTTTTAGTGGTAGGGGAAACCGGAGCACCCGGAGGAAACCTACGCAAACACGGGGAGAACATGAAAACTCTCCTCAGAAAAGCCATGTGTCCGTGAGGATTCAAACCCACCACCTTCTTGCTGAGAAGCACGAGTGCTAACCACTCAGCCACCGTGTCGCCAAAAGGGATTTATTTACTTGAGATTCCAGCTGAAGTTTGCAGCCTTTTGTTTCGTCTTCTCCTGTAGTTCTTCAGCGCGTTGTTTCTCCTCCTGAACGTCATGGTCTTTCTGAGCGAACAGTTGGACCAGGCTCCTGACGTTCACACCTAGCGCCCTGTGCACCTGTCTAATGTCTACAGTTTCTGGCTTAGGTTCAGATGCACTTCCACCGCTAACTAACACTTCTATTGGGGTCTCTTTCTCGGTCCCAAACGCGGTCCCTATCTCAGTTTCTATTGCGGCCTCTACCTCTGTCTCTATTGCAGCCTCTATCGCAGTCTCTACCTTGCTTTCTATTGCAGCCTCCACCTCGGTCTCTACCTGGGTCTCCACTTCGACCTCCACCTCTGCCTCCACCTCTGCCTCTAACTGAACAGGCTCCTTCATAAACTGATGGATCTCCTGTTTAAGGCGAGTCAGCTCGTCTTCTACCCTCGTGATGTTGAGGGTCATGGACTCGTTAACCTCCGTCAGAGTCCTGAGCTGACGATCTTTCTCTGGTAAGTAAGTAAGTAAGTAAGTAAGCTTTATTTATATACCGCCTTTCACAGACCAGAGTCACAAAGCGGTTTACAATTGTTATTTTTTGAGCACTTGTCCTCTCACTCCACACAGAAATGGGAGCGGGGTCGCCGAACAGAGGCGCATGCCATATTTTTAGTGGCAGGGGAAACCGGAGTACCCGGAGGAAACCTACGCAGACACGGGGAGAACATGCAAACTCCACTCCCTGGTCCGGCCGGGATTCGAACCCAGGACCTTCTTGCTGAGAGGCGAGAGTGCTATCCACTCAGCCACCGTGCCGCCACTGGTAACTGGAGCTGCGTCTGTCGGAGCTCTTCATTGAGGGTTCTGTTGGCTTCCTTCCACTGCGTGTCTCGCTCTCGCGCCAAACCCAACAAACGCCTCATTCTGGTCGTGGCTACTTCTAACTGATCTTTGACTTCAGTTACGGTCTGATCCTTGGCCTTCTGCAGGGCCAGGATCTGTTCATCTCGAACCTTGAGTTCTTCTTGAGCTCGTTTGAGCTGCTCTCGAAGACCCTCCTGCTCGGCCCTTCTCGCTGTGGTCTCTTCAGTCAGTGTTCGGATCAAGTCCTTGTCTCTAGCCGCGCTCAGCTGCAGCTGGAGCAGCTTAGGACTGAGGTCCGTCTGCGTCTCGACTTCAGCAGTCGATGCAGTCTTTATGGCAACGTCCACTATCGATTCTCTCAGAGCGTGGAGCTCCTAATTTTTCACATCTAAAGCATCTTGAGCTTGCCGTAACTCCAACAGAAACTGTCTGCGCGCCCGGTTTGACTCAATCCTTCTCTGCTTAGCCTCCTTCTGCAGGTCTTCAATCTGATTGGTCATGTTAACCTTCTGACGCGCAGCTATGTCCTTCACCTCTCTCAGTTCTTTTCCGTTATTTCCAATGGTGTAGGTTTGGTTCCAATCTTGGTGGGGACATTCACTACGACCTGAGTCTACACCCATTGACACGGGGTCCAGAGTTTCTCTCCCAGAATTTGTTGTGTAATCACACACTATATTTGCAATAGTGTGTTGCCTTCTATACTAAACTCAGCTGTAGACTGAATGAGAAGCAGTTAAGGATTTTTTCTAATAGTTAAAACAAAATCAATTGGATCAGAGCTTCTGAGTTTTGTGTTGCGTTCATTCTATACTGACTTAAACCTAATCCAAATCTACATAATAGCCCTCACCTGAGGCTCTAACAGTTCAGGAACTGCTCTCGATACTTGAAATAAATCATGCTCTGATCTTTCAATTTCCTATAATAAATAAAAACAGAGGAGAAAATATTGAATTAGAATCTACAGTGAGTATCTCACTACATTGTTTGACATATACGATCAATCTCTAAAAACAATTCATAGTCCCATGCATACCTACAAAATTCCAACCTCGCCTGATGCACTGAAGGGCCTGTTGCTTCTACCTCAACATTCCCTATATTGTTCTCTCTTGTTGGTTGAGTTTCCTAATGTATGTTAACAGAAGATTAATCATCACAATTCATAATTTGCTATTACTTGTGCTTTCTCTTACTTACTTTCCAACTGTTAAAAAAGCTCCTGATATCTTTTATCTTTTTTTGTGGAGGTGGCATTTTTTCTAAATTATATAAGAAGGTATAGAAAATCAAAAACAGACATTCATATACATGAACTGCAGAATCATTTATATAACTTGGCCAATGTCAAAAGTTACATAGTATTTCTCAATACAATGAGTTAACAAGAGTTTGGCAATAAGTAACAGTGTGGATTTTTCTATATTTTCTTTTTTTTTCCACTCTCAACCCAAAAAGGCAAGTAATGACTCACAGGGCTCTCAAGTATGCAAAATAAAAACTTAAATGACCTGTTGTGGTGTGTTTTGCACACAACCAGCATGCATCGTTAACGCAATGGAAAATTTACGTATCCGAGCTTTAATTTCGGGAGCGCTGGTTGCGCTTTGGGAAGAGTCAGGGGAGAGACATGTCAGAGACACAGGGGAGAAACGGGGGAGATACGAGGGAGACCCGCACTTGCAACATGGTTCTGTCTGCATATGGTCCGAGCTCGGTACCATGTTAGAGCTGTGCTTTCACTGAGCGCCGCGGCTGTCATTACAAAGCGGCAGCAGCTGCACCAGGACGTGCACATTCGAGTGCATCTCTTGAATGTGCTTAGAGCAAATAACAGCAAGTGCCCGCTGTCACACATTTCACAGAAATTACATTATCAGCAGATAAAGGTTGTAAATCGTGGATCCGTGGAATATTTTCATCCCTAGTTTATCCTGATTCACACAACACACCCACTTATACATTTTGGATAGTAAGAGCACAATAAGTATTTTTTCAGCCTTTCAACCAACCTGTTTCTTTATTGGAGCCAGTTCTGTTCTGTCTCTGTGCCGTGTGAGCTCCTCGGAACATTAAACAGTGCGCTGACAGATTAGAAATAACGTAAGTACTTTGAATGGTAATAGATCTACAGTACTTTCCTCTGATTACTCACGTGCTACAACGCTCAGGGAACGAAAAAAAACACTTGCTTCACGCTGGCTAACTTTTAAAAATTAAACAGTCGCTCAGTGCTTCAGTTTGGCGCTGAAGAAGACAGCCAATCACTGCAGAGAACGGAACGGGTCACGTGCTGCTGCTGCTGCTGTTGCTCTGGAGGCGAGGAGGAGGCGCGACGTATGCACAAACGGAAGACATGTGTCCCGGACCGTCCGGGTCACGGGACATCATGTCATTTTGGTGGGGACTTTTTAGTCCTCACCAAATATTGGTGGGGACATGTCCCCATGGTCCCCACGCAAACCTACGCCCTTGGTTATTTCTCAGAAAGGCCTCTCTGAACTCATCTCTGAAGTGGTGGAGGTCCTGCTCCATCCCCCATTCTCTCTTATTAATATACTTCTGTAATTCCTCATTTTTTTCCCGGTAATCGGCTAAACGTGCACTACAAGCACACTCATGTCCCTGTTGTCTATTATTATTCCTCCACATCCTGTTTGTGTTTAAACTCTATATAATACACAGCTAAGTGGGAAAAGGGAGTCTTATCTTTAATAAACTCTATATATATGTCTAACTCTGTTACATTACTGCATGTAGAGAATCAGCTTCTTTAAAGCCTCTCTTGCGGGTTAGAGTTAGAGCTAGGTTAAAAGTTAGGGTTAAGGGTTGGAGTCCTCTCAAGAAGTAAAAAGGCACTGGGGTTAAAGGCGCTATACCCGTTTCTGCAATGTTTGAATGTTTAGCACCGCCCCCCAACTCGCTCAATGGCTTCTCATTTCCCCTACGCTCTCATAACACAGAGCCATCTAGTTTTATTTGCGATCTGATACATATGCTAACATTAGCATTAGCACAACTTCTTGTAAGCTGTGCAACAATCACTGATGAAATGGTACTAAAGCAATGCACTGCTAACACAATATATAAGTAAAAGAATACCGCTAGTTTTGCGTCCGAATGTATTAATTTAAAACCTTAGAATATATTCTAATATTTAATTATAATTTGTTATAGAGCTCCTCAAAGCAGCAGCAGCAATTCTTCCGATCATTTTTTCTTGATAACAACTCTCAAACCAATAATGACCGAAGCCCCAATGCAATCTCTGTTTGTAATTCAGGTGTGTAAAATACTGCCATTACTCTGCAAGTACAACAAGCTATCAGCACCTGTCACTATCACTCGTCTGTGTAGAGAAGCCAACGGAGCTAGCGGAGCTAGCCACGCTCAATAAACAACTACATATCTATCAATCAACACCATTAAACGTCAATCGGACAATACAGTACACATATACATCCTTAACACACATGCACGGATGATTTCAGAATTTGCTGTTAACGTTTTCATGACAAAAATACTGTTTTAAAGTGACAAAAAGCGATTGCGAAAAACCCGGAAGTTACCATGAAACAGCTAGCTAGCTTAGCTGTTACCTGCCTAACACGTCCCGGTGAAACCTTTGGGAGCTCACTATTTTATTTGCAGTCATTAAATACATTTCGAATTACAAGGGTTGTCTAATATTTGTTCACATTTTTTTATTCAATTATTTTGTTCATCATTTTTTATTTTAGAATTATATTCGAATTTTGAAGTCGAAGTCCTGGTGTTAAGCAGCGCTGTAGAGGCTAGAGGACGCAGGCTGTTCACTGCTCGTTCTGTGAGCGGAGGAGAACGAGCGGCCCGCTCAGACTCTACTCAGCACTTTTCACTGCTTGTAATTCTTACACAGCTGAATCAATTACCTCAAGTTTTCAATTAAATTATGTATTATGATACAACTTGTATGTAGTAAAAAGCATTTTTATGAACTACTTACAAAAAAAATCGGGTATAGCTTCTTTAATGTCCCACTGCCGATCACTTCTCTCTAGATAAATCCAAGTGTTCCGGTCCCTTGAGACATCACTTTGAATTGGGTCCCATGGAGACCGTTACCACGGAAACCGTTACCATGGAAACCTCTCATGTTTGTCCATTGAAAAATATCACAATATAAACAGCAGGATTGCGATCTTCTTTTTACCCCTCAAAGTTGTTGAATCATCTGCACAACACAGATTCTGAAAAGAAACTCAACGACCAAAGATTTTTGAAAAGAACATTAATTAATTAATTAAATTAGTCCAACTATGAAAATACAGAATTGCCAATAAAGACACACTCTCCTAGGCTGATTACACTGTGTTTCTGTGTGTACCTGTGTTAGTGTGCAACTGTGTGTAAGTGTGTTTACCTGTGTGTATCTGTAAGTAACTATGTGTACCTGTGTGTATGTATCCGTGTGTATTTGTATGTAAATATGTCTAAGTACGTGTAACTGTGCGTAAATGTGTGCAACTGTGTGTTTCTCTGTGTACCTGTGTGTATCTGTGTGTAAACGTGTGTAACTGTGTGTATCTGTGTGTATCTACATGTACCTGTGTGTAACTGTGTGTAACTGTGTGTATCTGTGTGTAGTGAGTCAATATTCCCACAAAGTCCTTGTGGTTTGTGTTGCTGGTCCACCACGAATGTAGTCCTTTTTCATCCAGAGTTCAGTCAAATCGATCAACTTAGGACAGAATTAAAACCCCATGGACAATAAAGTGCCCATTTATAAATAGATATGATTAGAAAATACTGTAAACCACTTGCATTGGAGCAGGGCTAACCTAGCATTAGCCATCTATAAACCCTGGTCAAGCCCCGGTGATCCAAGATGGCGCCTTATTCAAATGAATGGCTTGTGCTCAGTAGCGCATGGGACTTCACGGGCGCTGACATATCAGTAGAACTCGGCTATATTTGGGCATCGTCTGGTCCTCCCGGTTCTGCGCAGTGAACGAGCTCCCATGATGCATTGCGCCAAATATGCACGTGTGGCTCTCATGCACATGCACAGAGGGGCTCGACCGCGCTTTGACCAATCAGAGCTGCTGATCAGAGCGGTGGTAGAGCGGAGTCAGAGCAGGAAGGAAAGGAGCAGACTTTGTGGCAGTAAAGTGTGGATTTAAAGAAAACTGAAGGATTTAAGAAGAAAAAAAGTTCAGGATGACAAGGGACACTAAAATCCCCACAAAATCCGATCTTTATGAAAGCTGTAGGTTCTCTGTCAGCTGAGGTCCAGCTTTACATTGAGTTCTATGGGAGTTTTTTCTGGGTAGCCCGCATGAATTAGTCTGCAGTGCCACGGGCGCCCCCTGTGCCCATAGGTGGGACAGCTTTAAGCTAGTAATAACATATCCAGTTATTATTATAGATCCATGACCCTGGTCCATTATCATTTCCTACATATACGTTTGGGTCTGATCCTAGTGGCTGCAGTTTCTCCGGTTGAATCCGCACAGATCAATCAGAGAGCAGGGGAGGCGGGTGTTGTAGGTCGGTGTTGGTGACGTCAAGAGTTTGTGCCGAATTTCTTGGTTGTAGTTTGGCAACGGTGGAGAATCCGAAGGTAAAGTAATCAGTTCTGGTTCTTCCCCAAATATACAAAGAGAGAGAGACCCCAGAGGGAGAGACCAGAGAGAGAAATCTGATAGAGAGACCAGAGATAACAAAAAGAGATAAGCAGAGATGTTAGCTAATAACGGGGTTTTGACCAAGTCTTTGTAGCTTGAAAAACATTCAAGAAGAGAAATGAAATAGTTTAGCATCCAATCAAGCAGATGTATTATTGTAGCATTTGTCTATAGCTCCATGCTCTTGGAAAATGCTAACGCAAAAAAAAAAATAACACGGGAAACACTTTGGATTATCCCTGGTTAAATAACTGCTCATTAAATGGTAATCTGTGTATATTTTATCGTTAATTAGCTCTTAATTGGTATTTATTAAGCACTTATTAGTCCTTATTCTACATGGCCTTATTCTATATTTAGCTAACTACTAACTTTCCCATGTGGGTTAGGGTTTAGGATTATAGCTGGTATACGCTAATCAGAATCTTATTAGCTCTTAATTAGTGAGGGATAATCTAAAGCGTTACCTAAATGTGAAATAAATGTAAGTTATACACGTTATCAAACAATTAAAAATGGATATAAAGGTATAAATAAAATTAAAGCTGCAAGCAGCGTCAAACGGCCCTCGCCACACCGCTGAAAAGAGGTGGGGTGGGGGTGGTTTGGCTACCCATGTAAAACTTTGGCTCAGTCTGTAGGGGGCGCTAAAGAGCTAATTTAATATATCACACCTTCAGGGGACCTATAGAACCAGGAGTTAAACAACCGAGTCAAGTTTAGTACAAATCAGACTTTTATGTGTAAACAGGAGCACATGTATAATCTGTGCGTGTGTCCATATATATATATATATATATATATATATATATATATATATATATATATATATATATATATAATTCTCTCCTTTGGATGAACATGTGACTAATCAAACAACTATTGATGGTACATGTGTTGAGATGATGTGGAGCAAGTTTCAGCCAAATCTGTGAAACGGCCGTGGCTGGTTTGATGTTTGTGCGAGGTGTACATTTGCCCTTGACACAGAATGGGGAGCGCAAAAATAGTTCTTGAGTGTGATTGACTTTTTGAATCAAGAGGGCAAAACAGAATTATGTGCAAAATTTCAAACATTTTGAAAATACAAAAGTTTATTGTCCCCATTTAAAACTTTGACAAAGTCTGTAGGGGGCGCTAATTGGCCAATTTCAATTATTTCACTTTCAAATGACCTAAACCCTAGAGTGGAACAATGGATTAAAATTGTGTACAAATCAGACTGTGTTTGTGCAAACTGGAACATTTTGCCGCTCAAACAACGTTTAACTGATCATAATTTCACAAAATTAAAATGATACATGTGTTTAGACGAATTCTGATTCAAATCTGTTAAACGGCCGAGGAGGAGTCGCTTTCCAACCGACATGTGTGAAAAGGATAATTTTTCATTTTTCCATTTTGCAATGAAATGAATGAGCTCCCTGTTTGTCAGGGGGCATGGCCATAATAACATTTCTTTCATGTCTTGAGTTGAGGAACATGTGTACCGAATTTTGTGGCTCTACGACAAACTTGACCTCGGACCCTTTCTCATAGGCGCAATGTAAACTAACTATTGTAGGGGGCGCTGTTCTAGAATTTTTTTTGTCACTTAAAATAAACACCAAAGAAGATAATTTTTTGCCGGTTCTGAATTTTGGGCAACATTTTGGAAGTTTTCATTCATGTTCAGGGGGTTTAATTAAAGTTCAAAGTGCAGAAGAAGTCTGCGAGCAAAAACAATATAGGTTTCAATGGCACATGATACATCATTTTAAAGCGTTTGAGTTTACACACGCAACCGTCATGTTGTGGTGCATGACGGGCGCTGACGCGTCCGTCACGCACCGCCACCCCTTGTGAAAGCAATAGACCCTTACCCCAGCTGGGGCTCGGGCCTAAATATAAAATCCCTGTGAAACTGTTTTTAACCCAGATTTAAACATTGTCAGAGAAGAAGCCTGTCTCCCATTGTTCCAGCTACATCTGAAATTCACCCTCCCCATGTTTAGTTCTGACCCTGGCCACTATCAGGAGGCCAGTCTCAGACTCTGAGGAGCAGAGTCCGAGTTGGTCCAAAGGAGACTAACATGTGTAAGGAACCACCAGACAAAATGTTGACCACATGTGTTTGATAATAACGTTTTTGTGACTTATCTTTATTCAAATTTGATCTTAATTAGGGAATGTATCTATAGTTCATTTCCATTAGAGCCGTTCATCGCTGCTTGCGGTTACAGACGAAAACGTTTGATGTGTGTCAAAACAAACTGTTAGGGCGGATTATTGGATGCTGCAGGATTTGTAGGGAGTAATCCTTTCTCTCATGTCCAACATCTCTGCGCAGGTCTCAGGCTTCTCCTCGTCAGCTCAGTGTTGTCAGAGTCTGGAAGAAGGTTCTGGAACAATTCAATTCAATGTATTCTTGTATCGCTCTAAATCACAGATATCCCCGAGGACTTAACAAAACTGTTGAATTCGTCATCACAGATCAGAGAATCAAACAGTTCAAACACAGAAATATAGAGAACACATGGTATTGGACCATGGGCAGAAACCAATGTCCGTGAGTGTTGATCTAAGCTACAGAAGGAGGCCCAAAGCCACGCGGCGCAAGACTCAGCTTGTAGAACGAGGACAGGACTGAAGCAGCTCCCAGGCGAGAAGGGGGTGCAGGCCACGAGTCGGGGCTGTCTGCAGGTGCAAATGGAGAGGGCCGGGTTCAGGGGTTCTGTTGTTGCACCATGAAAAAGACAATGGGGCAATGAATGGGTGAATAGCAATGAACAGACTACAGTCAAAATTCTAATAATGGAGACAGAGAAAGTAGAAAGGAGGAGAGTGCTCAAGATCAGAGGGAAGTGGAGCTTTCTGAAAAGTCCTCTTTATCTTTGTTCTGCACACACGCCTCCATGTCCTCTCCAGTCCAAGAAGCATTTTTTACATTACAATGACTTTATTTAAGTTAGTAAGTAATATTTTTTCAGCGATTTGCCATTTGCAGTAAAACCACATTGGAAAAACTGACAGTGAGTTTTAAAAAGGACCTGTTCCACAATAATGAAAATTATGAAGATGTCCAACGGAGCCAAATATGCGTCTGCTTTGTCCAGCCTCTTTTTCAAACGGTTTATTTCTGATAATTTAGAGTCTTGTTTTTATTTTATTTTGCATCTTGTTTAACGTTTGTATGGTTTTCTTTTGCATAATGTTTTAAAGAAATTCTTACTACTGCTACTACTACTATACAATCAATTCTGTCAAAAGCCTTGGCGGCATCTAGATAACATAAAAACAGTGAAAAGAATCCGCACAGCTATGTAGCTCCCAATCAGTGTATTATATTTACATATCACGTTGTAATGTTTCGGACTGAGGCCCTTCATCAGAAATCTAGTAAACACACAAACATGGTAGAGCCCTGACTATGATATTTATCTAAAAGTTCCTTCAGAATAAAAATACAAGTGTTCGTACCATGGCCAAATTTAAAACCAAACTGGTTAAAACATAAAAAGTCTATTTAAAATCACAGTCTGAAGATCTAGCTTTATCAATGCTGGCTTAAGCTATAGGACGATAGTGAGCTAAGCTAGAGCCAGTTTACCTGCTTTGTATTTAATGACAGAGACTAGCAGAACTGACAGAAGAGATTCAGGCAGACTGGACCATGAAGCCAGTGTAGCACAGGCCCACTACTTTATACTCATTACTTTGTGTTTTTACTTTTTATTTTTGCGCACTGCATTAAAAACCTCTTGTGGTGTTATGCAGAATCTTACAGTAAAACAGATGCAGTTGGGTAGAATACTCTTGGTTTGTACAGTAACAGTTCATATCACAAAATAATAAATAGATTCACATGTGTTCTCTGAGTATGCACAGAGATCCTGAGTAAGCTTAGACCAGTCCACTCTCCTTTAATATGCAGACGCCCTGAAGAAGATATACTCAATACAGTTTAGAAGTGGATTAAAGGAAAAAAAGCATGGTTCATGAATCTAACTTTAGAAAAATGCCTGTGAGGACGTTCATACGTTTATATTCATTTTTGCGATCTGAAGTGTGTGTTATAAAGTCTTCATGTGAGGCAAAAGGGTGCAGTCCCTTCAAACAAACAGCAGAGAGCGCTGTAGACCAACCTGTGAACACCAGCCACAAGGCCACTGTGCAGTTTGGTTTCATTTCTTCAGTAAATATTATAGAATATTGTAAAATTGTGTTCAAAGACGTGATCAAAGCAGGGCCGCTCCCATTGTCTCCATCACCACATACATAAATACTCTGTTCTGAGACAGCAGTAATGTAAAGGCTTATACACAACAGACCTGTGTTGAAATGTGTGTCAACTGAGGACAACAGTTGGTCGTGTTGTTAGGACCCGTGTCACCACAAAGAAACCACAAACTTGTCGAACAAACTTCCCACTTTCAAAATGAGTCTTCTAAAATCACAGAGCAGCCAGAACCAGAGGAATTTTATAAGATCGTAAAAAAAAAAAAAAGCCCAAACTCCAACGGTAAGAGCTTCACTCTTGGCCCATGATGCAAAGTAATGTCCCTCTGTCCAATTCTCACATTAAGTCTCTTCTTTTTTGTTTAAAAGGTTTGCTGTGTAATAGTGTAAAAGCTTCCCGCAATTATTCTTTTGTCGTGCGTGTTGCTTGTGTAGTAGTGGATTGTGTAGTTTTATCTGCCCCGCCCTCATGTGTTCCACGTGTGTCTCTCTGTGTCCAGTTAATTTGAGCCAGAACATGAACCTCTGATCACAAAACATTAATCAATTCATTAAAATGTACTGCGTCCAAGTTGCCACATTGACCCTTGCCTATTATTTAAAGTGGTGATAAAGACCCAGTAGTATAATCCTTCATCGGAAGAGCCCTTTCAGTCACGGTCGGTAAAAATAAATAAAATGTCCTATTATTCATTTGGTCTAGGGTGTTTATTCAAAATGTTGCTCAAGTATTTTATATGTCGGCGACTTGATTTTCATGTTCACTCTCAAAATTAATCAAATGTTGAATTTTTCAAAAGAATCGTTTATATTTTGCTCTGCAGTATATTCCGGGTAGCTTCACTGCTTCACTTTGTGTATCGAACATGGATCTATTATAATAACTGGATAGGGTATTACTAGCTTGTAGCTGAATAACTCATGTGCTCAGGGGATTCTCGCGGTACTGCAGACTAAACCAGACTAAATTCACGTGGGCTACCCAGAATTTTTTCCCATAGGACTCAATGCATATTAAAACAGCTCGACCTCAGCTGACAGAGAACCTACAGCTTTATTAAAGATAGTATTTTGTGGGGATTTTAGTGTCCCTTGTCATCCTGAACTTTTTTTCTTCTTAAATCCTTCGGTTTTGTTTAAATCCACATTTTAGTGCCACAAACTCTGCTCCTCTGGCTCTGCCTCCCGCTCTGATGAACTGCTCTGATTGGTCAGAGCGCGGCCGAGCCCCTCTGTGCACGTGCGTGACACCTGGTGTGAGACCCACACACGCGTGTTTGACGCAACGCATTATGGGAGATCATCCACTGCGCAGAACCGGGAGGACCAGACGATGCCCAAATACAGGCGAGTTTCCCATAGATCTTTGCGAGTTTCAGGCAACTTCCGCTAATCTTTCAGCCCCCGTGCCGTCACAAAGCGCCACTGAGCACAACCATTCATTTGAATAGGGCGCCATCTTGGATCGCTGGGGCTTGGTATAGAGCGTTTCATTATACCGCTGACATCTAGTGGACAAATGTAATCACTGCAAATTCTGAACAAGCAGTAGACACCCCCCAACCCCACACCCCCTCGGGACTCACCAGATCAACTCATCCGCTGCGTTCCGGGGCCGTCACGTTACAAACTAAGCTCTGTCTGAGTCTACATGTACCTGTGCTCATCAATTGCTGGTCCATTGTTTGTTCCTGTCAATATCTGTCCATGTTCTTGGTTCTGTTTGGATTTTTAAAGTAACTAAGTTGATTTTGAAAAGGAAACAGACACAGAAGGTTGGGTACAGCACACCAGCGTTTATTCCATGCAGTTGTTGGCTCATGGTTCGTCCTGCTGCACTGTACACAGAATTCAGCACGGGGGAAGGGCAGGCCTGGAACTAAAAACCACATGGAGTCACAGTTGGAACGGGAGAGGACCCCTTTAATACCCTGCTTTATGTAAGAATGGAACCAGTGCATCTCTGTCCGGTCCACAATGCGTCTCTGGTCTCTGTCAGGGGAAGTCACCACAACAAAAGCTGCCATTAACACAAAAGAAAAACACTCACAGATCAGTGTAAGACATCATGTAGGCCAGCTACAAACCAATGCATCCAGAATTCTTCAGATGAATCAACATAAGGGAAATTTGTTCGAGACGGTTTAGACTTCACCAGGCAGTATGTGACTTGGAAATGACCACTCAGCGATAATGTCACCCAGTGTTGCTTTGTTCGTTTAAATAAAGTACTGATGGATTGAATATTGATTAATACTGCTTTGTTTTCATGTTTTTGTCTTATTTATGTATTCTAGTGTAATTTGAAATGTGAATAAAATACAAAAAAGTGGAGATACATATACTTTAAATAAATGTAAAAAGTTTGTCATGTCTTCTTTAAGTTCAAGATAATAATAATAATAGTGTAGAGAAGCTAATTCTGCTAATTACATTTTGTTGCACCATCTCTGAATGCAGTCAGTCTGACAGATCTAGACTGAACACGCCCTCTCTGACTGACCACACCCCCTCATACTGGCCACACCCCCTCAGACTGTTGACAACGCCCCCTCATACTGGCCACACCCCCTCAGACTGACCACGCCCCCTCCGACTGACTGCGCCCCCTAATACTGACCACACCCCCTCAGATACTGACCACACACCCACAAACTGACTACGCCCCCTCATACTGACCACACCCCCTCAGACTGACAACGCCCCCCTGTGGTCTCTGGGAAAAGTGAGTCCCAAATGTGAGCCAAGGTGTAGCCCCCTCGTCTCTGTGGATTTCTCTGAGGGACAAATAAAAGTGTATCTTATTTATGTTTTTTTCGTTCCAACTATTGTTTGCAGTGTTCTCTTCTGCAGTGGTCAGATGCTGCTGATTTGAGGTTTTCCAGTGTTGCTTGTTGTTGTGCTGCCGTTTCTTTTTTACGTTTGTACTGATGTTCCTTTTTTTCTGGTGCTGAAAGTTCTTCCTGTTTCTCCAATGTGTGCTTCTACAGGTTCTACATGGGATTTTGTACATGACATTAAGACTAAGGTGAAAGTCTACCACCAGAACAGAACTAGCTTCTTTACACTCTTTGCTTTATTAAAAGAACTGGAAAAGCCTCAGTTCAAACGTGCTTTGGAAAGTACTACTCAGATCCAAGAATAAAAAGCTTGTGTTAAAGCGGTGACATTTTGATTGTGTGTGTTTTAATGTATGCCTTTGTGTACTGTGAAGCACTTACGGCTGGCTTGTGTGCGTATTGTGCTCAACAGTTTCTTATGAAAATGTTTTAAAGCACAAGGACATCTTCCAAACTCTAAAAATTACGAATACAAATCCAGTAGACATACTGCTTGATGGAAAAGGTCAAATATGTGTGATTCAATGAACTTAACGGTCAAATGGAACAGTCCACGAAACATAACACATCATCATAATTATTACACCAAACTAACACTAGGGGGGGCTGTGAGCAGCCAGCCCACACAAACACATTTTAGATTCACAGGTAAACGCAACATCCTCAAACAAGGGAGACATAACTCACACAGTGCAGTGTCCCAGGTCAAAGCAAGAAAAATGGAACTCTATGGATTCTTTGATTAGTGACAGACAATAGCGGGGAAGTGGGGCAACCCTGTCTTCTACCGAACTATTTTCTTTTTAAGGGAAAGTCAATATCAGGCCCGTCCTAAGGGCTGTGCGACCTGTGCCGTCGCACAGGGCCTCGCACCACACAGGGGCCTCGCAATCTTCCTTCCTTTTATTTTATTTTATAAATACACTAGTTCAAGGGTCCCCAAAGGGCAGACTGCACTCCAAATTTGGAACCCTAAACCCCTTTCTCTGGACCTCTTTGATTTCGTTTGATCAAAAGAACATTTTTACAAGTAAAGTCAAATTTTCACCAAAAGCGATTTGTAAACAGGCAGGCGCGCGGGCAGCTATGTATGCAACGGGTCCTCCGAAAAAACTGTCAGATAACTTTAGCAGTGTCTGAGTGAGATACAAAGAAAGTAACGGGAATGATCGCAGTGTAGGAGAAGATGGATACTCGCGGAGGAGCAGTGAGACAGGTGTGAGCAGAGGAGCAGACCCCTTTGTGTGAGCAGAGGAGGAGGAGGAGGATCAGCGGTGTGACAGGTGTGTGAGCGCTGCTATTGCCAATGTTTAGTCCGAATATCCACATCAAAAACATATTTTTAAAAGCATTAGCAAACACACTGTATGTCTAGCTTTAGCTAGCTGGAGTGTTTTTGTTGTGGTCAGAGTGTGTGGAGGAGGAGGTGAAGAGTATTTTGTTGTTGTCAGTGTGGAGGAGGAGGAGTGTATGTTGTCAGAGTGTGTGGAGGCATGGCAAAAACGTTATTTGATGAGAAAATAATAATATTGACTCCGCCTCATAGCCATTTTGGCGCATTTTGCCCAAATCTAACTATTAGAAGAAAAAGACTCCTTTTGGTTCAATCTTTTGAGTTGCTCTGTCATTTTGCCACAGGACGAAAGAGACATGTCAGCTAAAAAGACCGCGACCAATATTGCACGTAGAGTGTGTGTGCGTGTGTACGTGCGCGCGCCAAACGCTGCATAGGAGCGAAGACACTCGGTTACACGCGTGCTGATCTCTTCACGCACCGCGCGAGGTGGTGCTGAATTCATGTCAAAGATTATAACAGGAAAAACTTTCCTCAGATCTGGGAAAAAAGTGTCAGGGCAGGGCCTCGCGTTTCGAGTTCGCACAGGGCCTCGCACCCCCCTTGGGACGGGCCTGGTCAATATTATTGTATTTTCCAAAGGCTATTATGCCAACAGTGATTTACACATTCAATTTGTCCTCCCTAGATTTGTTTTAATTCTTGTTCTAGTATTAAACATATAGAATAACTATGTATTGACCTTCAATGTTGTCCCTGATTGTTGAAGGGCACAGTAATTGACTGCTTTTTAATGTAATGAATGACATAAAAGTAACAGAAATCATACATATCAAAATACCATCAATGCACTAAATTAATATTGCTAGAATTCATTAGGGTCAGCAGCAGCATCAAAAACAACGTATATTATTTCTACTTTTAACTCAAGATGCAACAGAATAAACCTGAGCTTGGTCATTTTAGACACATTGGACTGTGAACCTGAGCTCTCTCTGGTCCAGCTGACTCTGGACCATCTGACTCTGGACCATCTGACTCTAGACCAGCTGTCTCTGGTCCAGCTGTCTCTGGACCAGCTGTCTCTGGACCAGCTGTCTCTGGACCAGCTGTCTCTGGACCAGCTGTCTCTGGTCCAGCTGTCTCTGGACCAGCTGACTCTGGACCATCTGACTCTGGACCATCTGACTCTGGTCCAGCTGACTCTGGACCATCTGACTCTAGACCAGCTGTCTCTGGTCCAGCTGACTCTGGACCATCTGACTCTAGACCAGCTGTCTCTGGTCCAGCTGACTCTGGACCATCTGACTCTAGACCAGCTGTCTCTGGTCCAGCTGACTCTAGACCATCTGACTCTAGACCATCTGACTCTGGTCCAGCTGTCTCTGGACCAGCTGTCTCTGGACCATCTGTCTCTGGTCCAGCTGACTCTGGACCATCTGACTCTGGACCATCTGACTCTAGACCAGCTGTCTCTGGACCATCTGACTCTAGACCAGCTGTCTCTGGACCAGCTGTCTCTGGACCAGCTGTCTCTGGACCAGCTGACTGAGGAGCCTGCAGACCTGGGCACCTCCCCCTGAGAAGTATCACTTATTGCCTTTTCGGCAGCGGCACAGGCCACAGTTAATGAGAGCCTTACTAACAATAGAACAATACTAGTTTTTCATTTGGGAAGTTATTTTGGCAAAAAACAAGTTCTATCTAATGATAATAATAATAATGCATCAGTGATTTTTTGGACACTCAGAGATGACTCACATGGCATTATCTATATCTATTCTATATATTTGATATCTACCTAGTTAGCATTGATATAAACATTGGTCAAGAGGACTATGGAGTTTGTGTTGTTGTTAGTGTCACAGTGAATCATCACACTTCTCTCAGTTCTTTCCTGACAAGACACTATGTCCTACATGTATGTAGGCAGATGAGCCTTTGCAGAGATTGTGATGAAGTTGGATAAATATAGAAGGAGAGTTCTTAAACAACACCTCATTGATCTTTTTTTTTTTTGTCTAATGGATAAAACTTACAATACATGGATACTTTTTCAGGGCATTCTACAATCTGGAAACCATCCATTAGAAATGTACAAGGAAAAATGAAATGCTTTGGTGGCTATGTGTAAGGTCCTGGGACACCACACACACCTCACGTGGTTACAGTGATAAAGGGCTCTTCATTCCCTGATCCGGTGCGTTCTGCCTACAATACCAGAGTTGGTCCGCTCCACTTGGACAAAGTCCTGGTTTGATCCTGAGATGTCTCAAAATATACATACAAAAAATCATTTTGTTTTTACTCTGTCAAAACATATAGGAATGGTGCAATTTAGCTCTCCATGCAGTCGTGCGCTAGCGTTAGCATCCACGCGCCATGCTAGCACAGCTCATCATAAAATAAAAGAAAGGCAAAACAGCCACGAGTTTTCATTTTTGTTTCGTCTGCTTTTGTTCATGCTGGTGTTTATACTGTTAATTCAAGCGTTCACTTTTCCGGGGCCCGAGCCTCTGTGCAAAATGTAGGAGAGCTTTGGGAAGCTAGCTAAGCTCATGGTAAGATAAACATGGTTGATCAGGCGAGTCACAGTCGGGGATTCAAATGCCTTGTTCACGACTTTTCCCCCAGCGACCGCCTATGGTTCAAAGTCTTCTATTTACAAGATTATCCTGAATTATCCTTCAAAACTCAGACAAAAATAAATTATGAAAATGCATCTCTATCTACTGTACAGTATCATTCAAACCCTGCCATGGGGTTGCTGGATGTAGTTTTTGCGGCGATAGAAGCGAGTACACAGGGTCTTGTTATTCGGGAGCTTGATTGTGAGTCGTTGGGGTGAGTTATTGCTAAGAAAAGCAGAGGGCATCCAGACATGAGGGGAAGCAGGAGGTGGCCCCATTACCACGAGGATGGGGGGCCTTTGTTGTTCCTGATGGTGGCGTCAGAGCACTCAGCCTCGGACGATTCACAGTCTGAGTCTCCGAACTGCAGAGGGTTCTGAAAGAGCAGACCGGAGAAGGTTAAGTGTGCTGCCTTAACATGTCTGCACTCAACACAATATACAGAAAACTATTTTTATCTGTGATTCAAGGAACAGACTCCACATGACGGCTCTAATGAATCATTAATGAGGCTAAGACAAGGCTAGCAAGATCAGTATCCTCTAATAAATCACTTCTTAAACCCCACTTTTATTGAACAGCTTTTAATTGTCAGCTTTAAATTTCTCATGTCGTATTTTACTGTCTGCTTTGTCTTTTTCTTGTCTTTCTTCTGCGTTTCCTCTGTTTGACTTGTCTTTCTGTATCTTCTATTAAAAATCTGACGGGTCTGTGCGGCCCCCCGAAACACTAACCAAGAAGATAACGTTAAATTTAGGCTCTTCTCGATATTTTATTTGGGGGAAATAGGCTCTGTTACAAACATGTAAATGACGCAACCTATTTTTTAATACAAAAATGATTACAAATTGATAATTCAAGTCAAATAATGAACACGAATATTTTAATATTACAAACAAAATATTATTAACTTAACATACAATAATCATATTGTTATTATTATTTTTTATGACCTCTTGCAGCCCCCTGCAATACCCTCGCGGCCCACCAAGGGGACGCGAACCCCACTTTGGGAAACACTGTTCTATTCTATCGACTTGTTATGACTTTGTATTCTTATGACGCTGTGTAAACTTTTATTTTTGAAAAGTGCTATACAAAAAAGATGTATTATCATTGTTATTTAAGGCGATCATTAGTTTTAAGGGGTACAGTGCCTTGCGAAAGTATTCGGCCCCCTTGAACCTTTCAACATTTCGCCACATTTCAGGCTTCAAACATAAATGTTAAGGCCGTTTTGTTTCCTATCAAAAAAAAAGAACAAATGCTAAGTTTAAGTTAATATGCTTTATTTTGTGTGTGTTGGGGTGGGGCCAGGTATGATGCAGTTCTTTTTATGTACACCAGGGGGAACCAGTGAGGCAGTGTGGTAGCGTGGAAGCTGGCCTGGGTTAAGGCCCAACAGTTTTTTGACTGTGTAACTTTTTGTGGAAACTTGTATGTGGAATTTGACCTGTTACCTGTCGACTGAAACCTGTGCCTCATTAAAACAACCTCACCGTTATTCTGTAAGTCTGGTCATCGACTTTTTTTCTTTTTTTTTACTCACCAGAACACAAGTCAAGCTAAAGCCATAGCCCAGGCTGCTTACAGTGGCAAAGACACCATTAAGAATTGCCACAACAATTGGTCAAAAAACTCGTGCACCTTCAAGAATTTCCATAAACCTGCTGGAATACCATGATCACAGCTGTGGATGGCTTTTGTGTGGACTATTTTTCTGCAGTTACAGTGTTTGATACACATTTTGTACAAACCGACTGAAGTCCTTTTTGTTATTCTACGCTGATCATTTGTCCAACCATCTACTGTGAGTTCTGCCGTGAAGAATACAATTACATGATTCCTGGAGGACTCAGGCTGTTGGATTAACCCAAATGTTTAATGGCTGAAAATATGTCAGATCTTCCTATGGCGGAACATGCCCACAAGAGGGAGCCAAAGCTCACTGAAAAGGCCATCGAAGCAAAGTTAAACCAATATCTCAATGGAAGGAGAGTCAAATACCGGCAATTGGAAATAAAGGCAAAGGTTACACAAGAACTGCTGAATGGTAACCCACCTTACGATGAAATACAAGAAAGATTTAAAGACTTTGAAGCAACTCTGGTGATGTTTAAACAACTAAACTTGTCTGTTTTGAAGTACTTAAATAAAGACGAGCACGAAGTGGATCAAGAAAATTGGTTTCAACCAAGACTTCAAAATCTTGTGGAGTTTAAGAAACAAATGTGTACATGGCTGATGCAAAATAAAAATAAAGATGTGGATGAAATGAATGAAGACGTGGAACAAAAGCGAATGGACACTTTAAGTGCACAAAAGGATGTTATCACTAAAGAAAGAAATGCAGATACAAAACCGAAATGGGCACCCCAACAAACCGAGCCGATTGTACAGGAAGAGAAAAATGTATTGCTCAGCCATGAGATGTGCCCAGAGGTGCTGGCATTGACTAAGCCATGCCATGCAGCCACCTCGATTTCACTTTCCTCCAAAAGTGGCCGCTCAATTTGCTCTACATCCTCTTCAATACGTCTAAGAGAGGAGGCAAGGAGGGCAGCGTTGGTAGCCCAAGCAGCTTCTATACAACAAAGGAAAACAATTGCATTAAAGGAGGCTGCTCTAACTATAGAAAAAGAGGAACTTCAGATACAAACTGCTCTTGCAATGTCCGACGCAAAACTTAAAGTGTATGAAGGGACTGCACATACAGACACAGAAGATGATTTAGATGACTTGGAATCATGTGTCAGTATGACATCCGTAACAAACTATCAGGACAATGCTGCCGCACCAGTACCAGAGCGTGGTCCTCCGCCCATTACCTTAAGTACTGGGGCCAGACCCAAAGCGCAGTATCCTACAACAACCTCTAGATCAATTGATGAGGATAATGACTACAAAAGAGACATATGTAACATTCTGAGAGAACAAACAAAAATATCAAAGACTCTTGTGTCACAACAACAAACAACACAACTCCCCAGGCGTGAAATACCAGTGTTTACAGGTGACCCGCTCAGTTTCAGAACTTTTATAAAAGCATTCAGACTTGTTGTTGAATCCAAAACAAGCAGCAACACTGATAAACTGTATTTTCTAGGGCAATACACCAGGGGAGAACCACAAACTTTAGTGAAAAGTTGCCAACATATGCCTGAACGCAGTGGTTTTGCACATGCAATGTCTTTACTGGAGGAACATTATGGACATCCATTAACTATTGCTACTGGTTTATTGGAAAGGCGTTACAATTGGCCAACTATTAAAGCTGAGGATGCAAAGGCACTAAACAGTTTCTCATTATTCTTGGTTTCTTGTCAGAACACAATGCAAGACGTGGACTATATGGACGAGCTTGACAGCCCAACCAATATGAGGACAGTCATTTCAAAGCTTCCATATAAAACAAGGGACAAGTGGAGAACAAGTGCGTATGAATTAACAGAAAAACACAAAAGACGTGTGAAATTTGTGGATCTTGTTTCATTTATCAAACGTGAAGCAAAAATTGTAAATGATCCTGTGTTTGGACACTTACAAGTTACCCCATTGGGAAAGCAAGAGAAAAGGCCGGTCCTTTCTGATTATTTGCCAAAAAGAGAAAAATCAAGTGCAAGTAGCTTTGCCACCGCTCTGACAAAGCCAAACAACCAAACAAAAGAGCCTGATCCAGAATCGCAAAATATTGCTCTAACCAAACCATGTTTGTTTTGCAAAAAGGCTCATGCCCTAATCGACTGCTACAGGTTTGCAGGAGAATTACATAAAACAAAGTTGGACTTTTTGAAAAAGGCTGGACTCTGTTTTAGTTGCCTAGTTCAGGGGCATATGGCAAAAGATTGCAAAAAGAAACTGAGCTGCTCAGTGTGTTCTTGGGAGCATCCCAAACTGTTGCACATATATAAAAGTGGAAAGCAAGTAAATGCAGTCTGCCAAACAGACCTTAAAGGTACAGAACAGAGGTCCTCTCAGGCTTCGATAAATGCAAATCATGTTGCTACTGTTTCAAATGGGGCCGGGGACAACTGTGTTCTTTCAATACTTCCTGTCAATGTCAAGTCTCAAAAGGGCAACAAAACAATTCAAACTTATGCATTTCTGGACTCTGGAAGCTCTGCGTCTTTCTGTACTGAAGCTCTGGCAAAGCAGTTAAACATCTGTGGACAAAAAACAAAAGGAATGATCGTGTTGAAAACAATCAACTCAATGACACAAACAAAATGCAGCGTCATAAGGAACTTGGAAATCAGTGGTCTTAATGAAAACAAATACATAACTGTTCCCAAGCTATACATCCAAGAAAGCATACCTGTTGAGAGGGAAAATATACCTTACCAAAGAGACATTGAGAAGTGGCAATACCTCAAAGAAGTTACTTTGCCTCAAATCAACGCAGACATTGGACTACTCATTGGTAACAACGTGTATGAGGCTTTTGAACCATGGAAGGTGGTAAACAGCAAGGATGATGGCCCTTACGCTATAAAAACAATGTTGGGTTGGATTGTGAATGGGCCTGTAAAAGAGAATGATGATAAAAAATGTATAACGTCTAACAGAATATCTCTAACAAATGTTGAAAACCTGTTAATGCAGCAATACAAGGCTGACTTTCCTGAACATCATCATGATGAAAAAACTGAAATGTCCACAGAAGATAATAAGTTCTTACAATCTGTCTCAAGTTCAGTTCACCATAAGAATGGACATTATTTCATCAGACTGCCAATAAAGGAAAAACACTTAAGCATGCCAAACAACAGAGAGATGGCAGTTCACCGTGCCCTAGCGTTAAAGAAAAGGCTAAGCAAAAACACTCTATTTCACAAAGAATACACAGAGTACATGGGAGATATGATCAGAAAAGGATATGCTGTTAAAGTCCAAGAGTCACAGCTCTGCAGAGAAGATGGAAAGCTTTGGTATATACCACACCATGGCGTACATCATCCCCAAAAGAAAAAACTCAGAGTTGTATTTGACTGTGGTGCTAGCTTTCAGGGTGTTTCTCTCAACAAAGTACTCATGCAAGGCCCAGACCTCACTAACTCAGTTGTTGGAGTACTTACTCGCTTCAGGGAGGAAAATGTGGCAATAATGGCAGACATTGAAGCAATGTACCATCAAGTCAGGGTTCCTGATGAAGACACTGACTTATTGCGATTCTTGTGGTGGCCAGAAGGGGACCTTACACAGCCACTCACAGAATACAAAATGGTTGTTCATCTTTTTGGGGCCACTTCATCGGCCAGCTGTGCCAATTACGCCCTTCGAAAAACAGCAGAAGATAATAGAACAAATTCATCGCGCGAAATCGTGGACACAGTGATGAGAAATTTTTACGTTGATGATGCTTTAAAATCAGTTAAAAGTGAGGAAGATGCTATCTCGCTCAAAGAAAACCTTACTAAGCTATGTGCATCAGGAGGATTTAATCTCAACAAGTGGACGAGTAACAGTCGGGCTCTATTACAAACAATCCCTGAACAGGAAAGAGCCAAAGAAATAAAGAATCTGGATCTTACGAAAGACGCACTTCCAATTGAGAGAGCCCTTGGAGTGCTCTGGTGTGAAAACACAGACACTTTCACATTCAGTGTCAGCATAAAACAAAGACCAGATACAAGAAGAGGAGTCCTATCAATCGTAAGCTCAATATATGACCCGCTGGGCTTCCTTTCTCCAGTGGTCCTTCCTGCTAAGAACATTTTGCAGAAGCTCTCTAAAGACAAACTGTCCTGGGATGAAGACATGCCATTACACCTCGTTCATTTGTGGTCTGACTGGCTGAGTCAATTGTCTGAGCTATGCAACTTTAAAATACCAAGATGCATAAAACCTACAAACTTTGGACAAATCACATCTGCTCAGCTCAACCACTTTTCAGATGCCAGTGAAAGTGGATATGGATCAGTGTCCTACTTAAAATTAACAAATGAAGAGGGGCATGTTCACTGTGCGTTTATGATGGGAAAGTCCAGAGTCGCTCCACTTAAAGCAACCACAATTCCACGCATGGAAGTAACAGCAGCGGCACTGGCAGTCAATATGGACAAGATTTTGAGAAGAGAACTCACATTAAGTCTTCAACCCTCCGCCTTTTGGACAGATAGCACGGCAGTGTTAAAATATATAGCAAATGATGAACTGAGATTAAAAACTTTTGTCTCTAACAGAATTGCTATCATTAAAGACGCAACAGGTCTTGATCAGTGGAACCATGTGAACACAAAAATCAATCCAGCTGATTTTGCATCACGCGGGTTGACAGTCCGCCAATTCCTGAATAGCTCCACGTGGTTTGAAGGGCCTTCCTTTCTGAAGGACATTAATCGAAAGAGGGACACTGCTGAACGCTTTACACTCGCCGAAGACGACACTGAAGTGCGGAAAGTGAAAGTTAATGCTGTACAGGCGTCTACACACGGCTGCTCTGTGGAAAAGCTTATTTGTCATTACTCAAGTTGGACACGTCTCAGAAGAGCTATTGCCTGGATTCTCAGAGTTAAAGACTACTTGCTTGCTTCTATACAGAAGGACAAAGTAAAGGACTCTGCTTCAAGACAAACCAGAGCTCGAAGGAAACGTGATAAAATACTCCGTGTGCCACTAACTGTGGATGAGCTAAAAAGAGCTGAAAAGGCTGCTGTACGTCATTGTCAGCTTGTTTCCTTCAAAGACGAAAGTCTGGCTTTGCAAAGTGGTAATGCCGAAGTGTCAAGAAAAAGCTCAATTTACAAACTTGACCCTATCTTGCAGGATGACGTACTGAGGGTTGGGGGGCGTCTTAGCCGGTCTGCTTTGCCAGAAGAGGAAAAGCACCCATCTATACTCCCAAAACACCACCATGTCACTTCGCTATTACTGCAAGACATACATGAAAGAACAGGACACTCTGGACGTAATTACATGCTCTCTCGCCTTCGCCAGCGCTATTGGATCCCTGCTGCAAACTCTGCAGTCAGAAGGCTCCTGTCTCATTGTGTTACGTGCAGAAAACATCATGCAAAAGTTCAAGAACAAAAAATGTCTGATTTGACAACCTCCGAGCTCTGCATAGAGTGCCCATTCTATGGACACTGATTCACCTTTTACAAGCAGAAGGGGGCAAGTAGAACTCATCAGGTCGGATAATGGCACGAATATGGTGGGAGCCGAAAGAGAGCTCCGTGAATCACTCCGTGATATAGACAAAGAAAAGATTCAAAACGTCTTGTCAAACAAAGGCATTAAATGGATCTTTAACCCCCCTGCAGGAGCACATTTTGGTGGCGTATGGGAAAGCCAGGTAAAGCTGGTTAAGAAAATCCTGAAGTCTGTCCTTCAACAACAAAGCGTTGATGATGAATGCCTACAGACACTTTTCTGCGAGGTTGAAGCCATAATCAATGACAGACCGATAACCACACCTTCGGATGACCCAAATGACTTGGAGCCCCTCACACCAAATCACCTGCTTCTCTTAAAGAAACAACCAGTGCTGCCTCCAGGTCTGTTCAGCATCAATGACTCCTATTCACGGCGCAGATGGAAACAGACACAATATATGGCAGACTTGTTTTGGAAGCGGTGGGTAAGAGAGTACCTACCTAGCCTTCAACAAAGACAAAAGTGGACCAAAGCAAAACAAAATCTTGCGCCAGATGATGTTGTGCTGATTCTTGATGAAAACGCACCAAGAAATTCCTGGTTGCTTGGAAGAATACTGAAAACAATTTCAGATGACAAAGGATTGGTACGACGAGTACTGGTGAAGACAAAAACAAATATACTTGAAAGACCAGTGGATAAATTATGCCTTTTGCTGAAGTCACAGGCATGAACTTATGATGACGCATTACAAGAATTGCCATAATGGACGTTGTGAGCATATCAAAAAAAAAAAAAAATGTACAGTGTTTATGTTGTTATGGTAATTATAAGACCTTATAATTAGGGGCCGGGATTGTTAAGGCCGTTTTGTTTCCTATCAAAAAAAAAGAACAAATGCTAAGTTTAAGTTAATATGCTTTATTTTGTGTGTGTTGGGGTGGGGCCAGGTATGATGCAGTTCTTTTTATGTACACCAGGGGGAACCAGTGAGGCAGTGTGGTAGCGTGGAAGCTGGCCTGGGTTGAGGCCCAACAGTTTTTTGACTGTGTAACTTTTTGTGGAAACTTGTATGTGGAATTTGACCTGTTACCTGTCGACTGAAACCTGTGCCTCATTAAAACAACCTCACCGTTATTCTGTAAGTCTGGTCATCGACTTTTTTTCTTTTTTTTTACTCACCAGAACACAAGTCAAGCTAAAGCCATAGCCCAGGCTGCTTACAGTGGCAAAGACACCATTAAGAATTGCCACAACAATAAAGATATAAAATTTTATTTTTTTGTCATGAATCAACAACAAGTGGGACACAATCGTGAAGTGGAAGAAAATGTATTGGATAATTTAAACTTTTTTAACAAATAAAAAACTGAAAAGTGGGGCGTGCAATATTATTCGGCCCCTTCACTTTCAGTGCAGCAAACTCAGTCCAGAAGTTCAGTGAGGATCTTTGAATGATCCAATGTTGTCCTAAATGACTGATGATGATAAATAGAATGCACCTGTGTGTAATCAAGTCTCCGTATAAATGCACCTGCTCTTTGATAGTCTCAGGGTTCTGTTTAAAGCGCAGAGAGAACCATGAAGACAAAGGAACACACCAGGCAGGTCCGAGATACTGTTGTGGAGAAGTTTAAAGCCGGATTTGGATACAAAAAGATTTCCCAAGCTTTAAACATCTCAAGGAGCACTGTGCAAGCAATTATATTGAAATGGAAGGAGTATCAGACCACTGCAAATCTACCAAGACCCGGCCGTCCCTCCAAACTTTCATCCCAAACAAGGAGAAGACTGATCAGAGATGCAGCCAAGAGGCCCATGATCACTCTGGATGAACTGCAGATAACTAGAGCTGAGGTGGGAGAGTCTGTCCATAGGACAACAATCAGTCGTGCACTGCACAAATCTGGCCTTTATGGAGGAGTGGCAAGAAGAAAGCCATTTCTCACAGATATCCATAAAAAGTCTTGTTTAAAGTTTGCCACAAGCCACCTGGGAGACCAAACATGTGGAAGAAGGTGCTCTGGTCAGATGAAACCAAAATCGAACTTTTTGACCACAATGCAAAACGATATGTTTGGCGTAAAAGCAACACAGCTCATCACCCTGAACACACCATCCCCACTGTCAAACATGGTGGTGGCAGCATCATGCTTTGGGCCTGCTTTTCTTCAGCAGGGACAGGGAAGATGGCTAAAATTGATGGGAAGATGGATGGAGCCAAATACAGGACCATTCTGGAAGAAAACCTGTTGGAGTCTGCAAAAGACCTGAGACTGGGACGGAGATTTATCTTCCAACAGGACAATGATCCAAAACATAAAGCCAAATCTACAATGGAATGGTTCACAAATAGACGTATCCAGGTGTTAGAATGGCCAAGTCAAAGTCCAGACCTGAATCCAATCGAGAATCTGTGGAAAGAGCTGAAGACTGCTGTTCACAAACGCTCTTCATCCAACCTCACTGAGCTCGAGCTGTTTTGCAAGGAAGAATGGGCAAGAATTCCAGTCTCTCGATGTGCAGAACTGATAGAGACATACCCCAAGCGACTTGCAGCTGTAATTGCAGCAAAAGGTGGCGCTACAAAGTATTAGCGCAAGGGGGCCGAATAATATTGGACGCCCTACTTTTCAGTTTTTTATTTGTTAAAAAAGTTGAAATTATCCAATAAATTTCGTTCCACTTCACGATTGTGTCCCACTTGTTGTTGATTCTTGAATTTTGTATAAATTTTTATATCTTTATGTTTGAAGCCTGAAATGTGGCGAAATGTTGAAAGGTTCAAGGGGGCCGAATACTTTCGCAAGGCACTGTATTATATAGTTGCAATATAATACCCCAGCCCCACCTTTATACCCCACCTTTTTATGTTCTAAAAATAATAAGAATCATGCATCATTTTGCATTCACTACATAGTTGTCAGTTACTTGTGTGTGAACCTTCAGTAAAAAATGTCAATATAATATACATGTTTACATGTCGTAACTATGACAAAATGTTCAAAGTACTTCCGAGAAGCACTGTAACCCTAGAAATGTAAAAACATCTATATTTAATGATTGTAACAGGGTACTAACAAAAGAGCAGTGTGTACGGCGACACATGCAGAGGGGGGCTGACCTCGTAGCTGTGTTCGTCGGAGCACAGTTTTCCCAGAGAGATCTGCGTCTTGACCCTGCGCACCGCACACTCCTTGTCGGACAGACCGTCGGACTGTGTGGAGATGTCGATGGGGATGTCGGGCGTGTGGGACAGCAGCTCGTCCAGGTGCTCCTCCTGACTCGCACTGAGGCGCTCCAGGGGCCCGCTGTGCGAGTGCTCGCTCGTGTTGCCCTCCTCCCCGTCAGACACAGAGAGGTTCTCTGAGCTGAAGGTGGAGTACGACTGGAAGCTGCTCATGCAGCGGTGAGGTCTGCAGACACAGGACTGAGATAAGGAACAAGTACAAGGACCTTTTCTACATTATCTTTGTTTAACTTTAATGGAGAGGAAAGTTCCAGGTCTATTAAATCTACTCTTCCTGCCAAATGTTTGGCCAATCTAGACATTTCAAAATGGGCAGGGCTTGCCCCCTTCTTTCTCAGTTGGCAAAGTTGAGTTCATTTGCTGTTTTTGAACTGTGCAATACAAATAAACATGCCTTATGCCACTATTAAACTACTAAATAGCACCCGGAGAGTCTTTGCTTTGGCATTTCCTTTTTCATGTTTTATCATTTTGTAAGTAGAAAATATGGATAGATGAACAATTCCTCAAACTAATGTGTATGCTGCCTCCTGTGTAAGATCTCCTGTGTTAGACTCATGGTGCAGTGAACGCAAATACATGTACAGCAGCCAAACCATCTGTATTTTGGTCAGAAGAAGAGTTGAAAAAGTTAAGATGTTAATATTGACCTCTGTCGTCGTGGAAACTCCACCTCACTGTCCACTTCTCCCTCCTCCTCTTCTGAAGAGTCGTCTCCGCCCTGCGACACAAGAATCACAAGCTTCTTCTCAGAAAGTTGTTAAAGAGTAAAACATCAGGGACTTTTCAAACAAGTGTGTGTGTGTTAGCCTCCTCCTGCTCAAAGGTGCTACATCTGGTCACCAACTTGACCCTGACGTTCTGCCATGTTCTTTAGCATTAGAGCACATCCATGTTTTTACACATGTGTGACGCATGTTTACGACAGAAGGCTCTGAGGGATCCCCAGAGAGGAGCTCTGTGAGGAGGATAAAGGTCACATGTGGCGTATGCAGAGACACTGCCAGTCTGAACGCTCTGATCCTAAACCTGTGCTTAGTATTAGTATTAGATAGCAATATGGCCTACGTGCAGGACTGTACAAGGACTCTACAAGGACTCCATGTTATGACTATGATGTGACTGTCTCTTTGTGACACGTATGTCTTTCGATGTGTGACGTGACAATGACTATATAAACTGTGTACTGCCTTTATTCTGTCTGGGAGAAAGAAACAGAGTAAACCAGTGGAACTTGAGAGAAACATAAATAAACTTCCAGAGTTTGGCACACCACGATCCGTCTCTGTCTGCTAAATCCTAACAGATTTGGTGGAGAATGCGCGGCTCGGTTTGTGCCATTCTCTGGATTGTTTTGGGGGAGTTTGCTCTGTTTCTTTTCCTCGGCGTGAGAGATCGGCATGCTGTGTCTGGGAGCGGAGATTCCAGCAGGCTGGAAGAGCTGTTCCTGGATGCTTCTTGTCGCTTCTGTCACTTTTGTTTTTTAAATTGAATATTCCGACGCGGAAAAGAGGTTGGCAGACCTCTCGGACAGTCCTTGGAACCGGTTTGACAAGAATAAGGTAAGCAGACACCTTTTTATATGTAAAGTCTGCATAATTGGATATTAGCTAAATTTTGGTCTGTTTTTGGGGTCTGTCAAACTCTCTAAATTGTATTTGAGAAGAAGTCTCGGGGTTAAAGTCCCTTTGAGCCTCGGGGTTAAAGTCCCTTTGAGAAAGTCTCGGGGTTAAAGTCCCTTTGAGCCTCGGGGTTAAAGTCCCTTTGAGAAAGTCTCGGGGTTAAAGTCCCTTTGAGAAAAGCCTCGGGGTTAAAGTCCCTTTGAGAAGAAGCTTCAGGGTTAAAGTCCCTTTGAGAGAAACCATGGTGTAAACAGAAAAGCAATAAAAAGGGAAATGTGTTAAAGAGGCCTTTGTTACAAAAGCTTTGAAATTGACGAATTTCAGGCTGATAAATGACAAAAGTAAAGAAGCAACAATATTTCAGTGATCACGGTTTAAATTACATACAGAAAAAGGGAGTTTTTGTTTTTTGGAGTGAACAGAGTTCACCGGAGAATGCAGAGTTTTATCTAAAGTTGAGCTATGAGAGCTTTCGTGAGTTATTTACATTTTTTTTGCCGAGTTTTATCTACAGTTGAGCTATGAGAGGGTTGTATCCAACAGGTTGTTTTTGTTTTTTAGAAAGAGATTTTGAGTTTAAATTAGCTACCTCGATAAAATAGAAGCGTAAACGTTAAAGACAAGAGTGCCTTTTGTTACTAGTGTGGAAAGTGATCATTTCTAGACTTGGATGACAAAAGTATAAAGAACAACATAAGTTATATTCGCTTAACAAAGTAATCTTGAAAGTTATTCTTCTGTATCTTTTTGCCTGTGTGTGCACATCTCTATCTGCTGCCGTTGTCAGGGAAACGGCCCCCTCCTTCGCTGCTCTGAATCAGAGCAAAGCTACTGCTTTAGGATTTTGGCTTTTCATAGTAGTTATTCCGTTAAATTTGCGAAATTTGCCATTTGAACATTGTGTTATGACACAGTTAAACGTTTTTAAACACCATTTAGTAAATATAAGTTTTGAATTAGTATGTTTTTGAAACCCAAAGATTAGTACAAAAAGCTTTGCTTTTCTTTTTAAATCTGCTGCTTATTTTGTGAGTCCATTATTGTATCTCTGATATATTTCATAGCTGTTTGTGAGAATTTTTTTTTATGTTTTTATTTTAGTTACAAAAGCCGTTTTTCAAACATTTAAATTAGAATCTGAGTTAAAAGTGATTAATGATTGTAGACTTCGTCTAAAAAGAAAGAGGGAATTAGGAATAGAACAGGATAGCTGTAAAAGTATTATTAAGTTAAACTGTGACCCAATTTACAGTCTAAAAGTTGCGAGTTTTGTGAGTTTTGTTTTGTCTATAGCTCTGGCCTTGCAGCTGCTGCTCACTGCAGGGCGAGCAGAGTTTGATAGTGTCTTCCAATTCAAAATGTTTTTAAAAGTTTATTGAGTGCATTTGAAGAATGCAGCAATTATTTTAAATTAGAATATATGCTATAAATGTTCAAGTGTAAAAGGGAAATTCCATAAAGTGATTAATCCAGTTTAGTTAATCTTTTTGCTTTGACTTCATGTTTTCAAGTTTTGTTTTAATGTTTTTCAAAATTCATTTTTACAGAGATTTTTCATACAGTTTTAGTTGCAATTTGAGTAATAATAATAATTAATTCTATTTTATGGCGCATTTCAAGAAATCCAAGCAAGCCAAGATTAAAAACATCACACAGTACAGAAGTACAAAATAGAATACATTTTTTAAAGTTTAAAGGTTTTTTGAGATTTGAGTCTTGTTTTTTTTATATTAAGAGTTTCTGGTTTTAAAATGTCATCATTAGTAAGATAATAAGTAATCTTTTATTTACATAGCGCATGTGGGAAAACCCAAAGCGCTCCAAAATTGTTTTGACTTCAGAGAGAAAAACAATCTCATTCGCATACTGATATCTATTGTTTTTTAAATTGGCCGTCTCAAGGATTGTTTTTCAGACTCTGCCTCACTGTACGAGAGGTCACTGCTGGACACTGGACACCAAAGCCCACCCAGCCACAGGTCACAGATCAAAGAGCAAAGGGAAATGCCACCTCCTTGCCCCTCCCCCCACTACAGAAGTAAGTGGGAGTGAGACCGGGGCCATGAAAGAGAGGTGTCTGGAGACGTGATGGTGGAGCGTCAGGGAGAGACCTGAATGAGAGTTGAAAGTGTGTCCAGTTGGTTTACATCACCACAGTGTGACCTTTGACACCTACGGGTGGTTCGAGGAGTCTGGAGACAACCCCAAAATTCACATACACACACACACACTCATACACTCACACATTCACATTTACATATAGATACATGAAAAAGCAGAACATGAGAAAAAAGCATTTTAAAAGTTTACTCCAATGTAAACATATTTTTAATTGTCTATCACTTGAATCTTTATTTGAATCAGTATTTTTTGAGACCAGAAATGTTCATTTGAATTCTATATTGTCATGGACATAATTGACCTCTGTCCTGACACTTTTGATTTGTTGATTTTGTACTGTGTGAAGTAATTACATTGATGAGAATTAGATCTGATAAAAACACAAATTAGAGAAGTAAACTGAATCATTGCGCTTGCTTTTGTCTGAGAGACATTAGCAACAGCATTAATAGAAATTGTGTTAAAGTAGAATCAAAGTGACTAACCATAGAGAGTAACTACTGCATAACAAGTCTGTACAGGAACTGAGACACTGCACCATTGACCAGAAGTGCATCGCAAATGACCTGATGTGCTTCAAGTGAAAAGACAGTATCTAGAGATCTGATGTCCAACTGGAGAGACCAAAACCATGGCTTGGACCCTACTGATGTCCAAGATGACATCTCTATATGACCTGACCTGATGACGACTGAGACTCACCCTCAGGGGACCTGAGGACCTGAGGACCTGAGGACCCTGAGGACCCTGAGGATCTGAGGACCTGAGAGAGAAAACTGGGGAGTTGATGTATTATATTATTGAAATCATACATTTGATGAGTGCTAAATGAGAGAGATACTCATGATTCTTCTTTTGTTTTTGTTTGTCCCTAGCTTCTGGACATCTGATGATCTATTGGACACAGCCATTTGCAGAACAAGAACCACCAATGAAAGACGTCTATTGCCGATGCTATTGCTACAACCACAACTGTGACCAAATGCAATATACATGTTAAGTATTCAGACATCTGACAGACAAAAACTTTGAAAATGATAAAGTATGAGTATTTTAGCGTTTTAGTAGATGTTAAATAGTAGTAAAAAAGTAGAATTGTCCTTTCTTTGTTGTTCATAAACACATTTCCACATAAGAGTTAAAATAGTACCCTACAATGTTATCCTTTTGATAGATCAGCTATAATATTAGAATCAGAGTTATGTTACAGCCATTAAAAGTGACAGAAGTCACAAACTAGGAATATGCCTTTGCTCAAGCTGCAGCCGAGCTTTGGAGTTAAAAAATAGAGTAAATATAGAATTAGATAAATGCAAATAACAAATGGTAAAGGGACCATTTCACAAACATTTACTTCAAAAGTAGAGTAAAGTTACGTACAGTTTATGTACAGTTTTATTATATACTTGTCAAATTCACTTGTGTTCACACATGAGTGAATGTTTGACAATGCAAAATTCCATATGAGTGTAGTCTAGATTAATGCCAGATCCAATGAGATAGATTACAACCAACAAAGATTCAAAAGCATTTAAAAGCATTTTGGATGTATTTGTGTATAAGCACAAAAAACACAATAGTAGATATTTAGATATTTGGATATCTTTGTGAAGTTTAAAAAGCTGTAGATTCGCCAGCACAGATTAGAATCAGAATTCAAACAGCATTGTAGAATAACTGACCCCCAACCCCAAACCTGCTAAAATAGATTAGCTCTGTAAGATAATACTAATTTGATTAAATGATGTTCATTCATCCCAAACTGCCTGACAATAATATCTTGAGATAATAAAAAGTAATAAATCACTGACCACTATAGAAGTGTAAATGTTGACCATATGCCTAACAGTGTTCAGTTTTAATCCTGAGAATGAGAATAGACATGGAACAAAATCCCACTGATAATAAGCCAATAAATAATGAGAAGTATAATACCACAGACAGATTTATATAGATGAAAATGTATGTTGAAGAATATGGCTCTATAAAGCAAATGCAAACATATTTGTGAATAGATTAGAATAGTTTAAACTATAGTGAATAGTGAGAGTAAAGTACACAGTCTAATATTGAAAAGTGAAAAACAATACAGTGAAGATGAAAGTGTAAACAATTACATTAGAATAAAAGTATAGAGTAATAAAAGTGAAATTAAGCTTTTAATTGAGACTCAGCTCTTTTTGTCTGTGTTTTGACTCGAATTGCTGAGGTTCTTGTGTGTCCAATAGTGTTTGTTTGTTTTTATTTGATTTGTTGTTTTTTTTGATTGTTTATTTACTTCATTTTTGTAATAGTTTTTCTTTGTTTTTAATAATTTTTTAAAGTTTTTTTTTGGATTTTTTTTTTTTTTCTTTTTCCATTTTATTGATTGATCGATTTGAGTGATCACATGTGATTATGTGATCAAAGGGGAGGGTATTAGTATTAGATAGCAATATGGCCTACGTGCAGGACTGTACAAGGACTCTACAAGGACTCCATGTTATGACTATGATGTGACTGTCTCTTTGTGACACGTATGTCTTTCGATGTGTGACGTGACAATGACTATATAAACTGTGTACTGCCTTTATTCTGTCTGAGGAGAAAGAAACAGAGTAAACCAGTGGAACTTGAGAGAAACATAAATAAACTTCCAGAGTTTGGCACACCACGATCCGTCTCTGTCTGCTGAATCCTAACATTAGGATCACACAGGTTTAGGATCATAAACTCCAATCCATCATTCTAATCATTCTTTAGCTTTAAGAAATACATTATCACTGTACATTTAATAGTATTATTGTGATTAATCAGATTCAAAAGTGTGATTCCTCTTTTCTCTTTTGAATCCACCAGAAACAGTGGCGACTGCGGCGAGTCCTAAGTCGCTCTGAAACAGTTGATATTTTGTGTTTTACTTTTACGATTGTTATTTTTCTGGATTTTTTCTAGCTGTAAATGTTATTGCAGTGTTCTTGGTTTTACACTGATCCAGACCAGAGCAGAAAGGATGGTCCCAACCAAGCAGATCAAGAGAAAATCCTCTAGGTCAGGGATGTCAAAGTCAAATACATCAGAGGCCAAAAAAAACAATTTGCAACAAGCTGAGGGCCGGACTAGTTCAATGTTTATCAAAATATATTAAAATGATGTATAAAACCCATTGAACCCAGACCTAACACAGTGGACCGTATTTTATTTCATGATTAAAGGAATAATTCAATATGTTAATATGGATCTGTCAGTCATTACAAGTGAAAACATTTTTCCAAAAAAAGTTTACATTAATTTAATAATCCAATATTTTCATATGGCTCTGTGCGGCCGGTTCTAATACTAATCCAATATCATCGCGGGGGCCGAGATAATGTATTCACGGGCCTTGACTTTGATCACATGCACTATGAGGAACTTTTTTGAAAATCCCCCATAATTTATAATTTCACTCTGAACCAGAGCAGAGAAAATGGTCCGCACCAAGCAGACATCACCCAGAGGAAGCAGCTCATCACCAGCGCCAACACCACCTCTGCTGCTTTATTAATGTTGTTAGTCACTTCTATAATCTATAATCTATAATCTATAATCACGTGTTTGTTTCCTACAGGGGTCAATAAAGTAAATAAACAGCCCTATTGTTTGTGTTGAATCTGTGTGGGGCAGGGTTTGGGCCGTACCTTCCTGAGGGGCCGGATGGTGCGGGGTAGGGGGGTGGACACGGGGCAGGACGGCTTGCACCCCTCTCCCTCTGACGCCCCGTCTGTCCTGGGTTCAGGCTGGGGGGCAGGGGAGGCCTCCTGGGGGTAGGTGTTGGGAGGCACTTGCAGCAGGTCGGAAGACGGGGCGAAGGGGTTCTCCTGGCAGGCACACAGAGAGCTGGTCGTGGTCTGGGGGCCGGTCTGGGGGTCCGTCTGTCTGTGTGCTCTGCAACACACACAGCATCTTCTTTAGCTCCAATAAAGATGATACTAAAATAGATTCTTACTTTGCATGAGAAACTGTTACACATGTTGTGGTTTGACTTCTACAAGACTCTTTCTGATGGGACGAACATGTGTTAAGAAACAAAAACACTTTACTCGCAGCGTAAAGGAGCAGTATGTAAAAATTCTGGCCAAAAGTGGTGCTGCAACAAGGGCTGGGCGATAAAGCGATAAAGATATATATTGTGATAGACACGTGTTCGATATCAAAAGAAAACAAGGTCGATAGAATATTCGATAGTTCAACTTCACTCCATCAGAGCGCTGCATTCTGGGAGACGTAGTCAGAGGCTTCTCGACCTATCACAGCCGGGCATGAACCGCATGCCCGGGAAATGCATTCTGGGAAATGCAAAAACAACAACCGCACCATAAGTAGCGTCCATGGATCTATAGATGGTTTTTCAATGCCGTGTCAATGGTTATGCACGTCCGTGCGATGAACAGCACGTGCGGCGGGAGAGGCAGTGGACACACGAAGCATTCAGCGAAAGCAAGAGATGAACTTTTATCTCTGGAAGCACATGCGGCTATCAGAGAGCCGCACGGAGCCGTCACGGTGACAGAAGACACTTGAAAACAGCCAGAACAGAAGCTAAATCAGGACTAAACCAGGACTAAACCAGGACTAACAATGGGGGACACTGTTCTTCCGTGACTGTAAACAATACTTCTAACGTGCGTTAGCCGACACCAAATTTATTTATTTAGGTTAAAAAAACAAAGACGAAAAAGACTTATATTGTGATATAGTTTGCAGCCATATCGTCCAGCCCTAACTGCAACCTCTCCCACTCTCCCTGACTCAGGTTGCCAGATATGTAGACGAATCCAGCTGGGACCATAATATCTGAATAGACAAGAGTTTAGTCAACAACAAATCTATAACCAACACCTTTTTCACAAAGGCCCGATAGAAATCATCGTTTTATTCCTTGTTTTCTCGTTAATGATTTGAGAATCATAACAAGACCTTTTTCAGTTCTGTGGCCACATGGTACTTTACCAGTGAGATTATCTCGATGCGGTGAGTTCTGGCAACCCGGATCACAGACTTTCTGATTGGTGAAACGGTGGAGGGCGGGACATCAAAATGAAAACAATAACAAGATTTAGGGGCTGTAAATCCAATTTTCTAATACAAATATCTCGGTAAACTACCGTTATCAGTTAAAGAGGATTTCAAAAAAGACCATGGTTTATTAATGCCTTTTGACACATTAGGTCCATTTAATGATGACTTTCCATGAAAATATTACATATTGGTACTTTAAGTAACTCACTGAATATTATTTCTCATGCAATGGTTGAACCAATTGTTGTTTTAGACCAGGGGCAGGCAATTATTTTCTCCGGGAGGCCACATTGAGATTTGAGTACGTGCGATATCCATATTTAAAAGATGTGCAACAATTTTGATATATTTATGTATACATTTCTTTTACGCGCACTGTGACGAATCTGCTGCGACCTAGTGCCGCCACACGCTAGAGTGGAGCATACAAAGAAACAAAACCAGCAAATTTGGGACTATTTTGGATTTACAAGACAAGATGTATGTGTTTGTCCTCATGCAGTAATGGAGAGACCATAAGTGCATTTTTTTGTTCCCACGGCTGTATAAATGCTTCAAATGTCCCCACGGGTTCTTAATGTTATGAGCACCTTATGAAAATAAGAAACAGTGGAAGAAAAGTAAGTAGTAGAGCTGATAAGCTGCGTTCACAGACGACCATGCGGCGGCGGGTTGAAGCAAAGTCACTGTTGGCCGTCTTTGTCTGAGGTAAACGTTCACCTGCACCTACCCTGCTGTGTCCATGGCCGAGGGGATGACGTCTGGTCCAGACTCAGACACCTGCCGCTGCATGTGGTCGCTCTGCGGGCTCCTGAGGGCCGCTGCGGGGCCAAAGTACCGCAGGTTATTGGCACAGTTGACCACGGCTTCCTCTCGTCGGCGAAGGGGGAGGAACGGGGCCTCCTGAACGGGCCGCTGCATCTCCTCTGGGAGCCCTGCACTGGGTCTGAGGGCCCCAGGGAGGTCACTGCGGCTGGGTCTGAGGGCCCCAAGGAGGTCACTGTGGCTGGGTCTGAGGGCCCCAGGGAGGTCACTGTGGCTAGGTCTGAGGGCCCCAGGGAGGTCACTGTGGCTAGGTCTGAGGGCCCCAGGGAGGTCACTGTGGCTAGGTCTGAGGGCCCCAGGGAAGTCGCTGTGGCTGCCCTTGCTGTTGGCGCGCCGGTGCCGGGGCTTGCTCCTGTAGCGCGGTTTCCCTGGAGGAGTGGAGACTTTGGGGCTGGCCAGCAGAGGGGAATGGGCCGGCAGGGGGTCCAGGCTGGGGATGGCTTCTGACCGCAGCAGGTCCGGTCTGAAACAAAGTCAAAGTCTATCTTTACACAAATTTCAACCAATAAGATTAAGTTTATCCTCGTCCCACAGTGGGAAATTTTAAAAATGTCGAGCTATAGCATAAAAAAGAAGCAGGTACAACATTTAAACCTTTAGCATAATAAAGAATTGAGTATAATACCAATAATTGATCATTTTGAGACACTAGCCCAATGCCCACTCTCTGGTGCCGCGGTGCAGGGACAAAGTTATTTTCCTCATAATGCAGCAAAAGCTTCATATTCTGATGTGTTTTGTGGTCTGACTTTTTTTTTTTTTGGACAATAAACAGCGGTTTGGTTTAAAAAAAAAAAAAAAAAGGGGGCCCGTACCTCTTGGACGGGGCTAGGCCGGCCTTGTGGGGCATGCTTCCTTTTTTTTTGATGAGTTTCTCCACAGCGTTGGGCCGGACCATGGGCCGGACCAGGTGGCGCTTGTAGGACCCGGGGTACTTCTTCTCCACCGCCTGCTCGCGCCTGCAGGACAAACACGGTTCTCAAATAGAAAGGTCTTGTTCCATCTTTATGGACCACGGCGCTCCAGCTCATGGAGGTTCCATTGTTATGTAACAAATGTATTTTCTCCAGCTTTAAATCCTATACTTGACCTGAGACCAGATGTGGAGGCCCCTCACTGTACCCCAGAACCTCAGGGACCTGAGGGCCCCCCTTCAGCCGGAGTGGGGTAACATGAGCACTATAGCTGAAGCTCAAGGTTCACTTTTCCTTCCAAATGTTTGAGATGAGGAAATCATTATGAGCGTTTCCATCGAGGCTGGAGGGTTTGAAATGATATCTGTGGTTTGTAAGTGTGTCCTAGGGGTGGGCGATATGGCCTAAAATTCATATTGTGGTATAATTTGGGACACAGACGGTAGATGTATATATTGCGGTATAATTTGGTGTGTGAAATTCAATATAGGTCTAGCAGGTTCTTGAATGAAATAGTCAAGATTGTTACTTATTTAAATGTATTGTGCAAAACTGCAATTATAGAGATCATTATAAAACTTTAACTTCCAAGCAGCATTGCCGGGTTTCAACCACGTGACAAAAAGGGGGCGGGGCATGGGTCCGTAGGACAGGAAGTATTTTCCTCCTAATAAATAGAATGGGCAATGCTGGAAAACGCAGACATAGGAGCTTTTCGCGGCTTAGTATCACTCTTATTATGAGTGAAAACTATTTTAATGCAGCGTACGCTTTGTAGTGTTTGAATGAGTCCATTTTTTTCAACAATGAGAAAGATTAAGGCTGTTATAGTGACGACAGTGGAGTCACTCTGGTATCAACAGAAACACGTCTGAGATGATAGTTCTGATCAATAACACAATAAATATGGCACAAATGTTACTTTAGACAACATTTGAAGCGAGAAATATGACCCTTTATTGTCATTTCGGTGATTTGTTGAGCTGTACATAACAAAAAGTACGGAGCTCCCCCTGGAGCACAGTACTTGTTTAAGCTAACGGCGGAAAGCTAACAGCAGAAAGCTAACAGCGGGGGCTGCAATTAGAAAATGTGTTTAACAGTTCTTTCTTTCTGTTGCCTCGGTTACTATAACCGTATACCACACATAAAATACTTAATTGTATCTATGAAAGTAAGCGAACCGTACTGTCGGCTGCAGATGCTACGCAGACTAATGCTAATGCTAGCGCATTTCTCCCATTCCTTATTAGGCATTTTCCTAAAAATTGACACCCGTTAGAGAAATATTTTTTAGCAAAGTAGAGACTCCATAAGTTCCCCACTTGATATGAGCAGTTGCCACAACTGTACACGCCACAGAAAAAGAGCATTTTAACTCTGAATCAGTGAATGTTTATGTTGTTCTTGGTGGGGAAATGTACTTCCTGTCCCTCGGAGCACTTTCATCCCGTGCAACCCTGCCACAGCCATTTAATTACATAATGACCAATCGCAATATGTCGGAAGAACAAAAATCTCTGGCCAAATCTATATCGCATACCGTTTATATCGCCCAGTCCTAGTGTGTTCCATGTTTTCATAGTGTGTGTCATAAACAAACACATGTGAGATCACAGCTGCCAGACCAGGACTCACAGACTTACTTCATGAGCTCTTTCTCGCGCACCTCCAGCTGCAGCATGATGGCGCTCAGCTCCATGTACAGGTTGTTGGCTCGCTCCAGTTTCCTCTCGTAGTGTTCGCGGATGTCCAGGGCGTGTCTGGAAAAGGTCATTTCTCCCTCATTATTCATTTCAGATTCAGATTCCGTATATTTGCCATTTGCAGAAAAACCACATTGGAATACACTCTGGTCTCTCTCTCTGGTCTCTCTCTCAGGTCTCTCTGACTGGTCCCTCTCTCTGGTCTCTCTCTCAGGTCTCTCTGACTGGTCTCTCTCTCTGGTCTCTCTCTCTGGTCTCTCTCTCTGGTCTCTCTGGTCTCTCTCTCTGGTCTCTCTCTCTCTGGTCTCTCTCTCTCAGGTCTCTCTCTCAGGTCTCTCTCTCAGGTCTCTCTCTCTGGTCTCTCTCTCTGGTCTCTCTCTCTGGTCTCTCTCTCTGGTCTCTCTCACTGGTCTCTCTCACTGGTCTCTCTCTCAGGTCTCTCTCTCAGGTCTCTCTCTCAGGTCTCTCTCTCTGGTCTCTCTCTCTGGTCTCTCTCTCTGGTCTCTCTCTCTGGTCTCTCTCTCTGGTCTCTCTCTCTGGTCTCTCTCTCTGGTCTCTCTCTCAGGTCTCTCTCTCAGGTCTCTCTCTCAGGTCTCTCTCTCAGGTCTCTCTCTCAGGTCTCTCTCTCTGGTCTCTCTCTCTGGTCTCTCTCTCTGGTCTCTCTCTCTGGTCTCTCTCTCTGGTCTCTCTCTCTGGTCTCTCTCTCTGGTCTCTCTCTCTGGTCTCTCTCTCTGGTCTCTCTCTCTGGTCTCTCTCACTGGTCTCTCTCTCAGGTCTCTCTCTCTGGTCTCTCTCTCTGGTCTCTCTCTCTGGTCTCTCTCTCAGGTCTCTCTCTCAGGTCTCTCTCTCAGGTCTCTCTCTCTGGTCTCTCTCTCTGGTCTCTCTCTCTGGTCTCTCTCTCTGGTCTCTCTCTCTGGTCTCTCTCTCTGGTCTCTCTCTCTGGTCTCTCTCTCTGGTCTCTCTCACTGGTCTCTCTCTCAGGTCTCTCTCTCAGGTCTCTCTCTCTGGTCTCTCTCTCTGGTCTCTCTCTCTGGTCTCTCTCTCTGGTCTTTCTCACTGGTCTCTCTCTCTGGTCTCTGTCTTGTCTCTGCCCCTTGTGGACCAATGGGCTCTATGTATTTTTGTGTCTTTTTAAATCATTGCATTTCTTGTGTTTTGTTTGATTCACTGATCTCCGTTGGTGATTTTGACGGTTTTGTAAAGTCCTCTGAGAAAACTACAAAAATACAGAGAATTGAATTGAAATGAATTGAAATGAAAGAGTTAAAACACCTGAGCTCGTCTCTGCGTCTGCGGATCAGCTCCTCGTCCAGTCTGTGGATGCAGGTTCCCTCGCTCTTGATCTTCTCAAAGTGTTTTTTCACCTCCTCCCTCCAGGCTCCCTGCAACACAACCGCTGTCAGCACCACACTGCCACAATGCTGTCGAGTCTAGGTCCTGGTCTAGTCCTGGGTCTGGGTCCTCGTCTAGTCTTGATTCTGAGTCTGTTTTTGGTCCAGTTCTGCCTGTCCTAGCCTGGTCGTACCACACCATAGTACAAATGACATTTCATACTAAGGTCTGCAGGTGTTCCGTTGAGCTCCGTTTACAGGTGGGAGGGGTTAACTCCTTTTGCAGATTGAAACGATTGGATCTGAGTTTACCGTCGCGTATGTAATGCGCCCGAGTCTGTTGTTAGCATTTAGCATTTAGCCTAGCCATCTCCTTTGCCGCTAACGGAGCCCGTGGGGAGTAGCGCCACAATTTTTTCCAGCGATTACATTTGCTGAACATTCCTCTTGCTCCGGCTTCATTTTCTTGATAGAACCAGACCGGATTACTTTACTATCGCATTTTTCGCCATTACCAAACTATGACCTTCCCGTTCGACGCAAACTCTTGACATCATCCACATCTAACTACAACACCCACCTTCCGCGCTCTCTGATTGGTCGGTCAAAATTCAACCGATTGTAATCACTGACATGTTGACCAGACCAAGACGTTACATGCAGTGAAATGTTGATTGAGCAGAGGGTACGGATGGATAAGGCCAGGCTAGCCTGTCCGTCTGTGGCGGATACCTCTGTTGTTGAGGAATCAACAACTTTGTAAGAACTGTTGTTGTGATTTACAGTATTGCAGTACAAAAAATAATTGCATTTGAAATGAATTGAAACAATGATGTGTGGGACTTGTTAGTGAGTGTTTTTGTTGATTATCTTTGGTGAAGTCGGCATGGGACAGTGGACCATGTAAACGCAGTGCATGATAACCATCTGGTCACGAGGAGGACACAAACCTGAGACTTGAAGTAGGTCTCCTGGGGGGTCCCCAGCACATCTGCTGAGGCGATGTCCAGGTGCAGCAGGATCTGCCTGAAGGACGGTCTGTTCCGCGGCTTCCCCTGCCTGAACACACAACAGCACACAACATGTTCTACACATGGTTCTACACACAGTGTTCTACACATGGTCCTACACACATGGTTCTACACAGTGTCCTACACACATGAGAGCTCCAGGGTCCGGACACAGAATGTTTCTGTTTAAAGTGAAGTCTGTGAGAAGACAGTGCCCTCTACTGCCCTTCGACTGAACCAAACACACGCAAACGTCCTGAAGGACTACGGACTAAGATCCAGTCCTGGGGCCTGTCTTCGGGCCTGTCCTGGGGCGTGTCCTGGGGCCTCCTGAGGGCCCTCAGAGCCACTGCAGGTGACTCCTATGAAACCTTATGGCGACTTTCCATGAGTCACAAAAAGGTTTTCAACTTACGCTGTTATAACACAACATAAGAATGAAGTCCTGAGGAGAACCCTGCTTTCTGCCATAACATTATTTTAGATCAGAGACAGGGGCAGGTACTCACCAGGTCTGCTTCATGAGGATCTGGAGCTCAGGTACTCACCAGGTCTGCTTCATGAGGATCTGAGCTCAGGTACTCACCAGGTCTGCTTCATGAGGATCTGGAGCTCAGGTACTCACCAGGTCTGCTTCATGAGGATCTGGAGCTCAGGTACTCACCAGGTCTGCTTCATGAGGATCTGGAGCTCAGGTACTCACCAGGTCTGCTTCATGAGGATCTTGAAGCCGTCGGGGCAGGTGGAGGGGACCGGCAGGTGCAGACTGTTGCTGCCCACTCCCCAGATGATCGCAGACGAGTCCACGTCTTTGTACGGGATCTCCCCTGTCAGCAGCTCCCACAGCACCACGCCAAAGGACCTGTTGCAGCCAGCAGGGGGCGTTAGAGAACAGCTCACAGGGACCAGCAGAAGCATTAGAGACCAGGCTCACAGGGACCAGCAGGAGGTTTAATCACATTAATCAAAGGGACTAGTAGAACAGTTTAGTTTGTGCATATATGATACTATACTTTGGCTTTCACCATCTGCTGATACCCAATATGTAAGAACCTGGGAATCTAAATAATGTTATTACAAATTACAAAGTGTCAAATTGTCTTTTTCATTTATCCTGCAAGGAACAACCAAATAACTTTGTATGGTTCAAACTCTCTCTCATTCAAAGTAGACATTTTTAATCCCAATAATATTGATAATATTGGAATAGTCATTGGTCATAATGTACCGAGTTAGAGGACACTCCCACTGGGACGGTAAAAGTACACTTTAACATCTGAAGCTCATAGACAGAAGGGTTGGGGACATGGGTCCGGGGGACCAGGAGCGTGTCTCACCAGATGTCCACCTTCTCCGACACCGGCTCGTTGCGGATGACCTCAGGAGCCATCCAGGCCACCGTCCCAGCGAACGACATCTTGGTGCTTTTGTCACTGAGCTCTTTGGACGTCCCGAAGTCTGAGATCTTTATGGTGTCGTTCTGCGTCACCAGCACACTGCAACCAGAGGAGCACCATGAAGACAACCAGGTGGGGGAGAGGAGTGAGACATGTGGGGGACTCACTTGGGGGACATGTGGGGGACAGGTGTGAGACAGGTGGGGGACTCACTTGGGGGACTTGAGGTCTCGGTGGATGATCTTGTGCAGATGCAGGTAGTTCATTCCGGAGGCGATGCCTGAGGCCCAGTCCACCAGCAGGGAGGGGCTGACCTGCCGGCCCCCCCTCAGCACCTCATAGAGCTGGCCCTGGGCGCAGTACTCCATGATAATGCAGTAACATGGAGCCTGTGTACACACACCCCTGCAGACACACACAAAGTAGACACACAAACACACACAGTCAGACACGTCGTCTCTTCTCATTCTCAAGATCCTTACTTTTGTGTTTTAGAACGTGAGAGAATAAAACTCCCAGAGCTTTGGAAGTGTAATTAACTGTGAAATTCAAAGATTCAAAGCCATTCTAATTGTCCTGGTTCACTTTAAAATCCTGGAAACAAGAGCAATTTATCTTTGTTCTGAGTTTGATGGTTATAGTTATATGTCCATCCATCCATTTTCTTCCCCTTAATCCATTTCTGGGTCGGGGGGGTGGCAGTCAGAGCTGCACCCAGTACACAGAGCACGAGCCCCTCACTGATCCTCCTGCAGGTGGTGAGTCCACAGGAGCTGAGATCTTTCAGTTGGGGCTTTGGGCAAAGTAGGGTTAAGTGTCTTGCCCAAGGACACAACGACAGCAGTCGTCAGTGGGAGTCGTGAAGTAGGTCTTACGGTGGGCTTGAACCCACGACCTTCAGGCCCAAAGGCCAATGCTCTACCAACTGAGCTACTGTCGCCCTACACATAGTTATATGCAGTGATGGGAATAACGGCGTTACTAACGGCGTTACTTTTTTCAGTAACGAGTAATCTAACTAATTACTTTGACTGTAACTATAACGCCGTTAGCATTTCCGACATCCCGTTACTGCGCGTTACTCAAGACGCACAGTGAACTTCTCTTTTTCCTTTGTGATAGGACTCGTGCGCGTGTTGTCATGAGAGAAGGGAGGATGAGAAAACCTCTCAGCAATTATTGGCTGATGTAAAACATATTTCCTTTACAATCTACATGTCTACAGTTGAGAGGATTGCTCATAAATTGTGTTTTTGAAACAAATATGGGTCTTAATCACACTCTACCACGGCTTGTATCACCGTGAGGCCAGCCTCAGAGGAGCTCATGTGAGCGCAGAAGTCGGCTGCATACAATTCCATCGATAAGCTCCTTTCTCTTCCTGGTTTATCTGCTGAGGACAGCAACAGGTTTGGCTAACATACATATAACATATTTAAGATAATTTAAAATGCGGGTAATTTTTCAATGACTATAGGAATGATAAGAAAGAGAGGTGAAGTGTAAGACCGTTGATTTTAGAAATCGGATGCACCCGGCTGCAGCTAGCAAAACACAGGAGTTTATGGAGGACACACGCGTTTTGTTTTGCTTTTTAAAACTCATTGGACTCATTTCCAAATGGAGGATTACATATCTACGCTCAAACTATTATCTGGACTTAACTATTATAAATATCTATTGCAGTACTGTGGAGTCTGATGGTTGGGATTTTATACTTTATTATGTTAAATATAGAGATTTTATACTTGTGTCTTTAATGTTATTTTATTTTAATTAGTATAGTTATTGTTCACTTATCTTGTGCTGTGTGCTCCTCATTGCTACTGTTCTGTAACTTTTATTGCAACACTGAAATTTCCCTGCTGTGGCATGAATAAAGGATCTCTTAATCTTCTCTACTTTTCTAAGATTAAAATTCAGGCTACATTTCCGTCTCGTGAGACAACTGTAGACCCACAGTGTGAGTGGAGCAGACAGAGCCCTGCGCTTGAGGACCTTACTTGAAGCTGATGATGTTGGGGTGCTTGAGCTTCCGTAGGGGCTTGATGTCCGTCTCCTTCTGCTCCCTCACTTTCTTGATGGCCACCTCCTCTGACCGGAACTTCCCCAGGAACACTGCCCCCTGCGCCCCGCTGCCCAGCCACTGCAGCTCGGAGATCTCCTCGAACGGCACCTCCCACATGTCTGAACACCAAACACATCACCATTAGCAACAAACTTTACCTACTTTACTGCTGTTGTGATTATTTGAATAGAATTGTATATGATAATTCATTTTTTGTGGCTTCTTCTATAGTAGTATGAGTTAAGTTAGAGCGCCCTCTGGAGGCCATTGATCTTCTGCACAGGTTCCACTCGAAGTGTAAGGCGAGGGCCCTAACCACTCAGGAGCCGCAAATCTTTAAAACTTATTTCTTTCCTTTAAAATGGATAATCATCATTACAAATCAATTATTATGATTTCATTCCATGTTACAAAACAGCATTTTTTTTTCAAACCCGTGGAATAAATAATTATGGTCATGGTCAATCATTCATCATTATAATGTGTGTGTGTGCACTTGTTTTCAACTCCTGGTGGGGTCCATAACCTGAGATTTCACTTCATGTCATGGGGACTGGTTGTACGTTGTGGGGTCCGAACACCGGACCGTAGGTCCATAGGCAGAAAATGAGAGAAGTCGGTAGGTTAATTAACAAGGCAAAAACGGCAGGGAAATTAAAATCAATTAAGGATTTCTTTATTCCTTCCAACTTTAACCATGTGATTGATGCAGTCAGGTCTGTGGCTGGATATGATGAGGAAACAAATCTGTACAAGACTCCATCCTTGGCCCTCAAACTCGGCCATAGCCTCAAAAAGCTAGCAGATATTCTTGAATGCGACTCAAAAATGGAGCCTTCGTTGGCGGTTTATAAAAAACCTCCAACGAAGCCGGCTGCTTTTTGAGAAGAGGTGGGACGTCTGTTTCTTCTGCTGCCCTACAGACCCTCCGGCAAGCCAAGTGGAACACTCCGGACCTGCTCCCTCTGACTGAGGACGTTAGAGCCATGCATGCACATATTGAGGTATGTCGACCTGAATATGTGCAAACCCTAATAAGTGAGCCAACGTCTAAGCATTGGTCTAAACTGGCAGTTTTGACTCTTTGTGAGGTCATCATTTTCAATCGAAGAAGGGAAGGTGAGGTTTCAAAGATGCCACTGACAGCGTTTATCTTAAGAAGTAAGACTGGGATCCATTCTGACATTGCTCTGGGACTGTCTGAACTTGAGAAAAAGCTGTGTCAGCATTTTCAACGCATTGAAATTAAAGGGAAAAGAAGTCGGAAAGTGCCGGTTCTTTTGACTCCTGAAATGATTGCTTCGATGGAGGTGCTGGTGGAGAACAGAAGGGCCTGGTCCATCTCTGACCATAACCCATACTTCTTTTCCCGCCCGGGCGCAGACACCCACATCAGGGGATCAGACTCCCTACGCCAGGTAGCCAAAGAATGTGGTGCGGTGCATCCAGAGATGCTATCCTCAACCAAACTAGGGTGTATTCAGACCTGAAAAGTCCTTTGGTCCACTTGCTTGATCCGAATCAAAAGCGGACCAAACTTTTTTTCTTTTGCTCCCGTTCGTATTCAGACTGTACTTTTTGCAAGTGAACTATTTTATATAAACATATTGACACGTGTGACGATCGGCGCTCCTATTGGACAGCGAGAGCTCACGGAGGATAGACGCGGAACCAGAGGAAAACATTGAGGGCTCGTATGTGCAGCATGTCTGCTCTGCCTGTGTTTGCTCTTTTTAGAGCAAAACCACCTTCAACATCAACAGCAGCAGCTCATATGACGCAGGCGAAACACGTTGTTTTAAATATTGGAACAGTGTCGGAGAATGCGTGAGGAGAAAGCCGAAGGAGACTGTCAGCGCTCCGTGCCCTGTCCCACACATGGATCTATGATAATAACGGCCCTGTTCAGCATGTGGATAAACCATGGATCTATAATAACCACGGGACAAACAGACGCTGAGGATCAGGTAGGAACCAAAGAACACAATTCACTACATGATGCGGAATATTGCTCTTTGAGACGTGAGTCAAACAGTGTCAGGCTTTTAAAGATGCTGCCATTAACATCACTGTATACTGTGAACAGTTTTAACTCCATAAGCCTGTTGCACAGCGTCTCCTCACTGCTCCAGGTCTGCACACGGCTCATTGTTGTTGTTGTAGCGTTAGCATCATAGTTAGCAGCATAGTTAGCCGCTGCATGGCTAATTCCTCACAGTTTCTGCCCAAAAAATGCGCACGTATCTTGGAGTTGTGTCGGATCGACACCGGATGTATTCAGACCTGATTCGACTTGGACCAGAATTTGTTTGGAAGCGGACCGAGACCACCTAAAAAAGTGGGTCTCGGTTCGGTTCTTTGGTCCAGACCAGGATTCGTTTGTGTGTATTCAGACCTGCATAAAAGGTTCGGATCAGAGTTCCAAACGAATCCTGGTCCGTTTAAAGTGGAGCAAATGTGCAGGTCTGAATGCACCCTTAGAAAGCACATAGCTACTATGTCTACAGTTCTCAATATGAAAGAGAATGAAATGGACATACTAGCCAACTTCCTCGGCCATGACATTCGCATCCACAGACAATATTACAGACTACCAGAGGGGACACTGGAGCTGGCCAAAATCAGCAAAGTATTAATGCCATGGACAGAGCCAGTGATTCCTATACGCAGACTACGCAGTATGCGTTGGGCCCCGTAGCTGAAAGGGCCCCGGAGTGTGGACTCTTTTTTTTTTTGGATCGCTCTCACTCTTGCAGTTACGAGGCTCTTCTTATTCGGAATCACCCATTTGATTGGTTGTTACAGTTGTCACTTTTTGTCTCCTTACGTCCTTACGTCGCACTTCCAACCCTCCCTTCACCTTGTTGTTGTCAGTCGCGAGCAGAGCCTGAAACGCTATGAAGCGGAGTGATGAAAAAAGTCAGTCAAGCTCTTTGTTGTGGTTAAGGTGGACACCTTCAAAATAAACGTTCTTCCTTTGGTAATCGGAAGTATTTAATTTAGACATAATACTAACGTTATTACTAGTAGTGATAATAACGAAACTAGTTATATATATACATAATATTTGTTTATTGTTGTATTTTAACACGTTTGCACACTTCTGTCTTTTGTACAAATCTGAGTGATTCTATCCATGCCAAATGTGACATGTACATTTCTCCTGTGTGAGATCAATAAAGTCTATCTCATCAAATCTTATCTTTTCTCGTGTGTGAAAAGTTCAAATGTTATTTTAACTTGTGTTGAATCAATCACTAAGCAAGTCTTATATTGCTTGATTAGTGTGAATTATTTATTTGTAATATATATGCGTAATGGAACTTCTGCTTGCTGTAATTTTTATGGTTTCTTGAATTAGGTGTAGGGCCCCTATGCTGACTTCTGCTTAGGGCCCAACAAGGCAAGCACCAGCTCTGGCCATGGAGCAGGGAAGAGTGACGGAATTCAAAGAAAAGAGCCTCGACCAGATACAAATTGAGCCTGAAGGTAATTCTTGAATATCTATTATTTTTATTTATTTTTTCCCCTAAATGACACTTGTGTTTTCCTCTCACAAACGGACGGGCTAAAAGAAACTTCAAGTGTAGGACCTTCAACCATTCAACCAGATGCACCCCATGGTAGTGGCAGTGCCCCTTCTGGTAAGTGTACCAGGTGGGGGATTACAGCCAGGCTGCTTGGTCCTAACCCTGGGAGTGTATATTGCTAATATATTTTCATTTCAAAGGATTTGTCTGTTTTGTATTGACTGTTTTGGAATGTTTTGTATTACTTAAAGTAGTCCCAGTAAAAAAAGATCAGTGCAGAGTAATCCTAAAGTGACCCCAGTATTCACAAAATACAGCAAGATTTCAGGAGTTCAAACCATGTCTGTGGGTCCCATAGGAACGGCCCTGTCTTAGGGACCCACCAGGTAACAAAAATGTGTGTGTGTGTGTGAGTATAATTATGTGGTGACATTTTGTCACTTGCTTTGTACAGATCTGACTTAAAAAAAATGTAGTTGTATGTCACTCCTCTGTTAACTCACTGACTGCCAGGCATTTTCAGATTTGAGAAGTGCATTCTGCCAGCAATTTCAGGTGATTTGACCCAACTTTGAAGTGCCACAGAATATTCATTTTTTAGACAATGTAAACACCAAGGGCACCAAATTAAAGATTCACCTCTCTGCTTTACTCTGAAAAAAACAGTTTGTTTTTACCTCTTACCGTTCTTGCGTTATTCGCCATAGAACAAAGCATACTTTCACCCATAACACCTGGTCTGAGCAAGAAAACAGAGGAAACGAGCTGTATGTAAACAGGAACATATCAAGCAGAAAAGAGACTTTTAGATGCATTTGTGCTGCTTTAGTGACAACTCAAAACATCTTCACACTTGTTCCATTACAAAAATTATAAAAACATGACTCTGAAATAATACTTTTGATGGCAAATTGCAATTGCAATTTATTCACAGATAGAAAATTTAACTTTCTTCTATACCATCAACCAAAACGTCAAACAACAACAACACAAAGATCAATAAAACTATAGATGTATAAAATAGAATGAAGCATGTGAATTTGAGTGTCTGTGTGTGTGTGTGTGAATGTCAGTGTGCGAGTGAGTGTCTGTGTGCGTGAGTGAGTGAGTGAGTGCGTGTGAGTGTTTGTGAGTGTGTCCGATAAATCATGATCAGGTTTGCTGAACGAATCCGAGGCATCAGTAACAACAGCAGCTGATACGCTGGAGAGGCGGAAGGTGTGTCTCTGCTCGGGGCTCTTGCTCCGCGCAAATATGGCTGCAGAGACGGACCTCCACCGGGGTCTCCACTCTCTCCCCTCTCGACCTCACTCACTGATCCGCGAGTCAATCTCTGAAGCAGTGTCAGCTGCTTATAACAATTCTTTTTCGCCATCACTCTTGCTATACTATCGCTAAACTAGATCGCTGATCCGTCTCAATGCTACGCTATCATCGCTCTGCTACAGCAGCACGCTCTCCAAACACTCCCACACTCCTCCTCCTTCTCTCCACTGACTTATGACCTCTCCTGTGGTGCAATACTGCATCCTACTGGTGGTGATTTATCATTACAGGTACATTTGCACTATATATCAGTGTTGTGGGTCATTCACAAGGTGCGCCAGACATTACTGCAGCCTCCCGTGTAATAACACGAAAAACTCGTCAAACTCGTCATGGGCAGTGAGCGTTACTATTCAACATGACGAGTTTTGTCGTCATGGGCAGTGAATGAGTTAATAAGATCTGTAACTGTAACATCTATCTTCTTTAGGTCAGTGAGGCTCTCTGGTCTCTCTCTCTGGCCAGTGAGGCTCATTCAATAAGACATTGTTAATTGTATGATCTATTCTGAGGGTGACAGTGGCTCAGTTGGAAGAGCATTGGCCTTTGAGCCTGAAGGAAGTCCAGGATGTGCAGATGTAGTTGGTTTTGTGTCCTTGTTCTGTACTATTTTAATGTGATATAAATTCTGATTGTCTGATGTATTGAGTTTGGGGTGGGGTGGGGTTGCTTTTTCAGTGTGTGTTACCCGCTTCAGTGTGTACATCCCCCCTCAGTGTGTACCTCCCCCCTCAGTGTGTACCTCCCCTCTCAGTGTGTACCTCCCCCCTCAGTGTGTACCACCCCTCTCAGTGTGTACCTCCCCCCTCAGTGTGTACCTCCCCCCTCAGTGTGTACCTTGCTGCTGCAGCTTGTACTCGGTGGAGTATGTTTTTCCGATAATGTTCCAGACGGGGCGCAGGCAGCCAAACAGACCCTCCAGGAAGCCCCCCTGCCCGGGCCCCGCTCTCTGGAAATGGAGCTTGATATCGTCCGGGTGTGGATGCTTGTGCTGCCTCCTCTCCTCGTCCCCCTCTCTCTCCCCCTCCCTTTCATGGTGCATGGGACACTCCCACTTTGGCTCCTCGGGGCCCATCAGCTCGTCTCCTCTGTGGGGCCCTGGGGGGCCCTCGTCCTGCTCGCGCAGCTGCAGGACGGTGTTCTCAAACTCTCCTCGGGTGGAGTCCACGCTGAGGGCCACGGTGTGCGGGCTGATGCCCCCCAGAGAGTCCTCGTCCGGGGTCTGCTGCTGCATGACGGACAGCTGTGAGGGCGGGGCCAGGTCTGTGGTGATCTGAGGAGGGGGCGGAGCCAGGTCTGTGATGATCTGAGGAGGGGGCGGGGCAGGGGCGGGGCTCTGGGGGGAGGTGGAGCTTCTCTTGCCAGCATCGCCCACAGACAGTTTGAGCTCCTCCTTGAGCTTGCCCACCAGCAGACTGGGGCAGGACGTCCAGGACAGCACCTCAGGGGAGCTACCCATGGTGTCGTGAGGGTGCATGGGTCGCCCAGCCGGGGCACAGGAGGCGGCTAACAGTGATGATGATGATGATGGCTGATGATGTCACCTGTGGGCCACAAGAAAACCTTCTGTTACTTAAGTTCCTCAGTGTTTACTCCTGTATACAGCTCTCAGAGTAAACTATACTGCAGACACCACTGCCTTGGGGCTGCCCAGACTTTTATATGTATTTGATATTTTACTAAACCTGCCTGCGGGGTTTTATCAAGCTTGAGTCACAGCTTTCTAAATATCCAAACTATCTAAACAAGGTTCATGTAAAAATCAGAATCCCCTCGGATAAAAGAGGAGCTCCAACATCAGAAGCGAGATTTCAGAGAATCATGTAGAAAATGGAAAGAAAATCACAGTAACTTATGAGCAATATGTACAAATCTGGCCAAAAGTGGTTCTGCAGTCACGGTCAATATTCTGTAGTCCTCTCCCTAACTCAGGTTGCCAGATATGCAGACAAATCCAGCTGGGACCATAATATCTGAATAGACAAGTTTTGTCATCAACAAATCTATAACCAACACCTTTTTCACGAAGGCCCCGATAGAAATTCTTGTTTTATTCCTTGTTTTGTCATTTTTAATTTGAGAATTATAAGAAGACCTTTTTTAGTTCTGCGGCCACATGATACTTTACCAGTGAGATTAGCTCGACGCAGTGAGTTCCAGCAACCCGGATCACGGACTTTTCATCAAAATGAAAACAATAGCAAGATTTAGGAGCTGTAAAACTAATTAATTATGAAATTCAAATATCTAACTACTGTTATCAGTGAAAGAAGTGTTTGGAAAGAGCCTGTTTTATTAATGCCTTTTGACAGATTAGGGCCCTTTAATGATGACTTAACATTAAATTCTTACATAATGCTACTTTAACAATAGTAATGGAAGATTCTGAAACAAATACCTGTGTGAGGCCTCTTTGGTAACATACAACCTTCTAGTTTCTGCAGATACACACTACATCTTAGTGTGGAATATCAAGTTGTATTGATTGGCTGCAGTGATTTTTGAAGTGAGTAGAATGCATGGCTTGTATCGCCTTCTCCTCTTCAAATATAAACAAATATCAACCACATTATACTTATACTTTCAGACTACAACAAAGCAAGAAACAACTGTGAGGGGAAAGCCAATACATGGAAAAAATCAAACTGTAAAAAGTGGAGCTTGGATGAGTTTAATTGTGATGATTCTCCAGCTCCAGCAGCGTTTCAAGGTTCAGAGAAGATATGAGCGAGACAGAGATCGCAACTTTGCTGTGATCTTTGAAGAGTCCGGCGTGAGGCAAGCATATGTGAAAAATAGCTTTTGTAACTAACACAGAATTTGTGCATAATAAATGTCATGCATCACAGTGTAATATACAGCATTCTGGTAGGCTGCAGCCCATCCAATATCCATCACACAGCGCTGCCAACCTCCCCGCCAGCCTTATGAGAATAATCATAATAATAACAATAATACATTTTTTTTCTTGACATTCAAGGTCGCGAAAAAAAAAAGTACATTCAATTAAAGTTACACCACCAGAACCTTACGCTTATGCCACCAGTATCTACGTTCAGTACCTAGGTCCAGTACCTAGGTCTGATGCCACAACCAGTACCTAGGTCAAGCATGTCCAAACTCAGGCCCGGGGGCCAATTGCGGCCCTCAGTGTCATTTTATGTGCCCCTCTACCTTGCTAACCTAAAGTAGTCTTTGAGATCATAAACACAAGTTCACTTTGTCATCCATCCAACTTCAGCTCAGCCAATATAGGCCTCGTGCTAAAGCCAGTACGTCGTTGACTTTATTCACACATACTGTACTGACAGTATACTGTACTGTACTGTGGGTTTTGATTGTGTCACTTCCGTTAGTGTTGCTAATGTAGCTGGTGAGATGGTCATTTTTCATTCAGCCAACTTCAGCTCTTTTGTAGATCATCCTAAAGCTCAGAACAGCCCGATGCCAATCAAGACAGTTTTTCAGTCCATGATGTCGGCCCCTGGAGTAGTCTGGTGAACTGAAGTGGCCCGCTCACTAAAAAGTTTGGACACCCCTGACCTATGTCTTATGACACCACCAGTACCTAGGTCTTATGCCACCACCAGTACCTAGGTCTTATGCCACCACCAGTACCTGGGTCTTATGCCACCACCAGTACCTGGGTCTTAGGCTGTAGAATGAGGACCGAGGCCACGCAATTCAGGCAGGACTGGATCTACAGCCTGTTTGTAGATGGGAGCGGATCTCTGACTAAATGTAGGCCTCCCTGATGTTTCTCATTTTCTACCACTGGGTTTTTAGAGTCGTTCCTTGCCGATGCAGGAGGGTCTAAGGACAGTGGTGATGATCCAGGACACTCCACATTCAACAACAATTATGGACATCGGTCATCTACCCCTTATGGACCAATGACTCTACGTCCTTTTTATCATTGCGACTTTGACCCGTTTGATTCTCTGAGCCGTGATGGTGGTTTTGTAAAGTCCTCCGAGATTACTACTGTTGTGATTTAGACGGATAGATACTTTATTGATCCCTGTAGGAGAAATTCAGGTATCCAGTCGCAACAAAAAACAGCTGCAGTACATCCAACATGCTGCAGCTCGAGTCCTGACTAGAACCAGGAAGTACGACAACATTAGTCCGGTCCTAAGGTCTCTGCACTGGCTTCCTGTTCCTTAGAGAATAGACTTTAAAGCAGCTTTACTTGTGTACAAGTCTCTCCATGGCCTCGCACCAGGGTACATCCGCGACATGTTGGTGCCATATGAACCGACGGGCTCTGAGGAGCACAGGGACTGGACTCCTGTTAGTGCCAAGAGTCAGAACTAGACATGGGGAGGCTGCGTTTCAGATTCATGCAGCTAGAGTCTGGAACCGTCTTCCCGAGAATGTGAGACAGGCGTCTTCTCTGGCAGTTTTTAAAACTGGATTGAAAACAGTTCTTTTTAGCTGTGCATACAAGTGCATGATTTTATATTTGTTTTTATCTTTAATCTTTTTAATGCGCATTATGATTTTAATCCCTTATGCGATTTTAATGTTTTACGGTTTTTAACTACTTGTGTGATTTTATTTTTTATGTTTTTATCTTGTGCTCTTAATCTGTCTTTTTATGTTTATTTAAATTCTAATGTTTGATGATTTATGCATGATGTTATGTGGGTTGTGATAGCATTAGTCCAGTGGATTTTCACCTGATCCACTTGATTCGGACCATGAATCCTCTCTGCTCCGGTCTGGACCAGTGTAAAACCATGAACACTGTACTGCAGCAACATCTCAGGTAGAAAAATACATCCATCCATCCATCCATCCTCTTCCCTTTAATCCATTTCTGGGTCAGGGGGGTGGCAGTCAGAGATGCCACCCAAGTCTCATAGCACCAGCCCCTCACTGACCCTCTGCAGGTGGTGAGTCCACAGGAGGACGGCTGCTCTCTGAGTGTGAGCATAGCCTTGATCTTTCAGTGGGGGCTTTGGGCAAAGTGGGGTTAAGTGTCTTGCCCAAGGACACAACGAGAAAAATACAATAAAAATAAAAATAGTAAAGCACAAAACAACAGCTGTTTCAGAGCTACTTAGGACTTGCAGCCGTTTTCCAGCGCGTTCAAAAGTAAAAGTAAGTAAGCAATACAAAAATAAATTGAACTAAATTGATGCAGAAGCAGAAAGCAGCGAGGCCCTGCACCTGTGCTCCAGTCTCCGGTTTGCTCTGTGGTCTTTAATCATTCATCTGTGTTTGATTGGGCGAGCAGGACGCTGTGTTTCCTGGCATGCTCCGGTTTGGGTTCCTCTGTGGTGGTTTGGGTGCAGAGGGTGAAACCTGAGCCCCCTCTCTCTCTCCCAGCCTAATGTATAATGCACACTCCTGCTGCTTCTGCTGAGAGTGCAGCCTCGATCAGGTGTCCAACAAATCCGGCCCTTCCAAACTCCAGACAATCGAGCTGTAATTCCACCCCCAGGACAGAGCTCCGAGCCGGGCCTGTTACGTGGGACAGGGGCCGGAGGGAAGAGCAGGACTGAGGGACGACCTCACGTGGACGGCAGAAAGATTGGTGTCATTGCAACTCACTTTAGTCCGTTTACCAGTTCAAGTTCTTTTTCAATTTCAATGACAGATCTTGACTTTGTCTTTCAACGTCTGATCCTCGAGAAGGAATTGTACTTTGAGGCGCTGTTCAATTCAATTCAATTTATTTTTGTATTGCCCTAAATCATAACAGTAGTTATCACGGAGGAATTTACAAAACCGTTGATTTGTCGACACAGAAAATCAAACAGTTCAGTCACAAGAAACGCAACAATAAAAAAAACACAGAGTTGTTGGTCCATAAGCGGAAAAAAGGTTAACTCAATCATGGGTGTCAAAGTCGAGGCCCAGGGGCCAAATCCGGTCCGCGAATGAATTATCTTGGCCCCCAGGATGATATTTGATTAGTATAAAACCGGCCCGTACAGAGGCGTAAGAAAATATGTAATTATTAATTTAATGTTCAGACATGTGTTTTGTCTTTGAAGGAAGTCTGTGAGCTGTTGAATAATGTTTTCACTTTAAATTAGTGACAGAGCCGTACAAAAATATTGGATTATTCATTTAATCATGAAACAAAATATGATACGCTGTGTTGTCTTGGTTCAATAGGTTTTATGCATCATTTTAATATGTTTTAATAAACATTGAACCAGTGTGGCCGTGAGCTTGTAGCAAAATTGTATTTTTGTATCTGACTTTGACATCAAGATGTTCTAAAATAATATCAACCAATAAATAGTGTGATTGCATTGTTTGAAGGGTCAGAATATCTTAATGAAATGGAGGAGACACGGACACTTCCTGAGGCTCCATAGTTCAGCTTCAGCGGTGTATTTGCGTGCACAGGTTACACACAGATTACGCAAAGACACGCACACAACATGCAGAGAATAGTTCTGTGCTGTATGGTCTTGGATATGACCACGTTACCGCGGTGCCATTTGCCGTGTTGTTGTTAGCGGCACAACCAGAGTGGCCGCAGCTGCCCCGGGTCAGAACGCTGCAGCCACGGAGGATGCAGACTTCAGTTCATACAGCAAACAACAGCAAGTGCCCCGTGGTCACGTGCATATTCTTTTAAGACTTGAATTCCCAGAGAGCCTACCCGCTCTCCATCTCACACTCGCATATGTCTGCAGCATTCTGAGTGATATTATGGGATACATGGCCGGGTCATTCAGACATGCGTTAAACGTATTGGTTTTTTTTACGCGATTAATGAAAAATGTAATTAACGTTTGTTATTGCGATAATTTTGACAGCCCTAGACATAATATCTTAATTAGAAAACACATGGTGAATCAGGATGACGGGTAAAAAAAATCGGTCTGCCTGTAACTCTCTATGCTGGCAGCAGGGGGAGCAGTTGGGTTTGTTTTGGCTGTTGATTGTAATGATTTCACCAGAGAAATTACCAAGAGATTTCAGCCAGAACAGTCCGAGTTACATGTTCTCCCCATGTCTGCTCCCTGTGGTATCTCACTAGTTGTTTCTACTAACTAACATTAATGAACATTGGTCTCTGGCACTTTTAGATGGCCGCTGGCAATGACTCAATGTGTTTTTTTTTTTTTTTTTTAAATCATTTCTTGTGTTTGAACTGATTCTCTGATCTGTGTCGGCAAATTTGACGGTTTTGTTAAGTCCTCCAAGATAAATACTGTTGTGATTTAGGATAATACAAAAATAAATTGGATTGAATTGTTCCCCTAACACAATCCCGCCTCTTATTCTCTGAGAGGATAAAACGTTTCCGAACACAGAGTCAGAGATGGAAAGGAAAATTATCAGTGCTGATCCTTTAATCCTGCCCTGAGCTTGGTGCGGTACCCTCCCCCCCGTGCGGTACGCTCCCCCCGCAAACACACACTTCCGGTCCCCGCCGTAAAGCTTCGCCGCAGATGTCCAGGACGGTTGCTATGACAGCGCTTCGTCCGTGTGGCATCAATATAAGGGAGAAGAAACTACTGCTTTAAACTAATAACAATAATGCATCGGTTTTATATAGCACTTTTTGGACGCTTCATCGGCCCCTCCCATCACCACTGACCATTCACACACACCAGACTCATTCTAATGTGGGTGAAGTGTCTTATACAACCACAGTTTGGCACTTTACAGCCGCAGCCGCTTCACTGTGGCACCTGGTGTTCCCAGAAGTCTCCCATCACAGTAACCAGACCCTGCCCTGCTTCGCTTCAGAGTTCTAACGGATCCTGGCTTTCACATGAAGGCATGGCCACAAATATATGGGAGAAGAAACTAGTACTTTAAACTACTATTATTATTAGAAGTATGTGTTTTATATGTTTGAAGATACCAGTGCAATGCTGCCAAATCGTCCATGTATCAAAGCACAACCAAACAAAGGAGTGGAGGGTAACAGCAGGGGGCAGTAGTGGACGGTACAGAGTCAGCAGATTTGGAAGGGATGTAAAATGTTTTAAACAAAAGGACACCCAACATTCTTCTACGAGAACTCCCAGAGCAGTCCTTTTGGCAGCTCCAGTTCAAATTCTGGAAAATTCTGGAAAATTCCCAAAATAGTGAGAATTTCCCACCAGTTTTAATAAAAGAAAGAATGCTTTGGTAACTACTCAGCAAACTCAGCTCAGAATCAGAACCGGTCCATGATCAGACAAATGAATGAATGAAAGCAGTGAAGATAGAACTACACTCACCATTTCAAACAAAAAAGATAATTTCATGAGAATAATGACATAGAAATAAACAACTTACAGAAACAGAAAGAGTCAGAATTCTATATAAGCTGAGAAATTACACTTTTAAACTAAAATCTCTGGGAGTTTTAGCGATTCCATTCCCTTTTCGCCAAATAGTTGCTTCTTTCTGAAGCACGAGGGTCCAAGGTCACTCCACATTTATGAACATTGGTCTCTGCCCCTTACGGACAAAAGGCACTATGTGTTTTTCATCACTGCATTTCTTGTGTTGGAACTGTTTGATTCTCTGATCTGTGTTGACGAATCAACAGTTTTGTAAAGCCCTCCGAGATAACTTCTGTTGTGACTTTGGAATGGTATTGACTGCTAATAATATCCATTTTACCACAGCAGAGAAATAGCAGCTGTGGAATCTGATGCAGGTTTAGGACAAACATTTAAGACAAGAATTTAAGGCCATGGAGACCTCTGTTATATCTGTATTCCAACTAAATATTATTATATCAAGAACTGAGTCTTAGTTCTGACGCACATTGCTAATAACAAAAGTTATTGCTAGTAACTTTTAGAATTATGTATTTATTTGTTTGTATGGGGGGATGTGTTTCTGCTGCTGCTTTTCTCCATCAGGGATCAATAAAGTATCTATCCATCTATCTATCTATGTATCAATGTATCTATCTATCTACGTATCTATCTATCCATGTATCTTTCTATCTATCTATCTATCTATCTATCAATGTATCTATCTATCTACGTATCTATCTATCCATGTATCTATCTATCTACGTATCTATCTATCCATGTATCTATCTATCTACGTATCTATCTATCTATCTACCTACTAGCATCCATATCATCATCTCTCTTCTCTGATGTTTAAATGCAGGTTTAAATCAGTTCTGTTTAGCGGGGCATACAACTGAGGGATTTTATATTTTTGTCTTTCCTCTCAATTATAATTTTAATGCCATCTTGATTTGTTCAGCACGTTTAGTTGCATTGTGTATGAATTGTGCTATACAAATAAACTTGCCTTGCCTCCAGTTTCTGTTCTGACGCACATCGATACACATGATATACAAAGCATTGGATTGTTTTGTTCAATATTATGTGAGTATGTGAGATCACTGCTGCCTCTGTTTCATTTCTAACAACCACAACCACCACCACAAAAACAACAGCTCTAAAACAGTCTGAAACTAAAGAGGAACACGGTTAAAAAGTGGATTTAGCAGAATAAGTCTCCTTTATGGATGACCAAGAGGCTCATACACTACACAGTGGTACACAACACAAGTGTAACCTTGTCTGTGAATCACATCCAGCCCCGCCCCCACTGCCTGTACCTCCTCTGGCTCCCTGACCCCCCTCCAGGGCCCAGGCCACATGTGTGCATCTGCCCTCCTCATTAAGCCCCACCCGCTGACAGCCGCCGGGAGCTGCTGAAGGTGGCAGCTGCTGCAGGCCTCATCCTCCTCCGCCCTGACCTTGTAGTAAAGTCTCTGTATTCTATTTGTGTATATAATAAACAATGTTATAATGTGTTCACTAAAGGTACTATACACGTTTGATCTTAATCTGAGCACATTCTGACTCTGTCTTAAAACACGATTCTCCAATGGGACAAAGTCATTTGGTCTTATTTCAGGGACTGTTGTTTTATTTTCTCATTCCAAGGGAGACATTTCTTGTATCTTTTAAAAACACAATCATTTTTGCTTTTTTCCATTAGAGAGAGGAGATAGGAGATAGGATAAGAGAGGACAGGACAGGAGAGAGAGGGCAGAGGAGAGGAGATAGGAGAAGAGAGGGCAGAGGAGTGGACAGAGGGGAGAGAAAATTGGAGAGAGAACACAGAGGCAGACCATTGTACTGCCTCAGGACACACACACACACACACACACACACACGCGCGCGCGCACATGCTTTGTTGGTTCAGGAACTAAAATATGTGTGTGCACGCACATAAAAAATATGGATATCAACTGTTTGCAGCCTGGAGGAGGCTGATGGTCCTGAACCAGAGCATGAGCCTGGTCCTACAGCCTGTGGACCTCAGCACCAACTCCTGGACCTGGATCCTTCGTCCTGCTGGATCAGGCTGAGAATGTGTCTGAGCAGGAGGAGCCTGATGAGATCCTCATGAATGGAAAGCTTAACACTTTAATTTTCACTCTTTGAAGAAAGCAATGTACATTTTTAGGAGTACTAACAACACAAATAATTTGTTTTGATGTATTTTTTTAACCCATAGTTTTTACCAAATGGTTGAGATGCAGTTTGATGTTGGATTTCAGGACTACGCTTTAAGTAGACATAGGGACTCAAAGGGTGAGCCACCAAATGATTAGGAAACCATTAAAGGGTTAATGATGTTTCTCTGCTGTACTCTCCTCTACCTCCTGTCTCTCCCTCTCCCCCCTCCCCCTCCCCCTCCCCCTCCCCCTCCCCCTCCCCTCCCCTCTCCTCTCCTCTCCTCGTGGAGCTGTGGTCTAAAGCTGCTGCTCTCGGTCTCTCTGCTGTACTCTGTCGGTTACATACAGTAAACATGCTGAGACCACAGGACACTGCACTGTCCCCATCTGTACACACACACACGCACACACACGCGCACACACATGCACACACACGCACACACAAACACATACACACAGAAACAGACATGCACACACACACACACACAAACAGACACACACATGCGCACACACACACACACAAACAGACACACACATGCACACACACACACACACACAGTCCCTCTGTCTCCTCCCAGTGGGACATCCCCAGAACACCCAAACAGATGCCTGAGCCCCCTCCACTGGCAGCGTCTCTACTCCGAGCTCCTCCTGTGTGACTGAGCTCCTCTATCTCCAAGGGAACAGCCACTCTGTGGAGGAAGCTCATGTGGAGCTGGTATCTGCAATCTCATTCTTTCGGTCATTACCCAAAGCTCAAGACCAGAGGTGAGGGAGGGGACAGAGATTGACCTTGACTTTCAACTCAGCTCCATCTTCACAACAGTCTGATACAGCTCTGACTGCAGACGCTGCTCCCTCTTTACTACAACAGTCTGATACAGCTCTGACAGCAGACGCTGCTCCCTCTTCACCACAACAGTCTGATACAGCTCTGACTGCAGACGCTGCTCCCTCTTCACCACAACAGTCTGATACAGCTCTGACTGCAGACACTTCTCCCTCTTCACCTCAATAGTCTGATACAGCTCTGACTGCAGACGCTGCTCCCTCTTCACCACAACAGTCTGATACAGCTCTGAATGCAGACGCTGCTCCCTCTTCACCACAACAGTCTGATACAGCTCTGACTGCAGACGCTGCTCCCTCTTCACCACAACAGTCTGATACAGCTCCATCCTTCCATCACTGAGAACCAGCCCTGACCTAATTAAACTCCTCCACTTCAGGAGGGACATACCATTTGTAACAAATACACAATTGAAAAAGATATATACGTAAAAAAAGAAAGTTAAGATAATTAAGATAGTTCTGTAGTGATTCGTTGACATTGCACTTGCATACAGGAGGAGTCAAACTTCTATTCACAGAAACTGATTCGATGAAGATCAAATGTTCTCAGATGATGATAAAATACTTGTTAATAGAAAAAATTGATGCTGGACACGTGAGAAAACATGTTGATTGTAGACGATTATTACGGATTAGCTCTTGTAATGATAATGTCCCCTGGATAATCACAGTACTGCTCCCCTGCCTCCTCTGCCTCCTCTGCCTCCTCTGCCTCCTCTGCCTCCTCTGCCTCCTCTGCCTCCTCTGCCTCCCCTGCCTCCCCTGCCTCCTCTGCCTCCTCTGCCTCCTCTGTCTCCTCTGCCTCCTCTGCCCCCCCTGCCTCCCCTGCCTCCTCTGTCTCCTCTGCCCCCCCTGCCTCCCCTGCCTCCTCTGCCTCCTCTGCCCCCCCTGCCTCCTCTGTCTCCTCTGCCTCCTCTGCCTCCTCTGCCTCCCTGCCTCCTCTGTCTCCTCTGCCTCCCTGCCTCCCCTGCCTCCCTGCCTCCTCTGCCTCCTCTGCTCCTCTGCCTCCCTGCCTCCCTGCCTCCCCTGCCTCCCTGCCTCCTCTGCCTCCTCTGCCTCCTCTGCCTCCTCTGCCTCCCCTGCCTCCTCCTGCCTCCTCTGCCTCCTCTGCCTCCTCTGTCTCCTCTGCCTCCTCTGCCCCCCCTGCCTCCCCTGCCTCCTCTGCCCCCCCTGCCTCCCCTGCCTCCTCTGCCTCCTCTGCCCCCCCCTGCCTCCTCTGTCTCCTCTGCCTCCCCTGCCTCCCCTGCCTCCTCTGCCTCCTCTGCCTCCTCTGCCTCCTCTGTCTCCTCTGTCTCCTCTGTCTCCTCTGCCTCCCCTGCCTCCTCTGCCTCCTCTGCCTCCTCTGCCTCCTCTGCCTCCTCTGCCTCCTCTGCCTCCTCTGCCTCCTCTGCCTCCTCTGCCTCCTCTGCCTCCCCTGCCTCCCCTGCCTCCTCTGTCTCCCCTGCCTCCTCTGCCTCCTCTGCCTCCTCTGTCTCCTCTGCCTCCTCTGCCCCCCCTGCCTCCCCTGCCTCCTCTGTCTCCTCTGCCTCCTCTGCCTCCTCTCCTCCTCTGCCTCCTCTGCCTCCTCTGCCTCCCCTGCCTCCTCTGCCTCCTCTGCCTCCCCTGCCTCCCCTGCCTCCCCTGCCTCCCCTGCCTCCTCTGTCTCCTCTGCCTCCTCTGCCTCCTCTGCCTCCCCTGCCTCCCCTGCCTCCTCTGCCTCCTCTGCCTCCTCTGTCTCCTCTGCCTCCTCTGCCCCCCCTGCCTCCCCTGCCTCCTCTGTCTCCTCTGCCCCCCCTGCCTCCCCTGCCTCCTCTGCCTCCTCTGCCCCCCCTGCCTCCTCTGTCTCCTCTGCCTCCTCTGCCTCCTCTGCCTCCCCTGCCTCCTCTGTCTCCTCTGCCTCCCCTGCCTCCCCTGCCTCCCTGCCTCCTCTGCCTCCTCTGCCTCCTCTGCCTCCTCTGTCTCCTCTGTCTCCTCTGTCTCCTCTGCCTCCCTGCCTCCTCTGCCTCCTCTGCCTCCTCTGCCTCCTCTGCCTCCTCTGCCTCCTCTGCCTCCTCTGCCTCCTCTGCCTCCCCTGCCTCCCCTGCCTCCTCTGCCTCCTCTGCCTCCTCTGTCTCCTCTGCCTCCTCTGCCCCCCCTGCCTCCCCTGCCTCCTCTGTCTCCTCTGCCCCCCCTGCCTCCCCTGCCTCCTCTGCCTCCTCTGCCCCCCCTGCCTCCTCTGCCTCCTCTGCCTCCTTGCTCTGCCTCCTCTGCCTCCTCTGCCTCCTCTGCCTCCTCTGCCTCCTCTGCCTCCTCTGCCTCCTCTGCCTCCCCTGCCTCCCCTGCCTCCTCTGTCTCCCCTGCCTCCTCTGCCTCCTCTGCCTCCTCTGCCTCCTCTGCCTCCTCTTGTCTCCTCTGCCTCCTCTGCCTCCTCTGCCTCCCCTGCCTCCCCTGCCTCCCCTGCCTCCTCTGTCTCCTCTGCCTCCTCTGCCTCCTCTGCCTCCTCTGCCTCCCCTGCCTCCCCTGCCTCCCCTGCCTCCTCTGCCTCCTCTGCCTCCTCTGCCTCCCCTGCCTCCCCTGCCTCCTCTGTCTCCTCTGCCTCCTCTTCCTCCTCTTCCTCCTCTGCCTCCTCTTCCTCCTCTTCCTCCTCTGCCTCCAGGGTCAAACACAACACCACTAAGAATAGGAGGTTGCTGTGATCAAGGCCAGCGTCAGGTTTCAGAAGTGTGGGGCGACGAGCATGGTCTGATCATGCATCATTTACACGGCTAATGAGTGGAAGAGAAGCTAGCTGCTATGCTAACTAAATCATTAACTGTGAGAGCGCCAATAAAATCACCAATGACAAATATTTATACTTTATATAATATTTTGAGCATTTAATATCTCAGTAGTGACGTACAACAGTGTTATAATAGAAAAATGGAAAGGAAATTCTGTTTTGAAAGAATGGATTTGTGCTTGAGAAGAATTGTGTTTTCTATATTAGTTTGTAATGTACATAATATCATCCCCTCAGTCCTGGATCTACAGCCTCAGTCCTGGATCTACAGCCTCAGTCCTGGATCTACAGCCTCAGTCCTGGATCTACAGCCTCAGTCCTGGGTCTACAGCCTCAGTCCTGGATCTACAGCCTCAGTCCTGGATCCACAGCCTCAGTCCTGGGTCTACAGCCTCAGTCCTGGATCTACAGCCTCAGTCCTGGATCTACAGCCTCAGTCCTGGGTCTA
>OZ035837.1:6646453-7041453 GCA_964034765.1 Knipowitschia caucasica | reverse complement strand
AAAGTGCAGGATAGAACAAGTGAAGACCAGAGCGGGTACTTCTTTGTTACTGACTGAGATGAAACAACAGCTGAAGTCAGGGCCTGGTGACAAAACAATCATTAAAGAAAAATGAATATAAAAATACAATACATAGAGCGCTGGGGAAAATCTTCAAAACTGCACAACTTTATGAAAACATGTTGGATGTAATAAATCCATCTTATCTCAAGATCAGCTTTCACAGACAGAGAAGTTAGAGACAGCCCTCAGCTCTCAGTGTGAGATAAAGACAGACTGCTGTGATTTGTTCACAAGAGTTAATGATCCCCTGATCATTCCCCTTCCACTAGAAACATGCACACTCGGGAAAATCTTCCAGCTCCGGTCGTTCTGACCAAGCCGAGCATCAACATCTGGAGATGGGTTCCCGGGCGCTGTTACTACGGCGACCACTGCTCCTGACGTAAGCCTTAGTGGCATCAGGATGGGTCAAATATAGAGGATGAATTGCCCTACGGGGATCAATAAAAGTTTCACCTTCACCTTTTTTGACTGAGCCAGTCCGAACAGAACTGGATTGGAAAACTAAACTGGGAACAGAAGGACAGGGTCTGGGGCGCTCTTGCCACCAGCCACCAAAGCAACTAGCCCTATGTGGGATGCTGTTAAATGAATAATACATTATAAATCAGACACAAACAAAACGAGTAAGGAAAGAGGACAGAGGACCAGGACAGGCTCAGAAACTTTATTCATCAAAATATATATTCACAGAACACAATGCAGACAGTGTGGAAACATGCACCAAAGAGAACATGTATGTAAAGGGGACACAGCTCGACAAACTGAGCCAAACTGGGGGCAATACCCTCCATGGCGTCATGTAATCATTAGCCATGTGTCACATGGTATAATTCCCATTCATGGAAAAATGTAGATGTCTGATGAAGGGTAGTTTTTGTCAATAACTTTTTAAAGTCCTCCGAGACAACTGTTGTTGTGATTTAGTGACATTCAGTTGTTTAGCTGAGAAAAGTTCCATCAAAATGTCCTGGGTCTTTCCCTGCCAAAACCACCTCAGGGAGACGTTCCAAACAGTTGCCCGAGCCACCTCAACTAGTGCCCCTCAACATGGAGAAGCAGCGGCTCTACTCTGAGCTCTTCCCCTCATCTCTAAGGAAGCTCCATTCTGGAGGAAAGTCATGTATTTTCTCATTGCTTGTATCCGTGATGCGTTTTAAAACTCTGGCACCAGGGTTTGCATTACTGAGGGTTATTCAGGTTTATCAGTTCAAAGCAGCTGATTATTCTGGTTTACTTTACAGGACATTACAAACAGTCCAACTTTTACAATACTCCAAAGTCCAGGTCATTGTGTGTCCAATGAAGGAAAGTCTGCACCAATGCAGTCAGATTCCATGGTTTTAGTCATTACTGGACAAAGGCTTAAAGGTACAGTATATACTGTAAGAGGATAGTCCCAAACTTTATGGAAGAACCGCCCTCTCCACTTTTAACCTATTATTATATTGGGAGGACCAATAGTCTTGATGATCCATCCGGAAGTAGAAAATCCTCCAATATGAATATTGAAGGCTTTGAAAAGTAAAGCCCCCCCGCAAACCTCCTGAGTTCATTCACCTATAAAGCAGTGGCTCGAGAAGTTCTATTTCACCTTTAAATTGTCGGATCTTGTCACAGTTATCAGCCACAGAGTTTTCCCTGAGATTGTTCAGACATGACAGTGCCTCTGAGGTCCGAAACTTCAAATCCACCCAGTCAAAGCTAGGGGTCATTCCCTCCACGCCTCGCCTTACGTCCTGCAGCTTCTGTCTCAGAACTGAACAAATGCTGCTGAACTTTTCCCACAGAGACTGAAAGATCTTATTGTTCTTCTTTGTCTTTCTCTTCTCAATTGTTCGAACCCCAAAGCCCGTCACGGACCCTACCAACGCGGCCCCCGCTCCTGGAAGCAGAAGGCTGGCCCCTCCTGTAAAGACAGCCGCCACCACGTCCACAGCTGCCCCGGCCCCGTACGCCATCACTGCCATCCTTCTGCCCGTGCTGGCTCTCTGCTGGATACGCTTTAGTTTAGCTTCACATTCCTCCATCTTCTCAACGACCTCCATTAATTCTTTAATATTGGAATTATAGAACTGGAAGAACTCTGCAGCGGTTTTATTTAGGGCCACAGTGCGGTGGGAGTACGATTGTGTCTCATTACTGCGGAAGAAAAGACATGTGTCAGGTCAAGTAAAGCCGGGAAGAAGCTGTGAATAACAAGGTGCAACTTACGGAGTCCTGTTCAAGTCCGAGTAGACCCTGTAGTGGTGCATCGTCAGTGAGAGAATAGACACATGTGCGACCTCCAAGTCCAGTGGGTGTCAGTATGAAAGAGGATCCAGTCCGAGTGAGCGGGTGTTGAGCCTTCAGTCTTGGTCGTTGGTGTGAGCTGGAATGGTGCTGTTCAAAGGTACGCTCTGATAACTTCAATCATCTTTATGTGTTTCCTTGTTACGGGAATTAATGCAATAATATTTCCTGGATACGCTGGAGCGACTATAGTATGTCTCTCAGCTGGTCTGGGAACGCCTTGTTGCGGTCCCCCGGATGAGCTGGAGGGAGTATGTGCGGATAGGGATGCCTGGCCGGCTCTGCTTAGACTGCTGCCCACGTAACCCGGCAAAGGATGAAGCGGAAGAAAAGGGAATGGATGACTCCGGCTGTATTGCATATGGCTGGCAATATGGGAAAAAACAGGGTGTGCAGGTGCTGTCCCATGGGGGGAGGGGGGGCACTTTGTAGAATGTGTTGTAGATGAAAGACCTGAGCATTCTGGTCAATTTATATTTAGAAGTGGAGTTGAACCAACTTGTCAATTTTGTTATTTCTCACGTGATGCAGACGAGCTGAGCACGAGAAGAAGGACAGACAGAAGATGGCGGACTGGAACTGGACTGGAACTGGCCAGACGCTTCCAGGGCACGGAGTGGATAGAACTCTCGCTTCTCACCAAGAAGGTCCTGTGTTCGAATCCCGGTCGGAACAGGGTCTTTCTGAGTGGAGTTTGCATGGTCTCTCCGTGCCTGAGTAGGTTATCTCCGAGTGCTCCGGTTTCCCCTACCACTAAAACATACACAATCCTCCAGCTCCGTTCCTGACGAAGCCGAGCATCAACATCTGGAGATGGGTTCCCGGGCGCTGTTACTACGGCGACCACTGCTCCTGACGTAGGCCTTAGTGGCATCAGGATGGGTCAAATGCAGAAGATGTGCAGTATAAAGTGCACATTTACCTGTAAGTCATTCTGAGAGAGAGTCACATACAAGGAAAGCAACAGGACAAACCGCACAGTGAAGAACACACACTGTCAGCTGACCACACACTATGTCAGGACATGTACAACAAATATCCAACAAAATAACAGACATACATGTTTTGAAAAGGGGTTGGATGAAGCAGACGCATAAAAAACCCTCCACAAACTCCAACTGGTCAAAAACACAGCCGCCTGCATCTCACACACACGCAGACGCACACACATGCACACACAGACACACGCACACACAGACACACGCACACACAGACACACGCACACACAGACACACGCACACAGAGACACACACAGACACACTTACACACTGACAGATATACGCACACACAGACACACACACATATGCACACGCACACACATGCACATATACACACGGACACACACACACGCACACAGACAGACACACGCACACAGACAGACACACACACACACGCACGCACTCCATCTCTCCTGCCTCCTCCTCTCCAGCCCCTGGTCCCTCCTGCCTCCTCCTCTCCAGCCGCTAGTCCCTCCTGCCTCTCCTCCTCTCCAGCCGCTGGTCCCTCCTGCCTCCTCCTCTCCAGCCGCTGGTCCCTCCTGCCTCCTCCTCTCCAGCCGCTGGTCCCTCCTGCCTCCTCCTCTCCAGCCCCTGGTCCCTCCTGCCTCCTCCTCTCCAGCCCCTGGTCCCTCCTGCCTCCTCCTCTCCATCTCCTGGTCCCTCCTGCCTCCTCCTCTCCAGCCCCTGGTCCCTCCTGCCTCCTCCTCTCCAGCCCCTGGTCCCTCCTGCCTCCTCCTCTCCAGCCGCTGGTCCCTCCTGCCTCCTCCTCTCCAGCCCCTGGTCCCTCCTGCCTCCTCCTCTCCAGCCCCTGGTCCCTCCTGCCTCCTCCTCTCCAGCCGCTAGTCCCTCCTGCCTCCTCCTCTCCAGCCGCTGGTCCCTCCTGCCTCCTCCTCTCCAGCCGCTGGTCCCTCCTGCCTCCTCCTCTCCAGCCGCTGGTCCCTCCTGCCTCCTCCTCTCCAGCCCCTGGTCCCTCCTGCCTCCTCCTCTCCAGCCCCTGGTCCCTCCTGCCTCCTCCTCTCCATCTCCTGGTCCCTCCTGCCTCCTCCTCTCCAGCCCCTGGTCCCTCCTGCCTCCTCCTCTCCAGCCCCTGGTCCCTCCTGCCTCCTCCTCTCCAGCCGCTGGTCCCTCCTGCCTCCTCCTCTCCAGCCCCTGGTCCCTCCTGCCTCCTCCTCTCCACCCCTGGTCCCTCCTGCCTCCTCCTCTCCAGCCGCTGGTCCCTCCTGCCTCCTCCTCTCCAGCCGCTAGTCCCTCCTGCCTCCTCCTCTCCAGCCCCTGGTCCCTCCTGCCTCCTCCTCTCCAGCCCTTGGTCCCTCCTGCCTCCTCCTCTCCAGCCCCTGGTCCCTCCTGCCTCCTCCTCTCCAGCCCCTGGTCCCTCCTGCCTCCTCCTCTCCAGCCCCTGGTCCCTCCTGCCTCCTCCTCTCCAGCCTCTGGTCCCTCCTGCCTCCTCCTCTCCAGCCCCTGGTCCCTCCTGCCTCCTCCTCTCCAGCCCCTGGTCCCTCCTGCCTCCTCCTCTCCAGCCCCTGGTCTCTCCTGCCACCTCCTCTCCAGCCCCTGGTCCCTCCTGCCTCCTCCTCTCCAGCCCCTGGTCCCTCCTGCCTCCTCCTCTCCAGCCCCTGGTCCCTCCTGCCTCCTCCTCTCCATCTCCTGGTCCCTCCTGCCTCCTCCTCTCCAGCCCCTGGTCCCTCCTGCCTCCTCCTCTCCAGCCCCTGGTCCCTCCTGCCTCCTCCTCTCCAGCCGCTGGTCCCTCCTGCCTCCTCCTCTCCAGCCCCTGGTCCCTCCTGCCTCCTCCTCTCCAGCCGCTAGTCCCTCCTGCCTCCTCCTCTCCAGCCGCTAGTCCCTCCTGCCTCCTCCTCTCCAGCCCCTGGTCCCTCCTGCCTCCTCCTCTCCAGCCCTTGGTCCCTCCTGCCTCCTCCTCTCCAGCCCCTGGTCCCTCCTGCCTCCTCCTCTCCAGCCCCTGGTCCCTCCTGCCTCCTCCTCTCCAGCCGCTAGTCCCTCCTGCCTCCTCCTCTCCAGCCGCTGGTCCCTCCTGCCTCCTCCTCTCCAGCCGCTGGTCCCTCCTGCCTCCTCCTCTCCAGCCGCTGGTCCCCTCCTGCCTCCTCCTCTCCAGCCCCTGGTCCCTCCTCTCCTCCTCTCCAGCCCCTGGTCCCTCCTGCCTCCTCCTCTCCATCTCCTGGTCCCTCCTGCCTCCTCCTCTCCAGCCCCTGGTCCCTCCTGCCTCCTCCTCTCCAGCCCCTGGTCCCTCCTGCCTCCTCCTCTCCAGCCGCTGGTCCCTCCTGCCTCCTCCTCTCCAGCCCCTGGTCCCTCCTGCCTCCTCCTCTCCAGCCCCTGGTCCCTCCTGCCTCCTCCTCTCCAGCCGCTGGTCCCTCCTGCCTCCTCCTCTCCAGCCGCTAGTCCCTCCTGCCTCCTCCTCTCCAGCCCCTGGTCCCTCCTGCCTCCTCCTCTCCAGCCCTTGGTCCCTCCTGCCTCCTCCTCTCCAGCCCCTGGTCCCTCCTGCCTCCTCCTCTCCAGCCCCTGGTCCCTCCTGCCTCCTCCTCTCTCAGCCCCTGGTCCCTCCTGCCTCCTCCTCTCCAGCCTCTGGTCCCTCCTGCCTCCTCCTCTCCAGCCCCTGGTCCCTCCTGCCTCCTCCTCTCCAGCCCCTGGTCCCTCCTGCCTCCTCCTCTCCAGCCCCTGGTCTCTCCTGCCACCTCCTCTCCAGCCCCTGGTCTCTCCTGCCACCTCCTCTCCAGCCCCTGGTCCCTCCTGCCTCCTCCTCTCCAGCCCCTGGTCCCTCCTGCCTCCTCCTCTCCAGCCCCTGGTCCCTCCTGCCTCCTCCTCTCCATCTCCTGGTCCCTCCTGCCTCCTCCTCTCCAGCCCCTGGTCCCTCCTGCCTCCTCCTCTCCAGCCCCTGGTCCCTCCTGCCTCCTCCTCTCCAGCCGCTGGTCCCTCCTGCCTCCTCCTCTCCAGCCCCTGGTCCCTCCTGCCTCCTCCTCACCAGCCGCTAGTCCCTCCTGCCTCCTCCTCTCCAGCCGCTAGTCCCTCCTGCCTCCTCCTCTCCAGCCCCTGGTCCCTCCTGCCTCCTCCTCTCCAGCCCTTGGTCCCTCCTGCCTCCTCCTCTCCAGCCCCTGGTCCCTCCTGCCTCCTCCTCTCCAGCCCCTGGTCCCTCCTGCCTCCTCACCATGAGATTTATGAAACTAAATTAAAGTGCTCCAATGACATGTTATGTAGAACAAGGGAAAGGTATTCTTCTGAAATTATAGGCAGTAATGTAAATAACTCTCGTGTCCTGTTCGCAAAAGGACAAGGACATGAACAAATCCACCCTCTCAGTCGCCACGAGGGTTTAATACAACTGCTCTTTATGCTCTGCACCGTGTTCAATGAAAAGGTACAGAGCATAAAAAACACAATCACTCCTGCCCCACAAACAGAAATCTTAAATCCGACTATGATGTCCCTCATTTCTTCACTGTCAACAACAATACAGTCCAGAATATAGTTTCCTGCAGGAGCATGTGTAGCCTTGGTGTTTTGCCCACGAGATATTTGTGGTAGGCAGTTTCCTCTCATTACTCACTGAAATAATGAACTTGTCCCTTCAATCAGGAACTTTGCCAAAGGCTTTGAAAGTCGCAGTCATCATAAATCAGAAACTGTGGCATCAGGACTGCTTTTAATAACAACTTACAACAACCATTTTATTAGTCTGGATTTAGACCAACAAAAGTTTCTAAATCAGGACGAGGGCTTTGACATTTGCAAAAAAAATCATATTCGAAGTTTGCTTGTTTATTAATTTAAATATTTAAAATACATTTGAATTATTAATCATAGTCATCAATCACTTCAGGTGTGTAAAATACTAAGATACTACGGACAGTAGTTCGTACACTTCGTCACAACGGGCTGTCAATTATTACTTCTGTCTGAGCGGGAGACACGCTCAAAAACACAAATATCAATCAATCAACACCTTTAAATGTTAATCTAAACATTACATTATATATATACATTCTTAACACACGTGCACTGAGGTTTTCAGAATGATCAGTAAACGTTTTCATGAAAAAAATACTGTTTTGAAGCATCAAAAAGCGACTGCGGTGAACCCGGAAGTAGGTTTTAGGTCACATTTGCAAAGGATCTGATTAGGATTGAGCAGAGTTTGTTGCATTAAAGTGAGGATTTAAAGAAAACTGAAGGATTTAAGACGGAATTAGTGCAGGATGACAAGGGACACTAAAATCTGACCTTTATGAAAGCTGTAGGTTCTCTGTCAGGTTCTGTGTCAGCTGAGGTCGAGCTGTTTTAGTTTACATTGAGATCTATGGGGAACATTTCTGGGTAGCCCACGTGAATTTAGTCTGGTTCAGTCTGCAGTACCGCGAGAATCCCCCGAGCACATGGTTCTTCAGCTCCAAGCCAGTATAACCCTATCCAGTTATTATAATAGATCCATTAAAATAGGTCTGAATCAGGATCTAACCCCAGACTGTGGTCTCTCCCTAGTGCGTGTAGTAACAACAGCAGCAGCAGCGGCGGCGGCAGCCGCGGCAGCGGCGGCGGCGGCAGCAGCAGCAGCGGTAGCGGCGGCGGCAGCGGCAGCAGCAGCGGCAGCAGCAGCGGCAGCAGCGGCGGCAGCGCCAGCAGCGGCAGCAGCAGCGGCAGCAGCAGCAGCAGCAGCAGCGGCAGCAGCAGCGGCAGCAGCGGCAGCAGCAGCAGCAGCGGCAGCAGCAGCGGCAGCGGCGGCGGCGGCAGCGGCAGCAGCAGCGGCAGCAACAGCGGCGGCAGCAGCGGCGGCAGCAGCGGCGGCAGCAGCGGCGGCAGCAGCGGCGGCAGCAGCGGCGGCAGCAGCGGCGGCAGCAGCGGCGGCAGCGGCGGCAGCGGCGGCAGCAGCGCAGCAGCAGCGCGGCGGCAGCAGCAGCAGCAGCAGCAGCAGCAGCAGCAGCAGCAGCAGCAGCAGGCTCAGGTGAAAGACGTATTACTATTTCAGAGCAGCAGCACAGACAGCAGCACTGACAGCTCCTGTGTCCTGCATCAATAAAGCAGCAGTCCTCAGGTTCTCTGCTCCGTCTCCCATCGCCCAAACCAAGCACCCACACTCACTGTCAGGGGGTCCCACACTCTACAGGCCAGGACCCCACAAGAAGCAGGAACCCAAGTATGCCACACTGCCAAAAGTGATGAAAAATAAAGCTAACATTTGGCAAAACAGATTTTAATTCAAGCACATTCTGACTGCCTTAAAACAAGATTGACTGATGGGACAAAACTATCTTGTTTTAGATAGTTCTTGAAATTAGACTAACTGGCTTTGTCCCATTGGAGGATCTTGTTTTAATACAGTCAGAATTAACTCAGCCGTTTTTGATGATTTCACTGACTTTCAAGACCCACAAAATATTATGTGATATGGCTATGTGAAAGATGAAACTGGATTCTGGAAAAATTGGACTGTCTACTTTCATCAGAAAAAATATGTTGGTTACTAGCTAGTTTTGTTCTCCTGTATTCCTCGGTCGAATACAGGGAGGTTTGACAGAAATCACTCGCCTGGTCAAATTACAAAGTACATTTCATACTAAGGTCTGGATTTGCTCCATTGACTCCGTGAACAGGTGGGAGGGGTTAACTCCTTTTGCAGATTGAAACGATTGGATCTGAGTTTACCGTCATGCAGGTTGTGCGCCCAAGTGAGTCGTTAGCATATAGCATTTAGCCTAGCTTTAGCCATCTCCTTAACCGCTAACGGAGCCCGTGGGGAGTAGCGCCACAATTTTTTCCAGCGATTACATTTGCTAAACATTCCTCTTGCTCCGCCTTCAGTTTCTTGACAGAACCAGACCGGATTACTTTACTATCGCATTTTTCGCCATTACCAAACTACAACCTGCCCGTTCGACGCAAACTTGACGTCACCCACAACTAGGGCTGGGCGATATGGCAAAAAAAAAAAATCTCCGATTTTTTCACACCAAATCCGATTTTCGATTTTAAATCGATTTATTTTTTTCTATTTAAAAACAAACTACAACTGACAAAGAAATAGATTTTCCTTTATGCAGTTGAATCTAAATCCCCATGGAGCATAAGTGTAACAGGAATTAAGCCTTAAAACATGCTTGTAAACGAGATGGCTCTGCCATTGTAAACAGTGAAAATGTAGCTTAACAGTTTTATAATAACTTCACTTACAATGACACTATGCACCTTCAAAATAACTTAAATCACACAAACAAGGCCCATCGCAAATATATCAATCCTATTAAACACATGCATTATTTACATGAAATATCACATTTTTAAAACTGATTACTCAAAGTAGAAATGTTGTAACAGTCTTTTCCAAAAACCTCCTCGGGTTTTCATGCTTGTTCTTTCAACTGTGCCTGAGTAACTGTGCTGTAGTACAACGCTCGGTCCAGCTGGTGGCGCTAATACTAACTTCAGTGACTCCCGCATTGTGCGAGCTTCCTGTTTACATTCTGATGCTGTAGCTAACAGCTACTGTAGCAGCTACTGTAGCTAACAGCTACTGTAGCAGCTACTGTAGCTAACAGCTACTGTAGCAGCTACTGTAGCTAACAGCTACTGTAGCAGCTACTGTAGCTAACAGCTACTGTAGCAGCTACTGTAGCTAACAGCTACTGTAGCAGCTACTGTAGCTAGCAGACAGCGGGGAACACGTTGTTTGTATCAGAGCAATGAGAACAATGTGTGAGACGTGTCTTTCCCCAAAGTGCAGCGGCTCAGTGGGACACGAGTGTGTGCGCGCCACGGACACGGGAGTGAGCTTTGGAATAACGAGCGTGAGAGAGCGTGAAAGATGTGGCGTACGAACATGGCGTACGAACATAGCGACCGGAGCCTGTGTGCGTGTGTGTGTGTGTTCTGGCGATTAAATAAAGTCTGATTCTTGAATGTTTGAAGTGTTATTGCAACAGCACCAACTGTGAGAGCGAGCATCAGGCCAGAGGGAGACTGTTAGCATTAGGTTAGCTTCAAAATGACTGCTCAACACCATAGACCCGCGGTTAGCGCGTTAGCGCTGTAGTTCTGCGCTGGAGAAAATAAAAATCGAATTTTTAAAAAAAGAAATCGCCCTAAACGTAAAACTCGAATTAATGATTAAAATCGATTAATCGCCCAGCCCTACCCACAACTAACTACAACACCCGCCTTCCAAGCTCGCTGATTGGTCGGTCAAAATTCAACCGATTGTAATCGCAAACACAGGGACCAGACCCAGACGTTACATGCAGTGAAATGATGATTGAGCGGAGAGTACAGATGGATAAGGCCAGGGTAAGATATCACCAGTCTCAGACAAATACGTCAATGGCAGTCAATGAGTTATGATAAAAACCACTCGTTTAAAGCATTTATCACCTCATATTTATCGTTTTTTGCAGTGTATAATCATTTACTTGTTATTTGTACGTACAGTGTATTGTAATTTCACTGAGATGTTTGCGTGGTCCTTTACAGATCAGGGAGGTCTGACAATGTTGACAATGGTCGTCCTGCTCCCTGTGGACCGATGTCTGTGGACTGTTTGATTCTCTGATCTGTTGTTGGAAAATCGGCAACTATACAAAGTCCTTGGAGACGACTGCTGTTGTGGTTTAGGGCGATACACAAACACATGGAATTGAAGGAATCAGAATCATTCGACAAGTTTCAAACTGGAGACTCACTCGTTTCAATATTTGCAAATCTCAGGATATAAAAATAAATAAAACAGGTCTGGACTGAACCAGGACTGAACCAGGACTAATCCAGGACTGAACCAGGTCTAAACCAGGTCTAAACCAGGACTAAACCAGGGCTAAACCAGGGCTAAACCAGGGCTAAACCAGGGCTAAACCAGGGCTAAACCAGGGCTAAACCAGGACTGAACAAGGACTGAACCAGGACTCAACCAGGACTAAACCTATGACTGAACAAGCCAAAACCAGGTCTAAGCTTGGACTGAACTAGGACTGAACCAGGTTTAAACCAGGACTGAACCAGGACTGAACCAGGGCTGAACCAGGTCTAAACCAGGACTGAACCAGGACTGAACCAGGGCTGAACCAGGTCTAAACCAGGTCTAAACCAGGACTGAACCAGGGCTGAACCAGGGCTGAACCACTTTAAGGTCTAACACAGTACCTCCTGATGATAAGGATAATTCCTTCTTAATAATCTCATGTTAGTCCTGTGGTCATGAAAGTGGGTGGAATATAATGCTGATTGTATTAGAGTGCATTTCCCCTCTGTCCGTAACTCGTGCCAAAGTCCAAACTGTTATTTTGCTGATTTGGCAAATCCCTGATCTTTTTTTATTATGTAAAAGATGCAAATCCAGGAGTTTTGACCTTTCAAGCTGAAACACAATCAGCTCTTGTTTTGTCCTACGAGCAAAACACACAACAGAAATCAACTTATAATCCACACATATCTGTAAAATCATTTGTTTGAACCTTCTGAACTCTGAAACATGTCACAACCAGCCTGGTCTAACCACACCATTGTACTCATTTCATTTCGTTCTAAGGGCTGGGTTTGCTCCGTTGAGCTCCGTTAACAGGTGGGATGGGTTAACTCCTTTAGCATTTTAGCATGTAGCCTAGCTTTAGCCATCTCCTTTGCCACTAACGGAGCCTGTGGGCAGTAGAGCCACAACATCTTTGCCATTATTGAAACTTGCTACACATACCTCTTGCTCCGGATTCAATTTTTACTTTACTATCACATTCGCCGCCATTGCCAAACTACAACGGTGCAAACTCTTGACGTCACCGACACCTACCTACAACACCCGCCTCCCCTGCTCGCTGATTGGTCTGAGGGGATTCAACCGAGGAAACCACAGCCACTAGGATCAGACCCAGACGTACATGTAGGAAATGATCATGGACTGTATGCACGCACCACTTCCCCGTTTTAGCTAAAGCCCCACTTCACTTCCTGTGCGCGGGGAACGGCTTGAGTTTCACTGGAGTTCAGCAGTGGTTTACACGAGTTTCCCAAATAATGCTCAAACGGGAACTAAACTGTGAGGATACTGGGCATTTTTGGGACACAGCAGTGCTCTTTGATTGTGCTTTCATTGTGTTTTTATAAAGTCTACAAATCTCTCTGAGTGGCCACAGTCAAAGCTCTACCTCTAGAGAGAAAGCACAGCGACACTTTTGGGTCAGTCTCAGCTGAATGTATCGATCTAATTACTAAAAAACATCACTAAAACCCACCTAAAAGCCATAGGATAGCATAGGCAGGAAGTGAACGGGCTGATCTGCGTTAACAGGAAATGACGTCACGCCTCCCTGTGTATATAGCCTATTGACCGGAGTTTACAGATGGCTAAGACCAGGCTATATCACAACAGTCCCACCACCGACAGCTCCGCAGAGAGAGAGAGACTTTTTATGCACATTTATCAACATTTACAAACATTTATGGACAATTATCAACATTTATGAACATTGGTCTCTGCCCGTTATGGACCAATGGCTCTATGTGTTTGTTATTGTTGCATTTCTTGTGTTTGAACTGTTTGAAAGCTTTGTAAAGTCCTCCAAAGTCCTACTCGATCAAAACGGGTAGTAGTTGGAGTAGGAGTAGGAGTTTGCACGTTCTCCCCGTGCTTGCGTAGGTTTTCTCCAGGTACTCTGTTTTCCCCTAACACTAAATACATCAGATCAGATTCAGATTCAGATTCATTTATTTGCCATTTGCAGTAAAACCACATTGGAAAAACTGTGCAAGACTACCCCAGTGTGCACCAACACACACCAGAGCTCTTGCCACGGCGCCATGCGAACATGCACACAAAGTTAAATCCTCCAGCTCTGGTACTCCTGACCAACCCGAGCATCAACATCTGGAGATGGGTTCCTGCGCGCTGTTACTACGGCGACCACTGCTCCTGACGTAAGCCTTAGCGGCATCAGGATGGGTCAAATGCAGAGGATGAATTAACATACGGGGACAATAAAGTGCGCCTGTATCTTTACCTTTATAGTGATTTAGAGCCAAACAAAAATACGTTGAATTGAATGGAGGCGAGATGGAGCAGAGGAGAGAAGGCTTAGCACTGGTCTCTCACTCACAGACAGATTACAGCCGGCCCACTCCGCTCTGACGGGAAATATTACATAAACTCCCCCACCGACTGCGGGGGGGGGGGTGGGGGTCCAGGGGGCGTGGCCAGAGGAGGAGCCATCACACAAAGCACAATGGCACAACAACAGGCCACACGAGGCGCTACACTGAGTAAAAGTAAAATCTTGGTAAAATTACTTGGATTGAATATAGTTTGTCATGTAAGATTATTTCACTAGTTTAAAGATGATAATACTTCATAACACTGGGTAACAAAAAAATATTTTTTGAAAATAGTCCAGGGTTTTCCAGCTGAATTAAACTAATTTTGATCTCTGAGTCCGAAAATGACCTTGGTTTTGCTCAATCAGGTCAGGATTTTTTGCTACAGAAACATTTTTTTAAATCGATTTTGCGCAAAAAAACAGATTTCTGCGGATCATCAGCTGAGAAACCCTTGACGTTTTTTCTGTTTTCCACAAGAAATAAAAGTCAACGTATCCAAAGTCATTCAGTTTTTATTTACTCCATCAAATTTGATAAGCAGAATTCATAATAACGTAGACGTACATAATCCGTAACACTATGGCTGTATCTCAAAAAGAATCCCAAAATTAGTCTAAATCTAAATCAGTTGAGAAACCCCTGACCATTTTTTGGCTGTCAACTTGTGTAATCGTAGAAAACAGTCTGAGCAGTGAGTTTGTAATGCTTGTTTTAAGAATTTTTACTTGTTTTCTTGTTTAAATAAAATAAGTATGTTATGCAGTATTTTAAGAAAAACCCTAACCCTAAGAAAAAAATAATACTTAGTAAGTAAGTAAGTAAGTAAGCTTTTATTTATATACCGCCTTTTCACTACACATCGGAGTCTCAAAGCGGTTTACAATTGTTATTTTTTTGGGAGTGCCAGTACAGGAGGCACATGCCATACCTATTGTACATATTTTTAGTGGTAGGGGAAACCGGAGCACCCGGAGGAAACCTACGCAGACACGGGGAGAACATGCAAACTCCACTCAGAAAGGCCCTGGTCCAACCGGGATTTGAACCCAGGACCTTCTTGCTGAGAGGCGAGAGTGCTATCCACTCAGCCACCGTGCTGAGTGGATAGTAAAAGCATACTTGAAATGTATGCTTTTATACTAGAATCAAGTCATTTGGGGCGAGTATTACTTTCTTGTTTTCAGAAATCTCAGAAAGTTATGTGTATATCTGTATTTTACTTATTTTCACATGTGTATTTTTAAGGGATTATAGTGTCCCTTCATCCTGAGCAGTTACAGGTCCCTGCCTCCTGCTTAACACCGAGCTGATGCCATGTTTCTGAGCCTGAACTTGGACAAAAAAAAGCTAATTTGATTTAATTGAACAGTTTTTATTCTGCTCAAAAGGAGTGGGCAAAGGTTATGAGCCCCGCCCTCCAAACTTAACTACAATCAGAGTTTTTTTATCACAATAAAATAGTTCAGAACAAGGAACAAAACAAACTACATCTGCACAGCCTGGAAAAATCTACAGTCTACTAAGAGATCAGAGAGAGACCAGAGAGAGAGATCAGAGAGACCAGTGAGAGACCAGTAAGAGACCAGAGAGAGACCAGAGAGAGACCAGAGAGAGACCAGAGAGACCAGAGAGAGAGACCAGAGAGCGATCAGAGAGAGACCAGAGAGAGACCAGAGAGACCAGAGAGAGACCAGAGAGCGATCAGAGAGAGACCAGAGAGAGACCAGAGAGACCAGAGAGAGAGATCAGAGAGAGACCAGATAGACCAGAGAGGAGACCAGAGAGAGACCAGAGAGCGAGAGACCAGAGAGAGACCAGAGAGACCAGAGAGAGAGATCAGAGAGAGACCAGATAGACCAGAGAGGAGACCAGAGAGAGACCAGAGAGCGAGAGACCAGAGAGAGACCAGAGAGAGAGACCAGAGAGACCAGAGAGAGACCAGTAAGAGACCAGTAAGAGACCAGAGAGACCAGAGAGAGAGATTAGAGAGAGACCAGTAAGAGACCAGAGAGAGAGACCAGAGAGAGACCAGAGAGAAACCAGAGAGAGACCAGAGAGACCAGAGAGAGAGACCAGAGAGACCATTCAGATGTGCTCAGGTTAGGATAAAAAGCACTCTATTAATATATTCATATATAGTCATATTCCATCAGTCCATTTTCAGAAATGTCAAATTTTCTGAGAAGTTTCTAATGTGAAACAATCCTCAGCATTAAAACAAAAAAGGCTTGATGTTTCTCACTGCTTTTGTATTTGTATTTATTTGATCTCCATTAGCTATAACAAGTACAGCTATTCTTCCTGGAGTCAGTCCAGCTGGTCACACAAACAATATTTACACCAATTTTTACCAACAATGATACATTAAACTACACCCCGCCCCCACACACACACACACACACACAACATACACACTAGAGCTGCAACTAACAATTATTTTGTAATCGATTAATCTATCGATTATTTTTACGATTAATCGAGTAATCGCTTGGCTGTGAATTGTGTAGAAAAAAAAAAAAAATTTCATCACAAAAAGCTAAAGTGGCAACACTCGAGGACGTATTGATGGCGTAAACTTAAAGTAAATGTTTGTAACAGGCTCTTTGTGCTAATTCTGCTCTGATTGGATGAGACAGACAGATATTCATGAAATTATAAAAACAAAGTCGGTTTTAATTAAAAATACTACATTTTTATGTCATTTTTGCTCTGTTTGAACCAGAAAACGATTAATCGATTACTAAAATAGTTGTCGACTATTTCAATAATCGATTAGTCGTCGATTAATCAATTAGTTGTTTCAGCCCTAATACACACACACAACATACATACACACGCAACTGTACAAAGGACCTGGAAATATACTGAAAAACTGAAAACATGAGATTAATCTAAGTCTTGGCAGCAGAACATTTGGTCACACAACTAACACAACTTTTCAAATCAACCATTTACATGAAACAGACGTCCTTCAATCGGTACTTATTGTTTAAATGAATGTCACTTGACAAAGTGTTCCCACCACACATGGCTCTGTACATTACAGTATTTCTTCCATTGTTTTTTCTTACACATTTGGTGTGTGAGGAGTGTCGTCTATGAGTCTTACAGACTAACAAGCCACTGTAGAGACCAGAGACCAGGACTAATGTGAGAGGACTTCAGGACAGAGACCTGAGACCAGGACTAATGTGAAAGGACTTCAGGACAGAGACCAGAGACCAGGAATAATGTGAGAGGACTTCAGGACAGAGACCTGAGACCAGGACTAATGTAAAAGGACTTCAGGAGAGAGACCAGAGACCAGGACTAATGTGAGAGGACTTCAGGACAGAGACCTGAGACCAGGACTAATGTGAGAGGACTTCAGGACAGAGACCTGAGACCAGGACTAATGTCAAAGGACTTCAGGACAGAGACCTGAGACCAGGACTAATGTGAGAGGACTTCAGGACAGAGACCTGAGACCAGGACTAATGTGAGAGGACTTCAGGACAGAGACCTGAGACCAGGACTAATGTGAGAGGACTTCAGGACAGAGACCTGAGACCAGGACTAATGTGAGAGGACTTCAGGACAGAGACCTGAGACCAGGACTAATGTGAGAGGACTTCAGGACAGAGACCTGAGACCAGGACTAGTGTAAAAGGACTTCAGGACAGAGACCTGAGACCAGGACAAATGTGAGAGGACTTCAGGACAGAGACCTGAGACCAGGACAAATGTGAGAGGACTTCAGGACTTGTGAATATTCTGCAGCTGTTTTCCAGCTTGTGTGGAGAGATAAAAGTGTTGTTTTGCATCTTAGTGCTGAGTATTCTGTTAATACATAATGAACCAGTGAAATAATTCAAATCAAATAATCCAATGACTCCATTAACTGAATGATAAAGATCCAGATGAATGTTTCTGTGCCATCGCTGCATGACTGTGAATGTTTATGTGTTTGCTTCAGTTACAAATATTTCATGAATAAAGTGGAATAAAGTGCTTGAACAAAGCCGCAGGGATCAAAGTGCAGTGAGTGGTGGCTCTGCTGCTCTCTGCTCCGGCCTCAGAGCGAGGCTTTGTCTTGTCCTCAGTACGACTATTGTCCAGGAAGCTGCTGTGAATGCGCCGCGTGCTCGCTGCTATATTTACCGCTGCCCTGGGCGCCTCATGGCGAGCACGTTAGCCACACGAGTGCTCCAGCCTGCGCCGCTCACCGTACTCATGGCCAGAGCCGTGTGCAGCCGCTTGGAAAAAAAACAGATCCAAACTATTTGAGCACAGATATGTAGTAGGCTTAAATAAAGACAACTACACTGCTGTTAACGCTGCATTATTTGACCTCGAGAGAATGTTAAAGGGGACATCTCATGCACTTTACTATGAAGAGTTGTGGCTTTGGTCAAACTGCAGTCCAGCACACAGTGATCAGTTGTAGCTCAGGATAAGCCTTCGTTAGCGCAGCAGCAGTGACTCAGTGAAAACAAACAGTGAGGGGTGGATTACATCTGCCTCATTATGCCCAGCTCCACATGTCACTTATGTAAAGACTGCTCTGGACTCGCTGCTCTCTGCTCTCACTGCCAGTGAGGCTGCTGCCATTGTTTAAGACACATTTTTATTTCATTTCTTCTTCAGTGTTTAGAACATTGATATAGAAAGGGGAAGGTTAAAGTGTACATCCTGCACCAGAGCGTCCGTCAGGAGTGGAGGTCACTAAAGAACAGCGCCCAGAGACCCAGCCCCAGAGGCTGATGCTCTCGGTCATGACCAGAGCTGGAGGATGTGACCTATTGTGCATGTTTTTAGTGAAGGACAAACTGGTGCACAAGAGGAAACCTACACAGACACAGGGAGAACACGCAAACACCACCCAGAGACTATAAATATCAACGAACGTAGTGGCGTTTATCTCCGCTGTTGAAACATATGTGTCATCACTTTTGCCCCTCCCACAGGAAAATGTGAAAAAACGCATTTGAGCGTTAGCTGCATCAGCCCCATTCATTTAACGAGTGCATTCAAACGTCTGCAGCGGCGAGTCCGCTGGTCCAAAATAAAATACCCCTCTCATTTACCGCATTTGGAACATAGCCTTGGGCCAAGAGCAACTTTTGGACCAGACAGTGAAAACTTTTTCCAGAGGAAAGAAGGATTCTGTTTCCGGGTACACCCCCACCGGCAAGGAGTCAGATTAAAGGCGTCTCAGTGGTTCTGCCCGGGAAGAGACCCCGGACTTGCTCTTATTGTGTGTCTGTGGTACAGAGCTCACAGACACACAACCACAACAACACACCAGTACACCCACACACAACCCAACAACACACCAGTACACCCATACACAACACCACAACACACCAGTACACCCATACACAACACCACAACACACCAGTACACCCATACACAAAACCACAACACACCAGTACACCCATACACAACACTACACAACATCACAACACTACACCAATACACAACACCACAACACACCAGTACACCCAAACACAACACCACAACACACCAGTACACCCATACACAACACCACAACACAACAGTACACCCATACACAACACCACAACACACCAGTACACCCACAGAAATGGATTAAGGGGAAGAAAATGGATGGATGGATGGATGGATGGGTGGATGGGTGGATGGATGGGTGGATGGATGGGTGGGTGGGTGGGTGGATGGATGGATGGGTGGGTGGATGGATGGATGGGTGGATGGATGGATGGATGGATGGGTGGATGGGTGGATGGATGGGTGGATGGATGGGTGGGTGGATTGGATGGATGGATGGGTGGATGGGTGGATGGATGGATGGATGGATGGATGGGTGGATGGGTGGATGGGTGGATGGATGGGTGGATGGGTGGATGGATGGGTGGATGGATGGGTGGGTGGATTGGATGGATGGATGGGTGGATGGGTGGATGGATGGATGGATGGGTGGATGGGTGGATGGGTGGATGGATGGGTGGATGGGTGGATGGATGGATGGATGGGTGGATGGGTGGATGGGTGGGTGGATGGATGCATGGATGGATGGATGGATGGGTGGATGGGTGGATGGATGGGTGGGTGGATGGGTGGATGGATGGGTGGGTGGATGGATGGATGGGTGGATGGGTGGATGGGTGGATGGATGGATGGATGGATGGGTGGGTGGGTGGATGGATGGATGGGTGGGTGGATGGGTGGGTGGATGGATGGATGGGTGGATGGGTGGATGGGTGGATGGATGGGTGGGTGGATGGATGGGTGGATGGGTGGGTGGATGGATGGGTGGGTGGATGGGTGGATGGATGGGTGGGTGGATGGGTGGATGGGGGTGGATGGGTGGATGGATGGATGGGTGGATGGATGGGTGGATGGATGGGTGGTGGATGGATGGATGGATGGGTGGATGGGTGGATGGGGTGGGTGGATGGGTGGATGGGTGGATGGGGGGATGGATGGGTGGATGGATGGGTGGGTGGATTGGATGGATGGATGGGTGGATGGGTGGATGGATGGATGGATGGGTGGATGGGTGGATGGGTGGATGGATGGGTGGATGGGTGGATGGATGGATGGATGGATGGGTGGATGGGTGGATGGGTGGGTGGATGGATGCATGGATGGATGGATGGATGGGTGGATGGGTGGATGGATGGGTGGGTGGATGGGTGGATGGGTGGATGGATGGGTGGGTGGATGGATGGATGGGTGGATGGGTGGATGGGTGGATGGATGGATGGATGGGTGGATGGATGGATGGGTGGGTGGGTGGATGGATGGATGGGTGGGTGGATGGGTGGGTGGATGGATGGATGGGTGGATGGGTGGATGGGTGGATGGATGGGTGGGTGGATGGATGGGTGGGTGGATGGATGGGTGGATGGGTGGGTGGATGGATGGGTGGGTGGATGGGTGGATGGATGGGTGGGTGGATGGGTGGATGGGTGGATGGATGGGTGGGTGGATGGGTGGATGGGTGGATGGATGGGTGTGCCTTGCCTTGTATCTGGAGATGTGATACATATAACAATATAAATTTCACAACTAGATACAATGCGATACATCCCAATTCAACAATGAGGCATTTTTTATACAACTTTGGAAAAAAGTCATATAAATCTAAGAAGCTACTTTTTCTCTTATGTCTCGCGAGAGATTAATGAGTGGGAGAGACCCTGAAAAATATATATTCAAACATGTATTTATTTAAAAGAATGTCATGACTATTTAAGTAAGTAAGTAATCTTTATTTATATGGCTCCTTTCACAGACCAGAGTCACAAAGTATCTAACTGTTGTGGGCATTTGTCTCTCCCTCCACACAGAGATGGGAGCAGGTCGTCTACAGGAGGGACATGCCAGACCTACTGTACATGGTTTTAGAGGTAGGCGAGACCGGAGCACCCAGAGAATATGCAAACTCTGCACAGAAAGGCCTGGAGGTGGAATCGAACCCAGGACCTTCTTGCTGTGAACCACTAAGTGCTAACCACTGCTCCACCAATCAAATGTGTTGATGCAATATGTTGTGTTGTGTTGATGCTATATGTTGTGTTGATGCTATATGTTGTGTTGATGCTATATGTTGTGTTGATGCTATATGTTGTGTTGATACTATATGTTGTGTTGTTGCTATATGTTGTGTTAATACTATATGTTGTTGTGTTGATACTATATGTTGTGTTGATGCTATATGTTGTGTTGATGCTATATGTTGTGTTGTTGCTATATGTTGTGTTAATACTATATGTTGTTGTGTTGATACTATATGTTCTTGTGTTGATACTATATGTTGTGTTGATGCTATATGTTGTGTTGATGCTATATGTTGTGTTGATACTATATGTTGATACTATATGTTGTGTTGATGCTATATGTTGTGTTGATACTATATGTTGTGTTGTTGCTATATGTTGTGTTAATACTATATGTTGTTGTGTTGATACTATATGTTGTGTTGATGCTATATGTTGTGTTGATACTATATGTTGTGTTGATGCTATATGTAAGTAAGTAAGTAAGTTTTTATTTATATACCGCCTTTTCACTGCAGATCTGAGTCTCAAAGCGGTTTACAATTGTTAATTTTGGGCATTTGTCTCTCACTCCACACAGAGATGGGAGCGGGGTCGCCAGTACAGGAGGCGCATGCCAGAACTATTGGACATATTTTTAGTGGTAGGGGAAACCGGAGTACCCGGAGGAAACCTACGCAGACACGGGGAGAACATGCAAACTCCACTCAGAAAGGCCCTGGTCCGACCGGGATTCGAACCCAGGACCTTCTTGCTGAGAGGCGAGAGTGCTATCCACTCAGCCACCGTGCCGTGCATGTTGTGTTGATACTATATGTTGTGTTGTTGCTATATGTTGTGTTGATGCTATATGTTGTGTTGATGCTATATGTTGTGTTGATGCTGTATGTTGTGTTGATGCTGTATGTTGTGTTGATGCTGTATGTTGTGTAGATGCTATATGTTGTGTTGATACTATATGTTGTGTTGATGCTATATGTTGTTTTGATACTATATGTTGTGTTGTGTTGTGTTGATATGTTGTGTTGATGCTATATGTTGTGTTGATACTATATGTTGTGTTGATGCTATATGTTGTCGTATTATTACAGTGTAGTGAGTGTGTTTTTGTGCTTTGTTTTGTAAATGTGTTTTGGAGAAGACACACTGAAAGCTTCTCAGAGCGAGTTCTGGGGTCAAAGGCCAAACAACAAACCAACTCATCAATAAATCATTTCATGCATTTTCTGTCTCTGTTGTGTCTCCAGATTGAAATGTGAGAAGGTTTCGGTCCTCCAGAGTCCCCCTCCACAGAGTCCCCCTCCACAGAGTCCCCCTCCACAGAGTCCCCCTCCACAGAGTCCCCCTCCACAGAGTCCCCCTCCACAGAGTCCCCTCCACAGAGTCCCCTCCACAGAGTCCCCCTCCACAGAGTCCCCCTCCACAGGCCCCCCCACAGAGTCCCCTCCACAGAGTCCCCCTCCACAGAGTCCCCCTCCACAGAGTCCCCCTCCACAGAGTCCCCCTCCACAGAAGGATCACCTACAGAGAGGCAGACTCAGGCCCGTGGGCCAAATCCAGCGACCATGGCATGTAATACATCATCTATTTTCTCAGGAAAACAACCAAATGTAATGAGTTCTAACATTTTAATCCAACATCATTAGACGTGAAATGTGTTTGTAAGTAATATTTATTTATATAGCGCATTTTACAAACCAAGGTCACTTTACAGTGTTCAGAGTTCAGATATTGTTCCATCCTCTTCACACAGTGATGACAGAAGCGAGACGCCAAACACTCTAGAGCATCAAAACCTCTGACCAAACACATTCCAACTATTGTACATGTTTTAGTGATAGGGGAAACCGGAGCGCCTGAAGGAAACCTACGCCAAAACGGGGAGAACATGCAAACTCCACACAGAAAGGCCCTGTTCCGAACGGGATTCAAACCCAGGACCTTCTTGCTGAAAAGCGAGTGTTAAAGCTGCACTAACTGACTTTATTTTTGTATTCATTACGAAAATGCTATCCATGTCCATGTAGTGCATTGGGATATACATCATTTTGAAGAGAAAGTAGCGCAGATTTGTGCTGGCGTGACATTATATTTTAGATCAAGTTTTGATGAAACAAGGAAGAGAATGTGTTTCGGGTCGCGGATTGTGACCAATCACAGTGGACCACTAGCCCCCACTTTCGTGAGAAATCTACAGGTCCGTTAGCATAGACGGCTGAGTTAGCACAACAAGCCGAGGAGCTAACCTGAAACTTCGTGTGTCTTCGTCATCGGTTACTGCTTACACAGCGACACAGCCATCCAAAAGAAAGCCCCGTTCCTCCGCTCTTCCCGGTTCTATCGTTCTATGGTCACGCCATCCACGTACAAATCCATATCCATGTATTATCCATATTGGGAGACGCTAACTCCGTCCCAACAGTGGGTGTGTGTGGGGGGGCGATAGCTTCGTGGGTGCGGGGAGGGGAGCAGAAAGAGAGGCCAGAGAGTCCGCGGCTTCAAAATCCCAAAGTCAGTTAGTGCAGCTTTAACCACTCAAATGTCAAACTACCTTCATAATGTACAAAACAATTATCCAAAAATACAATCCCTTCTTTTCTTGCAGGCCCTCGACCATCATGAGCTCGTCACCTCTGGCTTAGAGTAGGGCTGAAACAACTAATCGATTAATCGACGACTAATCGATTATTGAAATAGTCGACAACTATTTTAGTAATCGATTAATCGTTTTCAGATTCACACGGACTCAAACAGAGCAAAAATGACATGAAAATGTAGTATTTTTAATTAAAACCGACTTTGTTTTTATAATTTCATGAATATCTGTCTGTCTCATCCAATCAGAGCAGAATTAGCACAAAGAGCCTGTTACAAACATTTACTTTAAGTTTACGCCATCATTATGTCCTCGAGTGTTGCCACTTTAGCTTTTTGTGATGAAAAAATAATTTTTTTCTACACAATTCACAGCCAAGCGATTAATCGTAAAAATAATCGATAGATTAATCGATTACAAAATAATCGTTAGTTGCAGCTCTAGCTTAGAGTGTTCTCAGGAAATGTCCAAACGGTTAAAAAGTCAAAATAATGCATTGGTTTAATAGAATGCTTTTTCAGGACTCTCAAAGACACTTCACATGTCATTATTCTTTCCCTCCAAACACAGATGAATGAACTACTACTGTAGCCACAGCTGCCCTATGGCACACTGACAGAAGCGTGCCCCAGCCAGCTCCCACCAACACCAACCATTCACACACACACACACACACACCAGACTCATTCTAATGTGGGGGAAGTGTCTTGCCTAAGGACACAACCACAGTTTGGCACTACAGCTGCCCCACTGTGGCACCTGATGTTCCCAGAAGTCTCCCATCACTAACCAGGCCCTGCCCTGCACAGCTTCACAGGTCTGACAGTATATGGATTTTCGCATGAAAGTTAAAAGATGTAAGTATTGCACGTGCAGTAGAGGTAAACAACATGTGACATCACCAGTGCAAAGCCGTCACTAAAATGATTTTCTTTGCTGGACTTAAAAGTAAAGTTAAAAAACTAATTGTGGCTCCTCTGGAAACGTCATGTGTTTATGTTTAACCAGCGCAGCCTCTAACAGCAGTCTGACAGTAACACCTTATCTGAGAAGGCAAAGGGCAGGAGCAACACACCTGCTCCGCACAACAACAGCCTCCAAGCCGGGTCGGCCTAACTCACGCCAAAGCACATGTTTTTGTATTGCACAGGTCACACACAGGGCCACTCAGAGCGCTCCACAACACCAGACACTATCAGAAAAACAGAAAAAAATCACAACACAAACAAAAGAGAGAAGACACAATCCCTCAGTTGTATGTGCAGATCAAGCTAAAGCTAAAGCTAACCGGATAAAGAGCTTGTTGACTGCCATTGACATATTTGTCTGAGACCCTCTATTCGACTGGGGGTTAAAAATAGCTAAAAACTAACTTATTTTTGCTGATCAAAGTAGAAAATCCAGTCTTTCAGAATCTGGGTTCACATTTTACATAGTCTTAAGAAATAATATTCTATAATATTCTTGAGAATCTGTGAAGTAATAAAAAATGGCTGGCAGTCAATGAGTTAAAGGTATAACAGGAGGATTTTCTACTTCCGGGTGGATCATCAAGACTATTGGCCCTCCCGGTTGTCAATCATTCTGGTGATACGTGCTCGTCCAATAAGACCAGAGGGTTTTGGTCAAAAAGTGGAGGGGGCGGTTCTTTTCTAACATTTGGGAACCTCCTAAATACAGCACCTTTAAGTCTTGTTTAGACGTCTTTCCTTATTCTGCGAAAGATACAGATGTTATACTTGTTATATTTGATGTTATTGTTCATTTCTCTTGTGCTGCGTGCTCCTCATTCCTACTGTTCTGTCACTCATAAAGCAACACTGACATTTCCCCAGAGTGGGACTAATAAAGAATAAACATATCTTAATGCAGGATACTGTAGTACAGGGGTATTCAACCTATTTCAACCGGAGAGCTACTTTTATACAATGGAAAAGCCAGAGAGCAACTTCGGTTTGTAGTTGTAAACAAAACAAAAAAATCTATGTAATAATAACGACAAAACATTGAGAAATGTAAAATATACTATAATACAAACAATTTAGATATGTATTGACTCAAAATTCAAGATCATGTGTTGAATTCTAAACCCTTTGGGGAGCTACCGGAAAGGGGGCCAGTGAGCTACTGCTGTGGTATAATGGTGTATCATAAATGTGTGTTAATTATAATTATTATGGATTACGAATGTGTTACGACTGTCAAAGGAGGAGCTCTCTGTTGATTCTGTTTGATAAAATAAGCCCAGGACTCCCTTGAAACAGTGGTTCTTAATCTCAATGGGACTTCTGGTAAAAAAAAAAAAAGGTTAAATAAAAAAAGTTGTCTTGCAGTGGGGAAATGTCAATGTTGCAGCGCACATACAGGACAGTGAGGGACACAAAATAAACAATTTAAGTAGCTGCTATGTTTCTTAGCTAGCTGTAAATGCTTAAATATCAATATATCCATACTACATTTAAAAAAATAGCTATAGTGTAAAGTTATATTCATATTGGGCAGGATAAAAAGTAGATAAAGTGACATTCTGAAGTTGCAGTATTGCACATTGCACATGATTACAGTATTTACTATTTACAGATGAATGACTTGTACAGGCTCAGCAGTTCTCATCGTACAGTCTGACAGCAGCAGGGGGTAAAGACCTGCGAAGCCTCTCCATAAAAAGTAGCTCTCAATCTCAAACATGTTGGAGACCTCTGCTGTGGACACTGTGCTGCGCTTGTTTCGCATCGAGTCTGCGCCATGAGCTGAAGCAGACTAATCCGGGCTGTCCCGTGCGAGTCCGTGCATGGACACAACAGTCGTTTGTCCATTCGGCACAACATCCAAACGACCCCGTGCGCGCACTGCCGTTGCGTAACCACAACCCACTGCGCGTTTTCTGAGGACGTTTCCAGCGCAGACACTACATGCCCACGGAGAGATACGGCTCTGGGTCACGTCACAATCCGCCTCCTCTCCGGGATGAGGCTTGTACAGTCCGTGCGTAAAGGGGACCGCAGACACCGACCCGTGCCAGATCCGCGCAATACGTCACGTCACAACAACACAAACCCGCGGGAGTGGGAAAAGCACGCGTACAAAGTTTGGGGATAAGTCACAAATGGGAGAATAATGATGGGAAAAGGGCGTTTTACCGTTAATCCGGGAGAAGAGGAGAGCGAGCGGCGCCGAGTGGGACCGTGGAGCCGAGTGTTTACCGTCCGAGCGGGATCCACCAATCACGAGCGAGAGGAGGGGGAGAGAGGGGGGGGGGGGGGGGCGTACGTCACTTCCGGAAACTATGGTCCCAGCTGAGCCCCTGTCATCATTCAGATTCAAGTTTATTTTAAGATTAGGATTAGAGGGATTATTGGTCCCACAGTGGGGAAATGTCAGTGTTGCATCCATCAGCAGTTACAGAACAGTCGGAGAACACGGCACAAGGTCAATTTTCAATAACTGATACTAAAATCAAAATCATCTCTAACTTTAGCATAAGAAAAATTAACATTTAAAATCTCTGATTTAAGCATAATCGGAAGTAAGTATAAAGTTTATATCTTTAAGTTGTGGCAGTGCTCATAATTATTCATATACTGTTGAAATAAATAAATATGAGCGTAGTAGAGAAGCAAGTGTAGAATACTGTATGTTCTAGTACAAGAATTATACATATATTATCTCTCTGGTCTCTCTCTAGTCTACCTCTCTGGACTCTCTCTGGACTCTCTCTGGACTCTCTCTGGACTCTCTCTGGTCTCTTTCTGGTCTCTCTCTAGTCTACCTCTCTGGACTCTCTGGACTCCCTCTCTGGTCTCTTTCTGGTCTGGTCTCTCTCTAATCTACCTCTCTGGACTCTCTCTGGTCTCTTTCTGGTCTGGTCTCTCTCTAATCTACCTCTCTGGACTCTCTCTGGTCTCTCTCTGGTCCTCAAGAGCAGCATAAGTGGATTATATGCAAAATTTACGGATTGCTTCTCACGGTAAAACCTGAGAGCCGAGTCACTATCTGTTCTTCCATCCATCCATTCATTTTCTTTCTCTTTATCCATTGCCAGGTCGTGGGAGCAGCAGTCTTAGTAGCAGAGACACAGACTTCCCTCTCCACATACACTTTCTCCAGCTCATTTGAGGGAATCTTCAGAGAAGCTGACCAGGGGGAGACCCAGGACACAGGGGGACTGTGTCCTGGGCCTCCCCCCATGGTCTCCTCCCAGTGGGACATGCCCAGAACATCTCCCCAGGGAGGCCTCCAGGAGGCATCCAGAACAAATGAGCCAAGTGAAGGAGCAGCGGCTCTAACCCGTGTGACTGAGCTCACCCTGTATGGGAGCTCCCAGCCACTGGAGGACAGTGTTCATGCAACGATCTGTTCAGAGGACTGTTCAACTGTGGGCCCTTCTCCCTGACCCCTGTCCTAACCCCTGACCACTGTCCTAGCCAGTGGGGGCGGGTCCCAGCTCCAAAAGGTCCATGACCAAATGTGCTGACATGCTGCAATCTCACTCCTAGCCTGTGGGGGTGTACCCGGAAAGAGAATTACCCCATGCTTTTGTTTGGCGTCTTCTTTCCTCTGGAAAACGTCTTTATACAGGATGGTCTAAAACTCTGCACCTTCTCCACCTACTCCCACTGATGACTGCTGCCGTTGTGTCCTTGGGCAAGACACTTAACCCCACTTTGCCCAAAGCCCCCACTGAAAGATCAAGGCTATGCTCACACTCAGAGAGCAGCCGTCCTCCTGTGGACTCACCACCTGCAGAGGGTCAGTGAGGGGCTGGTGCTATGAGACTTGGGTGGCATCTCTGAGGGGGGTGCCCTGACCCAGAAATGGATTAAAGGGTAGAAAATGGATGGATGGATGGGTCTAAAAGTCAACTCTTGTCCCAACGCTACGTTCCAGATGTGCGTCAATGTTGAGGGGAGTATTTCTTTTTTAACCAGTCTAGTTTAACCGCTGTGGACTTCAGAAGACACTCGTTAAATGAATGGTACTAGTGACGGCTGACGCATGCGCAAATGCTTTTTTTCACCTTTTCCTGCCCAGCGACTATTTTGAAAAAGCCACATAGAAGACAAGTGATGGCACATTAGTTTCAATGGCGGAGATAGGCATGACTACGTCCGATAATGTCTATATGGTCCCCTGTCCTGACCCCTGACCTGTGTCCTGACCCCTGACCTGTGTCCTGACCCCTGGCCTGTGTCCTGACCCCTGGCCTGACCCACTCTGACTCTGACCACACTTTCTCTCCCTCTGGGTTTGTCGGTGAAGCTGTAGTGAAGCCAAACCCTCTGTTCTCCTCTGAGCCTCATGTTACGGTCAGTTTGTTCAGAAAAACATCAGATTCTGATGGTGCAACACTGCCCCCGTGTGGACACCAGTGGAACAACCCTCCCCTGCAGCAGCATCAGGCCCCTGAGCTTTGGGGCCCGCATCACTCAGGCCTCTCCCACATGTCAGTCACAAACACTGTCCACAGGATCAGTCCCTTTGAGCATCAGTCCCTTTGTCCACAGCATCAGTCCCTTTGTCCACAGCATGAGTCCCTTTGACCACAGCATCAGTCCCTTTGACATTTATAAGAGACAGTTTGACCTTTTTCTCTACTACTCGATGTAACTCTGCCAACGAGATCTCTCTGTGTGTATGTGTGGTTTTATACTGCACTTATTATTTTTAAAGTTGCAAAAAAAACACGCACATACTGAACAAACACACACTGGAAAAATACACACTGCAATAAGACACACTGGAGAAAACACACACACACACTCTGGTAAAACTTACACACATCATTAATATTTGTTTGCATCTTGCTTTTACAAATGTGACTATTTTCAGGGCAAAAAAAGGAGCTCTGTATATTTAAAAGGCCTTTAAATGCAGGTGTGTGACAATGACAACACCTTACATGCATTACAATCATACAGCACAATCTGAACATCAGTCAAAAAACACACACACACGCTAAACCTATACTACACAAATCCATTCACTCTGATCTATTGCATGCCCCCTGTTTACATGAAGTTGCAGATTAAAAAAAAGTTGTGTTTCTTGGTTGTGATCCTTACCCCTTTAATAGTTTCCTCAACCATTTTGTGGATCACCTTTTGAGTCACTAAACATAAACAAACCATGCAAAATTAAATTGCTTTCTTTAGGGCGTGAACATCAAAGGGTCAAAACTCTAACTTAAGTTTGTGTAACTTGACAAAATGTTGAACTGTGTATTCTGAATAGATACTTTTGCAACTATAAATCTAACAGTGTAGAGTACTCTTTCTGTAGTCATATTTCTGACACTTAGAATTTTTTTTACTTTATCATAATTTCACTTTGATATAAATAGTTGTAAATATATAATGTTTACTCTGGTCTGAAAAAAACAAAACAAACACACAACAATGTTTACTTTACAGCACAATATTTATTCAACAATATACATTTGTCATCCTCGGTCGACATCCGCTTGTAACCATAGATTCATCTGCTTTCACATTTGTACACTACAGTATTTACACCTTTTAAAATAAGTCTCTGTTTACAGCATGTGATGACTAGTGCAGAGCGGGAGGGGACGTTTGAGAGACAGAAATGATTGACATGTGTACAGGCCAATGGCAGCAGAGGACAGAATCCAAAATGGTACGGGCAGAAATGCAGGAAGAGACAGTGAAAAATGGCATTCTGGGAACATCGAAAATGGCCGTCAGTCTCAGGTCTGTGTCACATGTGTTATTAGCGTGACGTTATTTTTTAGCGCTCCAAAAAGAATAGATTGCATTTTATTATGACTTCACTTGGAGAAAGGCCACAAAACTGGGTGGGCCGAGTCGTTGTGTGGCTCATTCTCCGGCAATAAACTTATCTTAACGGTATAACTGGGGGATTTTCTACTTCCGTTTGGATCATCAAGACTATTGGTCCTCCCAATTGTCAATCATTCTGGTGATACGTGCTCGACAAATAAGAAGAGAGTTTTGTACAAAAAGGGGAGAGGGCGGTTCTTTCCTAAAATTTGGGAAAATCCTCCAATATACCTTTAAGCATTTCCAAATCAGATTCCAATTGTGTTCAAGGCCAAGTAAGTAATGTTTTTTTTAAATATTTCAGACTGTTCTGGCATGCACCCGCTAAATCTGCGAAATTTCTGAATCGAAGTTCAAGATTTTGCCTTGAAAATGTTTGGACGGTAAATTATTGACATTTGTGCGAAGATATCAACTTAAAAACGGGGAAATTAATTTGAATTTTCAACCTAAAAACCTCCGAAATGAGATGAATGTTGCATAGAATCACTTATAAATCTCCAGAGACATAAAAACGTTACAGAAGAGTAGCTTCTCACATCGCGGGGTCTCCAGGATCGCACGATAACAGCTCATATAACTTTAATCTGTGGAACATTCCAGGCAAAACACACACATCTGCAGTGACAAGCAAGAGGCGTAACCAGAAAACCTCCTAATTTAAGCAACATGTACGATTTTTACTTAAAAAAAAAACCTAACTAATGATCAGCCCTGTGCTCCTTGTTAGCTTATTGGATTTTATCGATAAATTCAAATTCAGTTAATAGACAGTTACAATATAAAGTGAAGACAATTGTTTTCATGTTGATGTTGTCAGGTGAGAGTTTTAAGTAAGCTCAAAATTAGCATAAGCTACGGATGCAAACGCTAGCATTTGTAAGTAGTGATGGGCGACGGTGCTAACATGTCGACATGTTAGCTGTGTCTTGACTGAGGAAACGACAAAGGGCTAACTATAGAAACATAACTGAACTAATGGAGAAACCATTTGTGAGGATTTACGGTCAATGATTTTTCTTTTCCAAACAATAGTAAGTTAGCGACGGTAATATATTGACATGTTTAGAGGATATAATAACAACTGGATAGTGTATTAGTAGCTTATAGCTGAAGGACCCACGTGCTCGGGGGCTTCCTGCGCACCGGAAGACAAAACAAGACTACATTTGCGTTCCCCTCTGTGCACGTGCATGAGAGCCACACACGCATCATCGATAGTATTTGCCGCAAAGCATCATGGGAGCTCTTCCACTGCGCAAAACCGGGAGGACCAAATATGGGCGAGTTGCGCTAATCTTTTGGTGCCCATGGTCCCTTCTTGCGCCACTGAGCACAAGCCATAGATTTGTACACGCCGCCATCTTGGATTGCCGGGGCTTGGTACGCTCCTGTCTTCTTCAGAATACCGTCGAAACATGTCAAGGTAATAACATCTATATCACAATTGTCTGGTATAGAATATTGAGAAGACAAGATGATAGATTCTCCCTAGAATGTTGAAGGTGCTGAAGAAGTATGTTTTAAAGCCAGAGTTCCAAACTTTCAAACTACAACAAGGGAACTATGTCATAAAATACATTTGCTTAATCCTTAACCCTCAAATTGACCCGCCAGTGATTTAAAAAATACCCAAACGATTAAATTTTTTTAGCTGAATTTGTCAGATTTTTCCTAACTTTAACCTAAAACAGTTCTATCACCTGTGCGTTTCTTCTGATTTGATCACATTTGACTCTGAAGTCTAAAGTTGACTAAAAAGGGGGAGCGGAATTTTTATTTTAGCCCAAACTCTATTCTCCTGTCCTTTGACCAACGCAGATTTGAAATAAACTATTGCCACTGCTTCCTCTGTGTCGGCCATGTTTGACACGTTTGGGAGTTTTTCGAGATTTCTTTCTCTGACTCGAGGAACGTTGGCTACACACTGAACGACTGATTATATGTCAACAATTTAACAATCTTCCAGCCAGATGTAAGACAGCACTCGCAGATTCAGTTACTAAACAACTGGAGTCTGACCCAGAAAGATCAGAAATGTTAAAAGTAAACTGGAAAGTTGAAGAAAAAAAAACATCTAAAAACTTGCAGCTTTATGACCTCGCCAATTGTGCATCTTCAACACCGACATTTTTGTTTGATTTCAGCACAGATGGAGCTAAAAACAACTCCAGGTCTGTCTCCGCACACTTCACGAAGACGCAGATGCATAACAAGTGTCCTATAAGAGCTCCATAACCATCCAGTTCCACCGACAAAGCAAACGACCAGGCCTGAGTCGCGCAAAAGAGACGGTAAGACAGCGGGGTTTTGGCACATATCGACGGGGGACGGAGGAGACATGCGGGGGGCACTGCCTGGAGGTCAGGGAGCAGCCGGGGGTTGGGCATGCGGCCGAGACGAGGAGTGTATGGTTGAACAGAAGTGGTTTTCATGCTGCAGATTGTGAGTCGGTGATAAAAGGAGCCGGACTCTTGCTGATCTTTTTACACGTGGAAGATTTACAAAGAGCGAGCCCAGTATGTGACGAGAAAAAGTCTGGAACTTCCTAGTGGCTTCTTCCCCGACAGGACGAGGACGCCGTTTTTACACATACGCATAGACTGCAGATTTTTTGGTGGAAATTGGTCAAACTAGACGGATGCTCAGAGAAGAAAGTATCCAGATTGCTCCAGTTACAATTCATCATACGTTACACCAGGGGTCTCCAACCTTTTTAACTCAGAGAGCTACTTTCCCGGGACGATAAAGGCAGAGAGATACTCCTTGAAGCGGCCCTGGGAAAAAATTAGTGATATATTGGTTTGAACAAGCCTGATATTGGTACTGTCATTATTTGTCATCACATTTTTAGATATAGATAATTTATTGATCCCCCGTAGAAGAAATTCAGGTGTCCAGCAGCAGAAGACTCTTTAATTGGTGTTGTACAGTCAGTCAGGTTTGTTGTACAGTCTGACAGCCGAAGGAACAAAGGATCTCTTGAAACGTTCCGTTCGGCAGCGTAGTGATAGGAGCCTGTTATATTTTTTACTACTTTAATTTAGTAGTTTAATTTGTTACTAAACCACAAAGTAAAAGCATTTACAATGATAAATAATGATAATGAATAATAAAATCTGAAATATTCAGTATATTATTTGATTTTTTTAATTTTCTAAATCCTTTGGCGAGCTACCTGGAAGGTGGCGGCGAGCTTCTGGTGGCTCCCGAGCTACAGGTTGGAGACCCCTGCGTCACACAGTCACCTTAACCCTAATCCACGCCACTAGAAAGTTTGAAAGCACCGTTTTGCAGGCGACATATCAGAAGCAAAGAACAGACATTATTTTGAATTATTTTAAATTGAAGTCCACTCAAATCGAATGAAAGCATGTGGTCTCCTGTCCCAACACACTTTTCTCCGATGGGACACAATAAAGGAGCATCTTAAATCGTATACATACTGTTTGTGCACTGTTGAAAAAGAACGGCTTTAGTTTAGATGGTCGTGCAATGCATTGTGGTAATGTGAGGAGGCCGTATAGTATATTCCAGATGTGTTTTTGGGTGCTCCGTGTAAAAAAACAGCATGGTCGACTCCTGACACAGACCAATTCTTCCAACTCGACTGGAATATTGGGTTAAAATGTCCTCAACGATCCAAGCTCACCTACATTTCCATGTTTTTGGAATGTGTTCGTATGTAAACCAGAGAGAGACCTCTGCTTTAACAGAGAAGGTGTGAGCGCGACGAGCCCCAACCCTGCGTCTGAAGAGATCTCAGGAAAAGAAAACTTCATTCTAAAGCTAAATCCATCTTAAACACAGCTCGCCCCCCCTGATGAAACTGTGACCCAGACTGCGCTACGATGGAGGAATAGAGGGCGAACGTGTGGGTGATGTGGCGCCATCTTGTGGGGCTAAAAAAAAATCAGGAATCTCAGAGTCAAGTTTTGGGTATGGGCAGTACTTGGACCACCGAGTATTTGGACCACCGGGTACTGGGAACAGTCGGGTTTTCAAGAATATTAAACAGATTCCAAGTCACTTTATGAGTGTCTATTACTAAATAAGTTTAATATTTATTGATCTCTAAAGATACCCGTATGTGGACTCAGATTAGTATCAGTATCGGCACCACCTATGGAGCCGAACAAAGGCTATGGTGAACATCCCTATTTCAGTCCATATCAACTACAAAATAAGATTTCTATGCGTTACCATGGATACCGATGCTCCCTCTCGTCCCTTACATAGCTGTAGCTGCACAGACAAGATTGAGAAGTACATAAACACACAGTCAAACATTCAAATTAACAGCTTGGCATAAAAATGGAATCCGCATCAGTGTTTGGAAGCTGGTTATACGTCTCGACTAATGACATTAAGAAAGAAAAGGTTTGGTTAAAGGCGCACTATGCAACACGTCTGTCCCAGTTTCCAGACGCCACACGGAAACGACTTTTATTGCGTACATGACCGAGAAAAATAAATAAATGACAAATCAGTTTTTTGTGGCTGCCACTGAACAGAACACCAGCTTCCAGAAGTGCGCTAAATACATAAAAGTGCCATTCTCTTTGGATCGTAATAAAATATATATAACCATTAAAATAAACTTTACTCTGCTCTGAAATGATTCAAGACATATTGGAAACGGAAATCAGCAGGATCGATTGCACGTGAGCCCGAGAATGAAGAGAGACAGGACGCACAGCGGAGGTCACCCCAGTTGTCTGAAGAGTTTGTTTGCTTTTTTCCGAGTCGTGTCTTTAAAATGTGAGGGGTGGAGGGGGGAGGTGTGACCACAGGGGGAGATCCACACACCTGCACACGCACACACACACAGACACACACAGAGACAGGGCGGACACGACTCCTGGGGGTGAGTTTGAATGGCTTTAGCTTAACACTGACCCTGACCCTGGGCCTAAACCCTGACCTTGGGCCTAAACCCTGACCTTGGGCCTAAACCCTGACCCTGGGCCTAAACCCTAAACCCTGACCCATGGGGCAGGCACAGTCCACACGCAAACACAGACACATTTGGCCCTTGTGCAGAATGGACTTTTAAGAACTTTTGTCTGTGTTGTTCAAGTTTCACCTCCTCATTCTTTTGTTGACAATGAAATGAAACAAAAATAAAAAAACATTCATGCTTCTAAAACAAACAAAGTCAAAAGTTGTGATTTCAGTCCTGCACAGCACAGCCTCAGTCCTGGGTCTACAGCCTCAGTCCTTGATCTACAGCCTCAGTCCTTGGTCTACAGCCTCAGTCCTTGGTCTACAGCCTCAGTCCTTGGTCTACAGCCTCAGTCCTGGGTCTACAGCCTCAGTCCTGGGTCTACAGCCTCAGTCCTGGGTCTACAGCCTCAGTCCTTGATCTACAGCCTCAGTCCTGGGTCTACAGGGTCAGTCCTTGATCTACAGCCTCAGTCCTTGATCTACAGCCTCAGTCCTGGGTCTACAGCCTCAGTCCTTGATCTACAGCCTCAGTCCTGGGTCTACAGCCTCAGTCCTGGGTCTACAGCCTCAGTCCTGGGTCTACAGCCTCAGTCCTGGGTCTACAGCCTCAGTCCTGGGTCTACAGCCTCAGTCCTTGATCTACAGCCTCAGTCCTTGATCTACAGCCTCAGTCCTGGGTCTACAGCCTCAGTCCTGGATCTACAGCCTCAGTCCTGGATCTAAGTGCTTCCTTGCCATTTCAGGAGGGTCCAAGGACATTTCTGGACCTCCCTGAACCGCTCCTATGTGTTTGTTTTTATAGCATTACCTGTGTTTCGAACTGGAGGTGAATCAACAACTTTGTAAAGTCCTCTGAGGGCGCTACAAAAATACATTGATAAGAATTAGAAGTGAAAAAGCCAAAAAGGCGACGCTAGCTCAGCCAGATTCAACATGGAGCAGACTTGGAGGAAGAGGCAGGAGCGACTCACGATCTGTTTTGGAACAATGTTGTAACGTGGTTCAAAGCCCATGAAAGTCCATTCTGCAGATCTGTCCTTTAACAAAGGTGCAGCGGAGAAGATGAAAACATGGATGGAGGCCGCAGACGTGTCCTGGAGTGTCTGCGTGTGGACCGTGGACAGACCGCTCTCTCTAACTCCACACGGAACCTTTACAGAGGAACACCACCACACCTGATCTCACAGACTGGTTCAAGTCCCGGTACGGATGCACACAGATCATTACGGCTCAAATTATTTCTGACTTCTATCGAGAAAATATTATTGCAACATATATTGATAGTGAACGCTGAGCAGAAAATAACCTTAATGATAGAGTAAATGTATTATTTTGATTTGTGTGTAGCAGCTATTTCAGTTGAATGTATATGAAAGGGTAGGCATCTAGAATTCCTTTTTCAGACCTAATTTTTACCCTTCAAGTGCCTGAAATTGTTTTGAATGGTCAAAAATGACTAAAATAAATTAAAAAGTGAAATATTGTACGTCATGTTCGTTCCTCTTGAGAGCCGCTGGGACCTCAGTGACTTCTGCACTGCTAACGCTGCACATACTTCATCTTATTGATCTACAATTTGACTAGGAAAGATTTGTGTTTCTTGTTTTCTGGTCTCTGTCCCTTACGGACCAATGGCTCTATGTGTTTTTACCATTGCATTTCTTGTGTTTAAACTATTTGATTCTGTGATGGCGAGTCGACTTCTGTAAAGTCCTCCAAGTAAACTACTGTTGTGATTTGTGCGATAAAAAAGAAAATGTAATTTAATTTAGTAAAGTGTGGGCAGTTCAGCTAAGACTGTTGCCTCCATGATCTCTCCACGGAAAACAAAATGAATGGATGGAAAAAGGAATACTCTGGAATTGTCAGAAACAAGTTGAAACATAGAATAATCTGTGTACTCGAGTACCGGTAACTAATCAGCAGCGACATGAGAATGGCCTCCTCTGTAAAGGCGTGTGCTTCAGACCTGTGATATGATCTGCATGTTGAAGCTGGGGGAGCGCGACTGTTTGGTGAGGGGCGCTCCCGCCGGGTCCACCTGGTGCCCCCCCAGGTGCTCCTCCTGCAGGCTGACAGTGGAATGACGCCTGGAGGCTCCTGCTACTCCGCCCGCTCCCCTCTCCCCCTCGTCCCCGTCCTGCTCGGCCCCGGTCAGCTTCAGGCCACTGCCCTCGAAGGCGGGGAAGCTCAGGTGTTTCTTGATGGGGCTGAGCTGGATGGCGTCCGCGTGGAGGCTGCCGGGCGGCGTGTGCGGGCGCTGGTGCCTCTTCTCCGGCTCCTTGTCCCGGTACAGACGGGCGCTGATGGCCTTCTTGAAGCTGCTGCCGCTGGCTCCCTTCAGGCTCGCTCTGGAGCTGGACTTGCTGCTCGGCCTGACGCAAGAATACAGAGGAGATCAGAGACGCTTCATGTCTCTTCACACACACACTGGCTCCTATCAAATACACGTACACACACGTACACACACACAGGCTACAATCAAATACACGCACACTGGCTCCTATCAAATACACACACACACACACACACACACTGGCTCCTATCAAATACACGCACACACACACACACACACTGGCTCCTATCAAATACACGCACACACACACACACACACTGGCTCCAATCAAATACACGCACACACACACTGCCTCCAATCAAAAACACACACACACTGCTTCCAATAAAATACACACTCACACTACCTTCAATCAAATACACACACACAGCCTCTAATCAAATATACACACTCACACACACCAAACAGTCAAGTACTGTTAACACACGTTCAATAATAATAGTTTTGTACAGTGCTATTCTGGATTTTCAAAGACGCTCCACTCTAAACACAGTGGTTCACGAACCTGGTATTCCCAGAGGTCTCCCATCACAGTACTGACCAGCCCTGCCCTGCTTAGCTTCAGAAATCTGACAGCATCTAGCTTTCACATGCAGGTGAATTTGACAATGTTTTGCCATTGCTCGGGGAGAGGACAGACCAAGATTAGGGAACGCCAATATAGTAGTTTGATTCTCCACTGGATTTAACGTCTAAGCGGGAATAGACGTTATGCGTAAACAATGAATTTATACAGTAATCTAACATGGCGTGGTGGAATATCAGGATCTGCACTTGTCAGAGTGTTACACGTTTGCAAAGGGTAGTGAAACAGAAGAGATGCTAACAGATGGAGCTAAACACAACTCCAAGGAACAAAAGATTTACATCCTCTCTCTTTAAAACTGGGATTGCAATCTTTCAAACCACGAATATTGGAAAAATAATAAAACCCATGTCTTCTATCACTAGTTTTCACATGTACTTACTCTTTCACATCTTTAGATCAGCTTTATCAGACAGAACAAAACGGAGACGCCTGCCCTCACCCCGGCCCAAAGAAACAACTATAGACTCACAGGGCTCTTTCTTGTACATAAATACAACATGTTGTAAGTATGAAAAGGAAAGTTAGGAGAGTAAGTGGGTAACATACACCAACACAAAGAGGCCCAATTTAACACTAAAAATGTATATAATTGCTGTTTTTGATTACCTTTTTCTGTACCTCTTTCTATTTTATTTTATGTATCGCTAACTCCATGTTCTATAAATGTCCTGTATTTTCTTAGTTAGGGAGCCCACCTTTAACTAAACTATAACAATCTAAGTCCATCAACCAGAGTCTTACTTGGTGGCACTGGGCTGGCTGCTGTTGGACGCCCCGGAGGAGAAGCCCTCGTCGGGGTCGTTGATGTTGAAAGAGTCCTCTCCTCCGCTCATCCCATCAGCCTCTGTGGACACAGCAGCGTCAGCAGGAGGTCGGAGGTCACAGACTCTGGACATGATCCCACCTACAGGCCCTGTACCTGCTCCACATCTCACTTTGTTTTAGTCGTATTTTGGAGATGGATGAAAACATCATTAGGTGGTTATGTTTAGAGTCAAGTAAACATGTTTCTATTCCCCCCACAGCCTTTAACCTTCTGGCAGCTCAACTATGAGCCCGTCATCCCAGTCTCTGCCCATGTGTTTGGAAATGAATTGTATGTGTAGTGTTTTCTCTGTACATTTTGAATTGTGAAGCGCTCCTGTTCTGTGAAAGGCGCTATACAATTAAACTTTACTTACTTGAATCACTTCTTAAACCCACTTTTATTGAATCGCCTTTAACTGTCTGCCGCTTCATGTTCCACAGTGTCTTTTGTCTTTCTCGTTGTGTGCGTTTGTCTGCTTTAGACTCCTGTATTTGTTATTTTATATTATTATGACCTGTATTGTTTCATGCAGACTGTGCAGCACTTTATAAAGCAATTGTTTCAAAAACGATGTCTACAAATAAATATGTATTGTTATTACTATCATTATTCTCATCTGTGAGAGCTTGGAGTCTTCTGTGGATGAGGTTCTTTCTCCTCTCTGATGGCAAAACTGCTCATTCCTCTGGGCAAAAAGCCTCCAATTCTTGTTTAATTGCTGGGCTGCCATGCACCAAGACGATAGAAAACATGTTTATTTGACAATAACAACCACAAATATGTCATTGATAATATACAAAATATGAGCTAAATGATTTCTCCACCTTCAAGCACCTGCCTCGTGTCGACAAGGTTGAAGAATTATCACATTTGCATAAAGATTTGAATGAGATTTAGTCAAATTTGAATTCTCGTGTGGAGTAGATTGCGACTGGTTGCAAAGAACAAATATGATGCTATATTTGTGTTCATTCAGTCCCTTAAACATAACTTTGAGAATCATGTTTTAGAATCTGGAATCATTGTTATGGAAACGTTTTAGTATAATGACTAAGAAACAAGTGAACCACTCCATCTAGTGGCAGAAGTGGGAAGTTACATACTTCCTTTAAACTATATCAGGAACGACGTTGGAAAATGGTTAAAGGTTTAACTGAGGAGAGGAGAGAGAAGGCTGTAGAATGGACAGTTATATCATTAAAAAAACAGAATAAACAGAGCGATATGTAACAGCGGTGCCACCAACTGCAATAACTATGTATAAATTGGTATTTGTCATTGAGGTTTTAGTCACAACAGGTGTAAGTCAGTTCATACAAGCTAAAGAAATTAGTTCACTTCATAGTTGTAAATGTTGTATTGGTGTTTTGCAGAATTTCATTTTTATGCGTAAACAAGAAATGTATAATAATTTTTGTCTCGTCAGTCTGTATGTTTTAAATTGGACCTAGAGTCTGTAATAAAGTTGAATTGAATTGAATATACAGTAATCTAACATGACGTGGTGGAAGTTCAGTTGTCTAGAGGTTGTCAGAGTGTTACACGTTTGCAAAGGACAGTGAAACAGAAGGGATGCTAACAGATGGAGCTAAACACAACTCCAGGTCTGTATTTGACAAAGAACAAAAGATTTACATCCTCTGTGTCTCTAAAACTGGAGTTCTAAACTGTCAAACCATGTCTCTCTGTTGCCTCCGGACGACAAAGTGCCTCGTTTGGTGTATAGGAGAATGTTTATCACTGCTCTCACTTTAACCTGGATCCATTGTTCACCTGTGTTTTTACAATCGCTCCGGCCAATGACAACGCAGGACTTTTGGGCGTATCGAGGCTTGGAACAGAACTGAAAGGTCAACAGGAAGCCGTCGACAGGAAGCCGTCATTATTTTACCATTCAGATACATTTTTTGCTTTGTTCATGTACAGTAGGGGTGGGAACCTAAGGGTACCTCACGATACGATACGATACAAAGCTCACGATAACGATAATATCACGATAACGATATTACGATAACGATTTTATCACGATATGACGATTATTGATATATTGGTCAGAAATATACAATATGCCAATTTATGGCATAAATAAAAGAAAAAATACTCTTGATTTCATGGTTAATACAATGGAGATGCGTAATGTAGCCATATATTAAGTATTGATGCCAATAAAAAAAAAATTGATATCGATACTTGGCAAATGCATATCGATAATCGAATCGCGGGAGAAAGTATCGCATTATATCGAAAAATTGATATATCGTCACACACCTAATGTACAGTCTCCGTAGGGTTTTAAGTGCATTCCCTTGCGTGACCAGTAGATGGCGTACATCGCACAGAGTGAGTAGACTGAGGCTGAAGAGGAAGAATCGATCCTGGTCAAAGTAAAAACACCTCAACGCATGTGCTGTGTTTTATTATCAAACTTCATGGAGGCATTGCCCTCTGTTTTTACTTTGACCCTGTGACTGACAGGGTCAAAGTAAATGATCTATTATCTATATATTGTGAAGCCCAACTGGTCTTCTTTCTCTTAGATGCCTTCAATCTAACCCCGGAGCACAGTACAGACACACGCAGAGGTCCAATGTGGTTCCAGTGTGTATTCGTGTGAGGCTCAGGCACGCGGACAATCCAATAGTCCAGTCCAGCAGGGCGGTTCATTGACTTCCAGCTCGATAACATGCTCTGTCTAATGAACAGGATCAGCCTCTGCACACGTCTCTAGGGAGATCTTTGAGCGCCTTTGAAAAAGTCAATCGTGTGCACTGCCGAGATGAACGTAAGCACGGATTCAAATGCTCTGGAATATCATCATGTGGAGAGTGTAGGTTTTTAGCTCAATGATGAACAACTCTTCAATGTTGGACCTAAGATAAGATAACCTTTATTCATGCCTCAGTGAGGACTTTTCAGTGTCAATACGCACACATCAAGCACGAGAATAAGCCACTTCTGGCCCTTCTTGAAGAGGCCGTCTGTATTATGAGTCCAGTGCAGTTTGTGGAACGGGTGAACACCCCGGTACTTGTGAGGGGACATTCAGACCGCCGACACATCAGTGTCAATGCGCACGTTACGCACTTTCACTAAATTTCAGTTGTATTTGTTAAGAAAATCTGACTTACTGCCCTGCGATGCCCTAAAACGGGGGGTGGTAGCCTTATATGCTTCTGTAGCATTGGGCATAGTGTAGTGTTTGCATCTGACAGAAGAGGGACTTGCTTGTGGGAGCCTTAATTGTTTTACGTTTTTCACATCTGATCCACCTTCTCCTCCAAGAAGTCTTGATTATAAGTATTATTATCACTCATCTTTACTAAGATACAACATATTGAGGTACATACACTGCAAAAAAAAAAAAAGACGAAATAAATCTAGTGGTTTTATCTTAATCTGAGCACATTCTGACTGTGTTAAAACAAGATTCTCCAATGGGACAAAGCAATAACTGTGGCTTTATTTTCTCATTCCAAGGGAGACATTTTTTGCTCATTGTTCCATTGGCAAATCATGTTTCAAGGAGGCAGACAGAATGTGCTCAAAATAACATTGCCATTTTATTCTAATTGTTGACATATTTTGTGACAGTTTTTCCAGTGTATCTTCTTTAAAAGACCTAAATGAACACAAATAGTACATCATATTTTGCTGTTGAAACAGAATGAATGGCAGGTCTAGGCGCACGGTCCACTGGAAAAGCTCCAAATGGTCAAATCTAAATCATTTCAACATAATTGAATAAGGCATTAATAACTCGAGCAGATGTTCATGCAATGCAATCTCTTAATGCTGAAACAGAAACATGTCAAAGGTTAATGAAGGAAGGAGGTTATTAGAAGACACAAAGGAGATTGGATTCACCGTCATGCGGAACGACCGAGGGACTGGGCACATGCGGACCACCCATGCTGCGGCCACAGAGGACACGTCTGGAAGTACCTTTAATACTTACTGGACCAAAATAAACAGTGTACTTCAGTTTCAGGGACACGCATTACGCAGCCCACTTTTGGAATTTTTTTCTTATGTTCCAAAATGGTTCCTCATTAAAACAGACCCGTTTTTAGCTCCGTCCTCGCTCAGAATGGTCTCGGATCCGTCTGCCTTTCAAGCTAAAGTGTTGTCTCTATTTGCAAATCTGTGACAACTGTGTGCTGGTATTTTCATTTTAAGAATACATTTTTTCTTTGTCCCAACAGAGAGGTTTCGAATTATAAAAAAACACTGAGTCACAATAGGACTCTTAGGGCTGAGAGCTGATTGGCCGAGTCCTCTGATCGATGTGACAGACGGAAAACATATACATGATACTAATGCTGGAGACAAACTGTTTTGAGAGAAAGGAACTAGTGACATGATTTCACTAGTTTATTTTCTGGGATTTGATCTCCGCAGCTGTGTCGATGACGAAACAGACTGGACAGATTCAGCACTCGTCCCCTACTTGAGTTTAAGATAAGATAAGATAGACGATCTCACACTGGAGAAATGTACATGTCACTTGAAAAAGATAAAGTCACACGGATTGTGCAAATAGACACAAGTGTGCAAACATGTTAAAAGGTTAAAAATATAGTCTGTTTGCTCCAAAGAGATCTGACCGAAGCATAAAAACTGTTTTGATGAGGAAGCAAAGTTGCAAACGAGGGACTTTCACAACTGCAGAGATACAACACCTGCTTCTGAGAACATTCACCAGATGGACCAGGAGATTTACACCAACTCAATATCAACATTATATGGATATTCAAACCTAAATCCTCCGTGTGAAATACATCTGAGCTCAAAACACAGGACGGACGTACAAAATGGCACACTGCTGTCGACAGAATCGGACACGCGTGTTGGACATGGAACAGGACAAAATGGGCAGTAGAGGATCCATAGAGTCCCCATACCTCACTGTAATAATATTGTGCTCATGGTAATACCCACGGCTGTCGAAGGTTACGAGACGGTTGTTTAAAGGCAGAAGTGCATTTGCAGCTCTTTGGGCCATGCATGATGGAAAGAGGCTTTTCACTCACGGAGCATCAAGGGCCTCACACAGGTTGGACTATTCATTTCGTTTTGCCTATCGTTACAGATCCCTGCTCTGGCATCTCCACTGGCACCGCAAAATTTTTATTGAAATATGGGGTAATAATTGCTTGAATATAGTGATTTTTATCTTAATTTGAGAACGTTCTGACAGTCTTAAAACAAAATTTGCCATTGGGACAAAGCCGTTTAGTCCGATTAAAAGAATTGTTGCTTTATTTTCTCATTCCAAGAGAGACATTTCTTCTATTTAAAAGGAAAAAAGGAGACAAAACAAGATTATTTGTCCCATTGGCAAATCTGATTTCAAAGCAGTCAAAATGTGCTAAGATTAAGATACATTTTGCCAAAGTTGAGCAATTTTTCATAATTTTTTGCAGTGTGGAGATGGGAATAAATACACATGTTTTTCAGGGCAGGAAATTTGTGTTCAGTGTTTGTCCAGTTCAGTTCCAAGAGTCCGAACATGTCGATTGGTCCTTGTGCTCAGTGAGTGACGGTCTTACAGGACAAAGGAGTATTAGAGGAGGAGAGCAGTGTGACGCCCATGCACCTAGAGGAAATCCTGGCTCACACCTGGACAAGCCCAAACAGTTGTTCACGTCTGCACTGGGGACGGCAGGCGGGACGATGTAAGCAGGGTTCCCACAATTCGTAGAGCAAATGACACACGGTTTGGCTGTTGTGATGTTGGGCTCTACAAAAAGAATGGCATTTTTTTAAGTATGTATATCTCTATCTCTAGTCATATACCGCTGCAGGAGGGTCTAATGGCTTTATGTTTTTTATCATTTCATTTCTTGTTTGATTCTCTGATCTGTGTAGGCGAATCAATGGTTTTGTGAAGTCCTCAGAGATACCTACTGTTGTGATTTAGAGCTATACACAAATACATTGAATTATTTTTCTCCACATGTAAAACTATGGTTCACTCTGTAGGCGGCGCTATTGAGTAATTTGTATTTATTTTTTCACATTGAGGAGTCTTGGGAGTTGAACAACCGATTCAACTGTGCGAACGAGAGAACATTTTTAAATAGCGGAAAAATGGGGCAAAAAATTAGGTTTGGCTCCACAGCTCGCACAATGTTTAAGTGATCCCAAGCTAATTTCAGATGCTACATGTGTGAAGATCACTTGGAGCGGTTTTGAGCCTGGTCTATTTTTTGAGCCTATTTTCAATTCGTATGGTCCGGTTTGTCGGAGGGAAGGGACATAATGTCTCTTTCAAAAATGTTGTGCCAAACTGTTAGAATGAGTCTGGTGTGTGCGTGAATGGGTGGTGGTGGTCGAAGGGACTGGTTGCCTCGCTTCTGTCAGTGTGCCCCAGGGCAGATGTGGCTACAGTAGTAGTTTAGCTCCACCGTGTTTGGAGTACCCATGTATTATTATGTATGTTTTATTATTATATTATTATTATTATTATATGTATGAGGCCTCATTACATTCATATTGTCTTTTAAAATACTGCCTGATGAAGGTCTCAGGACCGAAACATAACATTTTCCACAGCAGTGTGCATGAGCAACTATGACTTTTTTCCTGCACACTGGGACTCTTTCCCCCTCTCCTACGCACCTTCTCCAACAATTGATGTGCAAAGCTCTACTTCTTTAAAAATAACAATAGCAATAATAACCGTCAAATTAGGTGTCTGTCCCACAACCGCTACCGTTAGCAACAACAGCTGGACAGCGCCTGATTGGCTATGAGACAAATGTGGAGTCTGGTTTCTTGGCGTAATCCAGGTTCACTACTTTTACAGTTTTTGTGTAAATGCAGCGTTGTTGAACAGGAGGCCAATCCAATACTGAAGTTTCTGGATGCTTGTTATTGATTTAACATTTATGTGAAATCTCCCACTGGGTTTTTAGAATATTTCCTCTCCGATGCAGGAGGGTATAAGGACAGTGATTATTTTATTTGATCTTGTTTTTTTGCTATTTTTATATTTAAACATATATGCACACATGGTTATTCCTATTTAATTTGTAATGATTTAATTAGTATTTTATTGTGCAGCACTTTGGAAACTGTGTTTATGAAATGTGCTATATAAATAAAGTGGATTGGATGATCCAGGACACTCTTATGGACCAATGTCTATGTGTTTTTTTATCATTGTATTTCTTGTTTTAGAACCGTTTTATTATCTGTGTTGGCGATTTCAATGTTTGGTAAAGTCCTCCGAGATAACTACTGCTGTGATTTAGGGCGATACACTAATAACAATAACAATAACTGAAATAAACACACTCTGCCATCCGCCCGTTCTAAAGACAGTCATGGCTCAGTGTTTGTGGGAACCCTGGTTACAGCTGAGTGGGCAGAAGCAGCAGCAGTCACATGTTAAGCCGTCCCCCGGGGGCCGAACAAGAGGAGCATGGCTGCTTGGAGGGCCCTCGGTGCAGCCGGAGGGAACCCTACCCTCGAGTGTGATGGGGGGAATGATGCTGCTGCTGCTGCTGTGTTGGCTGGGGGCCCGGCGCCTCCGCTCCGCCTGGTGCTCACTAGTCGGAGGATGGACGATGAGGCTCAACTCTGCTTCACTTGAGAAGTCAAAACCATCTGGGAGTCGACAAGAGACGTTTGCAGCTTTAGTCCAGAGTCCAGGAGGAAGGAGAGGTGCCTTTGTGTGGCCACAGTTCACAAAGGGAGAGACGCCAGACTTCATACTGACTTTGACGGCCACAAATTGCAAATCAAGTTCACCACATTGCTGATTATCCCAAAGGTAGCTCTCAAACTCTAAGATTTATATATTTTTCCCAGATGAAGGTTAGCAGGTGCTATAATACAATTTCTGAAAGGTGTTCCATTATGCTGGAATAATCAGTTCATATGATAAAGTTATGTTAAAATGATAAGAACTGTTTGGAAGCTCACTCAGGAAAATCAGCTGTGAGGTGACAAATCAAGCGTCTTTAAGTCCTTGATACATTTTGCAGAATGGGACTTAAAACATCCATGATATTAAAGAGTATTGCAGCAGAGCTGGGTTGCCTCAATCTGGTTTTTACTATAAAGTGGGTGGGACTGTTTGGTTTGGACAGGCCCTATCATTCATAATCAATAAATTACTTTGGACTTTCCTTGTTTCACATGTTCCTCGAGCTTGTGTGCACTTCAGGGTCAATCTCACTCACGTTAGTCACCGTCAGTACTTCGGGTTTTCCCTCTTTTCTATTTAGTCAATTCTAAACGACTCAAGCTGATGAATTCATGTTTGCAGATGGATGCTGTGTCACCTCTGTCATAGCTGCATGGGAAACCTGATACTATTAGATCTCAGAAACTAAACTGGGTCGAGTCTAAAAGGTTCTTTTAATCAGACAAAAGTGTAAAGGAGCTACATTGACCACGCCCCACGCTGTGTGAGTCCCACGTGTGAGCCAAGGTGAAGGCCCCTTGTCTCAACATAAGGAAACATAATCAACTTTTTACATTTTGGAAAGGGCCTGGTTAGTGCACTGATTACCATTTTATGTTTCACTATTGCATATTCTTGGGTTTTAATCGGTTGACTCTCTAATCAGATTTTGACTTATTTTGAGTAATACCAAAACCAATTGAAGTGTAAACTGTTGAAGTGTATACTCGTACATTGTCTAGTACAAGTCTAGTGTGTGAATGATTGCAGTTGCCGATGGCTCAGATTAGCAGTGTTGTTTCTGTCAATCTGCCACAGTCTGCAACAGCCTCAAGCTCACGGAGCAAAATCAGCACAAACAAATGGAGATCAGTAGATGAAAAAGAACAAAGACTTTGGTCCAGTGTGAGCAGGACTGGAGCTCAGGACATAAGGAACACATACTTGTACATGTGTCTCTGATCCCAACCGGGCCACCAGAAGAAAGAGTCCTCACCTACGCAGCTCAAAAGTCAATACACTCCCGTTTGTCAAGTGCTGGTTGTTTAGTGAATATATATATATCAGTGCCACACGCTATCGGTCTGAACTGTGGCGTCACTGGTACAGTAGTCTGCTGCAAATATGTATGCTTATTTTTATGATTATAAATGTTTTTGTTTTTCTTATCTGGACCTCGTGTCTGTAATAAAGTTTAATATATAATTTGAGGAAAGTACCGCCCTTTCCACTTTTTGAACAAAACTCTCTGGTCTTATTTGACCAGCAAATATCACCAGAATGATTGGGAGGACCAATAGTCTTGATGATCTACCCGGAAGTAGAAAGTCCTATATTCTTGGGTTTCATATGACGTCAGGGCGACGTCAAGAAGAAGAAGCGCTGTCAAAATGCCATCTTTTTGTGCGGTGTACGGTTGCAGCAACCGCATGAATAGAGAGAAAGACAAGAGTTTCTTCCGTGTTTCAACTGTGGTCTCATATAAAGGAGTACACTTTGAAAAAAATCACTCAAATGAGGCGGGCGAGGTGGATCAAGGCTTTCCCAGATAAGCGCCCCCTGCAGGCCACCCGAATTAAACGCAGCAATATCTTTATTGCTGTAATTTTTTAGTACTCCCTTAGAATTGAGTGTCCCCGATTAAGACTGTTACAACAACCGTACACCGCACAGGAGGAGAGCCTTTTGACTCAAAACAGACTTTACATGGTTTTCAATGGGAGCAAAACTGAGTTGTCCCATCTCTGCTCATTCGCCCCCAGTTTAATGAAACCCAAGAATACCTTTAATTTTAAGTAACCCCCTTCCAAACTAATTTGGTTTAATGAATTATTTTATAACAATGTGACACTGGCGTAGCAATAGCCTTACTGCTCCTCTTAACCTCAAATTATCATTAGTTCTTTGATTGATTTTTGTGGTTCCTAAAATACAGGAAGTACTGACAGTGAGTGAGAAGAGTTCATTTGACGTAGCGGGAATCTGGCCAAGTTTCTATCACACCTCAAAATAAGTCTCTAAAATTCAGCACCATTTTGTCACCAGTTTGCCTCATGAGCAAACTTCCTCGGCGCCATTTTGACCGGACACAGACAAGACAGAAGCAGTGAGACACATTTGGACACACTGACACGTGACAGAGACACCACTGGACGTGATGTTTCCTCATGGTGAGCTCCCTCTATCCTCACTGCTGAAACAAAAGCCACGCACACTGTCGCTCACCCTGGATCTGCTTCATGTGGGCCAGGACTGCTTAGAAAGAGGCACAAGCTTAGAAGAGCAGAGAGAAACAAAGAAACCGATACTTGACTGTAGAGCAGGGCCGGCCCCGGGGCAAAGCTCTTAACTATTCCCCTGGAGTAATCTGCAGAGTTTGTTATCCACGTCCTCATGGCTAATTTGGGTTAATCCTCATTAGATCTAAAGTGTAGGCTCTTGTGAATACAGTGTAGGTGCTACGTGTTTTTAGAGCTGCATGGGGCTAGATCCATCATGTATGTGGTTGTGCTTTTTTTTTTTTTTTTTTTTTGATTGAATCTTCTTTTTATTTACAAGATAAAATAACGAGACAAACTTCAAAACCCCCCACCCAAACCCAAACCCAGCCACCCCCCTTGCATTCATACCACAATCACAACCACAATCATCCACACATTCTCAGTATTTGAACACAGACTATAGACAAAAAAGAAGCACAAAGCAAAAGAAAATAATAACATAGAAAATGAGAAATAAAATAAAATCACTAATACCAATCAAAATCCATAAACAAAATACAATATAATTAGCAAAACATTTACGACATAACAAATGGCATAGCAAGTACACCCTAATATTTATATCTCTAACTCAGGTAAGCAGACATTCCATTTCTTTTCATGCTCAATTATTCTGTTGTTATTTGTTGCTATAATTGTTTCTAACATATACTGATGATAAACTCTATTCTTAAAATGTTTTATACATAAATTTGATACATTTTTAACTTTAAAAATAAACATTTTACCCATCAGAATAATCATATTCAAAAGGTATGTGCATTTACCCTCAAAAATACATAACACAATATTCTGAGGTGTAATTTGCAAAGCAATACCCATAGACCTTAACCATAACTGTACACTGACCCAAAACTTAGCCACATGTGGACAAAAATAAAACAAATGCATCAGGTCCTCCTCCTCATCCCCACAGAACCTGCAACAGGGATCCTTTTCTATCTGCCATTTGACCAGAGATTTTTTTGTTGCAATAATTTTATAAAAGATTTTAAGTTGAAATATCCTGGAATATGAATCTATTGTAGTTCTATAAATTGTTCTAAAGTAATCTTTCCACAAAATTGGATCATTGAATTCATCTTCCCAAAACAGGCAGATTCTGTGTGGGAAAAGTGCGGTGCCTGTGATATTTACATTCCACATATATATTATTTTATTTATTTTGGCACCAGACAGCCATTTTGGGCATCTTATTATTGGGAGACAAACCATCAACTTATTCTTCCTACAATTTTGCAATTTTCTTTTCCAAGTTTTAGGAATTGCAGAAATCAGCTGGTTGTATTCTCGTAGCTCATCGAGAGAAATGTTAAAAGATCTTTTCAAATTTTCATAAGAAATCAAATCTCCAGATAAATCTAAAAGGTCATTGACAAAAATTAACCCATTTTTAACACATTCCTCCCACAACAATGGTTTGTCTCCAACAGTAATGTTTGAATTCATCCATAGCAACTGTGTCTGAATATCTTGAGCTGTATCTGGAGGATGATACTGGAAATTCAACCAAGCTTTTAATGCATCCTTGAAGAATGGTGATAACTCTTTTAAACTATTTTGAAATAGTTTATCAATATGTATTGTTTTTAATTGGTAAAAAGGAAATATATTGTTCGAGAAGAAGAAAAAGGCCGAATATAATCTCTGGGTCGTCATCCACTTTTCATTATGATACATTTTAGCAACCCAGGAGGCCTTCAAGGAACAGTCCATCATTTGAAGATTTTTTAAATTCAGTCCGCCATTATCATAGGAATTATATAGATACTGCCTTTTAATTTTATCTGGTTTATTATTCCATATGAATTTGAAAATTTTCTGTTCAAAGTGCTTGAAGAACTTAATGCTAGGTGAGGGAAGAAGCATTAATAGGTGGACAAATTGTGGGATTACTAATGTATTAATCAACGTTACTTTCCCTTGAATTGTCAGAAAGTTCCCCCTCCAAGGTTGTAAAATTTTATCTACCTTTTCCATCCTTCTCTCATAATTGTATTTAACAACTTCTTTAAAGTCATCAGGTAGATGAATCCCCAAAGTATCAACTCCTCCATTAGACCATTTAACAAGAGCAGAACAGTTTAAAATGAAATTAGTGTCTTTTAACATCCCAATTCTCAAAATACTACATTTAGCAAAATTAGGTTTCAATCCAGATATTTTTGAAAACTTATTTAATTCCTTTATTAGTCCTTCCAAAGTGGATTGTATTGGTTTTATAAAAAAGGTTGCATCATCAGCATACATTGTCAGTTTAATCTCTTGGCCGTTTGGAAATAGACCTGGTATATCTGGATTGTTCCTAATTTTAATAGCTAGAATTTCAATACATAAAATAAAGAGATATGGTGACAGAGGACACCCTTGACGGACTCCTTGTGTTAATGAAAATGTATCTGATATATGACCATTATTAATCACTCTACTAATCGGATGATTATAAAGCGTTTCAAACCACTGGATTAAGTTTTTTCCAAAATTAAAAAAAAACAAGACATTGTCTTATGAACTTCCATTGAACTTTGTCAAATGCCTTTTCAAAATCAGCAATAAACAATAATCCTGGTTCCTGATGTTTCTCATAAAAATATATCGTGTCAAGTATTTGTCTCAAGTTGTCTCCAATAAATCTTCCCTTAATAAAACCTGCTTGATCGTTATTTATAATACTTCCAATTATGTTTTTTATTCTTAAAGCAATACATTTAGATAAAATACGAGTATCACAACAGAGCAGGGTCAATGTACGCCAATTTTTTAACAATTTGGGATCTTTTATATTTCCCCATCAGGATTTTGTTTTAAGAGTATTGAGATAACTCCCTCTCTTTGTGAATTGGATAAAATACCCTGTTGAAATGAAAAATTGAAAGATGCTAATAGGGGTTTTTTAATTTCTGTAAAAAAAATCTTATACATCTCAGTAGGAATACCGTCGATACCAGGAGATTTACCAGATGAAAACGAATTAATTGCCTCTAGTAACTCCTGTTCTGTTATTTCTCCTTCACAGCTTAATTGCTGGGAAGTAGAAAGCACAGAGACATTATTTAAAGGAAAATATTGCTCTGTCACATCACTAAGGGGCTCCAGTATTGCATCATTGCAATATAGAGCTTTAAAATATTCAAATTCTTCCTGTAATATTTCTTGTGAATTTGTGACTAAGACATTATCTCTATATAAACTCATGATATTCTTTTTAACAGAATTTCTTTGGTTTAACCGTAAAAAATGTGACGTACACTTCTCTCCCTTCTCCATCCAAGCAGCATGTGACCTAAAAATAACTCTGTTTGCCCGTTCATGATAAAGACTCTCCAATTGACCTTGTTTTAAGTTTCTTTTTTTCTTAATTGCTCCCATCTTAATCGCATGTCCTCTAAAGGAACATTTAAAGGCTTCCCAAACATTATGTGGATTAGAGGAGTTTTCATTATGTTCAAAAAATTCCTTAATAAATCTCCTGGTAATATCGAGGAACAAATTATCATTTAGAAGCGATACATTGAATTTCCAGTAACCCCGTCCTCTGGAACATTGCGGATTGTCAATCAGCAATGTAACCAGACTATGGTCAGATCTCAAGCAGTCACCAATACAACAGTTTAATACTCTAGGAACCAATGAGAAGGGAATGAGAAAATAATCAATTCTACTAGCCTGCTTTCCTCTGCGCCATGTATACCTAGTATCTTTATTTAACAGACGCCAGATATCAACAAGATCTAATGCTGCAGCCATTTCTTTAATTTCCCTAAGTGCATGGGGATGATTATTAAATTTATGTAGACCACTTCGATCCTTATTTATATCCAAGACTGTATTGAAATCCCCAGTTATTATAATTTGATTAGATTGTAGTGAGCTTAAATATGTATTAATTTCACCAAAGAATAATGGATTGTCCTCATTAGGAGCATAAATATTTGTTAAAATAATATGCAAGTTATTTATCATTATATCTATTACAATCCATCTACCTTCCTTATCTTTAGATACGGAGTGTAGTGTATAATCTACATTACATTTAATCAAAATCATAACACCTCTACTGTTTTTTAAACCATGACTAAAATATATATCCCCTCCCCATTCAGATCTCCATTTTAGCTCATTTTCTGAGTTAGAGTGAGTTTCCTGCATACAAGCAATTTGAATGTCACTTTTATCATTTAACCGAGTAAAAATTTCATTCCTTTTAGAGGTATTTGCTAAACCATTACAATTAAATGAAGAAATTCCAATAGACTTTTTTTTTATATTATCCATTTAACTAGTGAAATCTTTATAAATATAATGTAGTGCCCCAACAAAACAAATTCTTTCCACACATACCCACAAACCACACACACATACTCGCCCCACACATACCAACGCACATCACCAACCAGAAAACACCCCAGCCAAGTACAACCCCACCTCTCTCTAAAACTACAGTCTTCCATTGGCCTTTACTCTTCCCTAGAGTAGAGGGTAAGTATGCCCTCCCCATACCTTGATCCCAACACAAGAACTTACCCCCAAGACAGCTTGTCCCCCTCACACTTCTTCTTTATGCTCAAATTTACCACTTTAAGTAGCTAAGCCCAGTCCATGAGTCCGGGGTCTCCTCATGTCCACCCCAATGGCCACGTAAAGCCAGGTATTTTAATGTTAGGCTCGTTGCCTAGAGACCAGATGTGTGTGACGTCATCAGATCGCGCGTTGTTTACATCGTTTTCTATCCATGCTGCTAGTTGCCGGCGTCATCCCCTCCAGTCAACCAGTATGTAATCTGAGATTTCCGATATAGAGCTCCATCAATGTAGAGCTTGTCCACAATAAGACGCGTCTTTTTGTCATTTTTCCTTGCTTCTGACATGACTGGATAAAGTAGTCTTCGTCTCTTCATTATCTCCGGGGGGAACTGGTCCGTGATGGAGAAAGTGGATCTCTTCAGCTCCCGACCTCTTGCCATAATAGTGGATTTATCTTTCGACACCGCAAGTTTTGCCACGATGGGTCTAGGTTTGTCCTTCGCTCCTTTTGGTTTTCCGATCCGGTGCGCTCTGGCAAATAGAATATTCTGCACCACTGTTTGCTCCATTTTCAGCTGCTCCATCATGAACTTTTTCACCAGCTGCTCTGTGACTTGGTAAGTTTCTTTCACTGTCTCGTGCACACCATGAATTATTATATTATCTCGCATACTCCGACTCTGTAAATCCAAAATGCTTTCTGACATTTTGGTAGTGTTTCCTTGAAGTTCAGTGGTCAGATGTTTGAGATTGTTAACCTCTAATCTCAGCGACGCGTTCTCTTGTTTGAGGACGTCGACCATAGCTATATAGAACTCCAGGGATTGCTTCATGTCTTTTACATCCTCCGAGAGTTGGTTTAGCATATCCAGCTTTTGAAGTTTGCTGTTTACGCCGTCTAAAGCGTCTTTGATACTTTGCATTTCTGTGGTGAGCATAGACTCCTCCTCTGTGCCACTTGAGCTCAATTCGCTCCTTCCACGCTTGTTCTCGGGTTTTGCCATTTGGTCGTAGTATGCGTCAATATACGACTCCAGACTTTCAATAGTCTCTTGCGCAAACGATTCCAGTTTCTTATGTTATGTTAGGATTACAGCTTCATTTGGGTAAATAACCTTTTAAGAGGGGTTTTAGCCTTAGCTGCGTCTCAGCGTGCCATCCCTTAGCACTCCCCCATATGTGGTTGTGCTTTGTGGTTGTTGGACAGCCAGTGGCAAAGGGAAGAAAGGAGGAATGGATCCAATCAATCTTCAATAGATTTTGCTTGATTATTAACCATCACCTGCCTGTCAAAGCTGCTGCGGACATTGGCAAAATTTGGATTTTTGAGTTTTTGAGTCAATTCATTTCTCGATCAATCAGAGTATCCAATTGATTAAAGCCATGTTATCTGTGCCACAATCCGAGCAAAAGTATTCTCAGAAACCACTGGAAAAGTTGCCTGGGGAATCTTTAAAAGCAGATTTTGACAATATTCAGACTAAGAAAGCACTAGGTTTGATAGATAGACAGACAGACCTTAATTGGTTTGATTGGTTTTCATTTGAGAAAATCCTTTCCTTTGTGAAGCCACTGTTTAAATGAGTAATGAGAGAAAATAGTATGTCTAATTCAATTGCGCTTTCTGATTTCCCAATAAATAAATGTGTAAATGCAGATGAGGCCAGAGGCTTTGTATTTGATGTGGGGGCCATAAACTGTGATCACGTTTAGGACCCCTGAATGCCTGGAGCTGGCCCTGCTGTGCTGACGGCAGGAGTGTGTAGTGGGGAGGAGCAGTACCCTCTCTCTTCCAGCGGTGGCGCCGTATGGAGGCCGTGGTGATGGCAGAGATGGAGATGCGGCTGATGGTGGGTGTGACCTCCACCTGCAGGACCTTGCGTCCTCGCGGGTCGTCAGGTGCGCTCTCCGGGAGAGAGTTCTGCATGGCGTTCCCCAGCTGTACAGGCACAGGGCTTTTGTTAGAGAAAGTCAACAATTGATTCAATTTAAGTCAATTTATATTTGTACAGCCCTAAATCACAATAGTAGTTATCTTGGAGGACTTTATAAAGCCATGGATTCAGTTCAAACACAAGAAATGCAATGATAAAAACACGTAGAGCCATTGGTCCATAAGGGGGAAGAGACCAATGTCCATAAAAGTTTATGAATATGGAGTGTCCTGGATCATCACAACTGTCCTTAGACCTTGCTGCATCGGCAAGGAACAACTCTTAAAACCCAGAGGGAGAAAATGAGAAACCTCGGGGAGGCCCACAGTGACGGAGGGATCCGCTCCCACAGACGGACGGGCTGTAGATCCAGGACTCAACTCAACTTTTCACTTTGCACCTGTTTAAAACCATGTTATTTTTGATTCATGTATGATCTTCTAAATCATCGTAGGTCATAAAATGGTTTTCTATAGTGTATACAGTGTGTGTATGCGTGTCTATGTTCTCACCAGCAGTGGCTGTGAGTAGAGCTCCAGCTGAGCCCTGTACAGGACGTCTTCCAGTGCCTCCCGTCCCAGCTCCCACTCACCATTATATCTGCATCACACACAAAAGCACACACAAACACGCACACAAACACAGACAGACACACAAAATAATGGATGTTAGGCAGCCTCTCATTCACAAAACAAACAAGTTTAACATGTGATGCATGATGAATCGAGCGGCTGCCAGTGTAATGCTGCATTTTGCTAAATATTCTTCATATTTAACCATTAATATTACTTGTTGCAACAATGACTGTGATTGGTTTTTCATCTTTCTTGTCAGCTTTTCTGTGAGCGCGCTGCGTGACAACAACCCGCTGTGGATTTGTCCTTGTGTGTTCTAAAACAGTGTGTGTGCACGTGTGTGTATGTGTTTGTGTGTGCGTACATACATGGCGTGGTAAACGGCGGTGAGCATCTGCACCATGAACTCTGGGTCCAGCAGCACACGGTTACACGGTTCTCTCCAGAGCTTCTGCTGCTGCCGAGGGAAGCCGCACACACACAGCCTGCAACACAAACACACACACAGACACACACACACCTGAGAATCAATCAACAAGACTCTGATCTAAAGTCAAAGTATACAAAAGATGAAGTCTCAAAAATACAGTGGTTAATGTGATGACCACAAGTTTGGTTCCTACAGTTTGTATAATGTGGATTTTGTCTCTGTCCTCTCCTTTGTTTTAACAGGTTGTTCAGATTTAATGACACTAACACAACATAAGTGTTGTATCTTTTAACAGTGTGTACTCACCGTGAGCTCATTCTGCAGACGGACTGGTAAGAGGACAGAGGCATGTAGACCACGGCAGAGTTATAGCACAGCATCAGGAAGCAAAGCACTTCAAACCTGGGGAAACAAACACACTTTCTCAAAGCTGGGCACGTCATTGTCTGAGTGTTACTCTCCACAATTCCAAACAACAGCATTGTCCAAAAAACAGTCGGAGTGTTACTCTGAATGTTACTCCGAGAGTGTTATGGTGCTTTTACACCGGATCATGCGTTGTGTCGCGTCCGTTTGTGGCAATGCCTCAAAATGGCAATTTCAAAATGTAAAGTTAATCATCATCGAATATGTGTTATTGTAACAGCTCCAGCTGCAAGTTTCCTCCAAGTCAGACCCAAGCCCCGGCGATCCAAGATGGTGCCGTATTCAAATCAATGGTTTGTGCTCTTAGTTCCAGGCAGCGGAACTCTGCCTGGAACTCGCAAAGATCCATGGGAAACTCGCCTGTATTTGGGCATCGTCTTGTCCTCCCGGTTCTGCGCAGTGGATGATCTCCCATGATGCGTTCGAGCAAAAAAGCGTGTGTGGCTCTCATGCACGTGCACAGAGGGGCTCGGCCGCGCTCTGACCAATCATAGCAGTTCATCAGAGCGGGAGTTAGAGCGGGAGCCAGACGAACAGAGTTTGTGGCACTAAAGTGTGGATTTAAACAAAACCGAAGGATTTAAGAAGAAAAAAAGTTCAGGATGACAAGGGACACTAAAATCCCCACAAAATCCGACCTTTATGAAAGCTGTAGGTTCTCTGTCAGCTGAGGTCCAGCTGTTTTAGTTTACATTGAGTTCTATGGGGAAAATGTCTGGGTAGCCCATGTGAATATAGTCTGGTTCAGTTTGCAGTACTGCGAGAATCCCCCGAGCACGTGGTTCTTCAGCTCCAAGCTGTAATACTCTATCCAGTTATTATAATAGATCCATGGTCAGACCTCAGAGTTCACTTCACTGGTTTTCGGTCATTCAGGACTATACACCGCCCTCTAGTGGTCAGAAGGGACGAAATGGAACAATTCTATGGCCCAATCCCAATACCCACACTGCACCCTAAACTCGTCTATGAAGTGTGCATTTGTCTGAAGTGCACACAAGGGTTGAAGTGCGCAGGTTACTAGCGTGCAAAAAGGCGTAATTGGAACAGTGCACACTGAATGCAGGTTACGTCATCGACTCGTCAAGAGATGGTCATTTTCAGACCTAAACTTTATGAACATTAAAGGTAATTTTGTCTGACCCTGTGGGAAACAAAATCAGTTGCTCCACACAGGTTAAAATAAATGTATATTGGTTATTCGTAATTTGAGATAGCTGTATAATTTTAAGTTAATGGTGGGTAACTAACTGTTATCTGGTATGTTTTTATACATCCTAAGTTTATTGTAGAAGTGTAAAGTTTAAATTGAATGTTATAAGAAAGCTTCGATTAAAAAAGTTATGAAATTGTTTGCATTGAATGTCCGTAATTCTTCAATCAGTCATTTATGCTTCTATCCAAGTAACATAGCAACATTTATTTACACACATACAGTATATATTTCAAAACTTACACTTAAATGCATTTTCCCAACGTTTTGGTGTGTACCGCAAAGAATTATGGGCAATATCCTTCGCCAGAGTGTGCATAGATACAGGCTACAGCGAAGTGTGGATCAGGGGCACAAAGGGGGCGGGGCCAAAGACCTCCCTGGAGAATTGGGACACCCTACGCACTTGCACCCATCATCGGGAATGCGCAAATGAGGGACGCGAGGGTGGAAGTGCGAGTATTGGGACTGGGCCTATGAATCCCAAATAATAGGCCGCGAGCTGTAAACAGGAAACAGGAAGCAACACAGTAGAGTCAGATGAATGTGGACCGGACAAGACCGAGAAGTGGAATTTCGATGGTCTGAGCATCATGTATTGTTTCAAGCTGTTTCAAGTGGACTAAAGACTTCAACCTTCGCTGTGGTCAGTGGGGTCAGCAGCTGGATGAGAGCCTGTGACTGTCACTACACACATTCACAGAGTATTTCCCCAAAAATTAGCAATTAAACTAAGGATACAAAGCAACTACAGCTGACTAAATATATTGTCCACCACATGCAGAGGGTTTGTGTGCTTCATCACATGACCCAGAGGAGAGAGTGGCCTGTACACGTACAGTGGGTACATGTTCAAGTATCTCGGTCTGGTTCATGAGTGGAGGCTACAGCGTGCGAACGACATACGGTCGCTGTATCAGACTGTTGTGGTGAAGAGGGAGCAGCGTCTGCAGTCAGAGCTGTACTGTTGTGTGTGTCTCACCTGTTCTGAGCGGTGAAGGTCTCTCTCTGGGGGTGCATCCCGCTGTAGACCACACGGATCAGGTCGTGTTGACACAGCGCCCCCTCTGTCAGCGCCATAGAGCCCAGGCTGGACGGCTGCACACGCAAACCAAAGACAAACACCACTGAGTTCCCCAATTATCACTTCATTTGAAAGGTCTATACAATTTATTAGTATAATTTATTTGGGCTTTACAGAGCATACATGTACTGTATGTATGTATGTATGTACAGTATGTATATGTCTTTATTATATACGTACACTGGAAAAAATCCCTTGTAAAAATAAGAAAAAAACGTATGAAAATAAGTAAAATACTATTTAAAATAAGAACAATGACAAGTTTCTGAAATAAAGGAAATCATACTAGCCCCAAATGACTTGATTCTGGTATAACAACATACATTATTATTTACTTATTCTATACTCATTCATAAGAAATGTTTTCTTAAAATATAGCATAACATACTTATTTTATTGAAACAAGAAAAGTTGTCAGGAAATAAGAAAACATATTTTTTCATCATTTTAAGACTAGTAAAATATTCTTATATAACAAACTAAATTAAAGCAAAAAACTTGCCATTAAAAGAAGCATTATTTATGTTATTTTTAGTAATAGTGTATAGATTTTTTTTTTTGTATTTGTATTTAGATCAAGTGTTTTATAGATATTTTGAAAGATTGATATTGAAGCATTTGCAGCTAGTTAAGAGCTACTTTTATTTTGTATACTTTGTGTGCTCCCCGTGTGCTCTTATTAGTGTCCTGTATGTGCGCTGCAACATTGAAATTTCCCCACTGTGGGACAAATAAACAGGACTGAAGCAGGACTAAAGCAGGACTAAAGGAGGACTGAGGCAGGACTGAGGCAGGACCATAGACTGTATATATTTACGGACAGAGTCACGCCTATCTCGGCCGTTCTAAATAATGGGCCAAAAAATGTGCTCTACTGGAGCAATCCAAAAGGGCCGCGAGTGGTCCCGCCCACAAGAAAATTGTGAAAAAACGCATCTGCGCATGCGTCAGCCGGCGCAACTCCATTCATTTGAACGAGAGACTTCAAAAATTCACAGTGAGTAAACTAGAGTGGACCAAAAAAATCCACCCCCCTCAGCATTGACACACATGTGGAACGGAGCTTTGGGCCAAGAGCCAACTTTTGGTCCATCCTGTAAAGACGTTTTTGAGAGGTCTGCCAATGCTATATGTTAGCATTGGCTAATTCTACTTCTGGGTCCACCCCCATCGGCCCGGGGTGGTATTGCAGCATGTCAGCGCACGTCATTTAGGCCACTTTTGAGCTGGGACCCTCCCCCACTGGGCAGGACTGAGGCAGGACTGAGGCAGGACTGAGGCAGGACTGAAGCAGGACTGAAGCAGGACCGAAGCAGGACCGAAGTAGGACCGAAGCAGGACCGAAACAGGACCGAGGCAGGACCGAGGCAGGACAGAGGCAGGACTGAAGAAGGATTGAAGCAGGCGTTTAGTGTTTACCTCATGGTACATGGAGGGCTTGGACAGGGAGGGGATGGTGAACGACAGGAGCCGGCTGTTGCCATCTTTGTCCACGATTTCCTGCAAACAAACACACAAACACATAAATACACCGTCCTCTTTTTGTGCTCGATCACGTGTGAACTGTGTGCGCTTCAATCCGGTCTCAGGCAGACGGAGCAGAGGATTACTGCTGCTCTTTCAATGCACTTCTTGATTACTGTGTGTGACTCCAATCAGCTGGATGCATGGCTAAGCTGCTATACACACTGTCTCATTCAAACAGCACATGCAGAAATGTGCGGTTTTGGCTTTTGAACATTTGAACGCATAGGATCTTATATAGTGCATCAGTAATAAAACTTTTTGGACACTCAAAGACGCTTCACATGTTATTATTCTTTAACTCCAAACACGGGGGTGATAAACTACTTCTGTAGCCACAGCTGCCCTGGGGGAAACTAACAGAAGAGAGGCAACCAGTCTGTGGCATCAGACTCATTCTTGACAATGTGGGTGAAGTGTCTTGCCTGAGGACAAAACCACAGTTTGGCACTTTACAGCTGCAGCCGCCCCTCTGTAGCAGCTGGTGTTCCCAGAGGTCTCCCATCACAGCACTAACCAAGCCCTGTACTGCTTAGGACATTTCGAAAAAGGACTTTTCAATTAGGACGTGTCAAAATTTACTTCAAAAAAGGCTTTTTTCTCAGAGAGTTATCTTCTCCAACTGACATGGAATTCTAAAATGTACGGAAATGTAAAATTATGAAGCAATGGCTGAAAACTATTGACCACACAATTCTCGTCTTTCATTTGGTGATGAAAATATTTAATAATATATCAATATTTAAATGCATATTTGTTTCTGTCTTTATCCCCAAAAAGCCAGGGCTAAGGAGATAAAGGTAAAATATGTGTTTGTTGATTTAAAACAGCCCACCTGTTTCATCACAACAGTCACACAAGATGATTCATGACAGTGGCACAGTGGTTAACGCTCAAGTTTCTGGGTTCAATTCCACCTCCTGAGAGCCTTTCTGTGTTCAGTTTGCATGTTCTCCCTGTGTGTTTTCCCTACATTCTGTACAATAGTTCATGAATGAGTGTGTTTATGAGTGCGACTCTGGCACAACGGATGGAAATGAGCCCGAGGCCACAATCTGGTGCAGAGCATCTGCTGATCATTCACACACACGCTCCCTGTTGATATTTTATATGTTAATAATGACACTCATGGTACAGTGTTCATATTCATCTATTATCCTGATACCCCACTCTGTGTCAGGGGTCCCCCATGGGGCCCCAGGCCTGTGCCCACCCTGAGCCCTGCCCCTGCTCACAGCACCCGCAGCCTGTTTGTTCATTTGGTTTGACTCAGTCCCATGAATCTTGCACAGATATGCCAATATCACATTTAACCATTCTCTGCAGATAACCATGATGATTAACAGAACAGTCGTCACACAAACAGAACCAAGTCCATGTTGGACTCACCAGGTTGTAGATGCCCAGAAGCAGCGCCTCGATGCAGCCGTTGCTCTGGCGGTCCCTGCTGGCCGTGAGCCGCAGGTACACCCACAGCAGCTCTGGCAGAAACTGCAGCGTGAAGCGCCGCAGGCGCTGCTCCGAGCTGCGGTACAGGTCGAACAGCTGGTGGCACACGGGCTCCAGCAGCTGCACACACACACACGCACACACACACACACACACACACACACAGGGACACACAAAGGAACACACACACAGGGACACACATACAAGGACACACACACGAGGACACACACACAGAGAAAGTGAGGAGGTGGAGGGGATCCAGGAGGACTTAGAACAGCGTGCATGCTTGAGCACACGTGTGTTTGTGTATGTCCACTTGTATCCATGTGTGTGTGTATGCGCCTGTATTATGTGTACTTGTGTCCGAGCACCTGTATGTGTGTGTGTCTGAAAGTGTGTGTGTGTGTTGACCTCGTTGTTTGGATCCTGGATGACTCTGTAGAGCGCTGGGACCAGGCTCTTCTTCTGATGGAGGCTGCCTGCGTAACTGGAGATCTGAGTCTCTGGAAGGGACTGAAAACACACACACAAGCAGACACACGCACACACATTGAGGCAGGCACACACACACAGACACACACCAGACCAGAGTCAAGTAGGGCAACAAACATGTGCAGTCAGGTTTTTGGCTGTTAACTGAGGTTTTTTTATCCAAGTGAAATGAGGAGAACCCTTGGTGGACAGTGGAGTGAGCTGATTTCTCATAGGCAAGGCAAGGCAAGTTTAGTTTATTTATATAGCACAATTCATACACAAGGCAATTCAAAGTGTCATAAATAATCACAGTACATTAAGAAGATAAAAGAAGATAAAATATAAATCCCTCAGTTGTATGCACAGCTAAACAGGACTGTTTTTAACCTGGTTTTAAACATTGTCAGAGAGGAGGCCTGTCTCACATCTTCAGGAAGATTCTTCCAGATTTTAGCAGCATGAATCTGAAAAGCAGCCTCCCCATGTTTAGTTCTGACTCTGGGCACTAACAGGAGTCCAGTCCCTGTGCTCCTCAGAGTCCGGGCTGGTTCATATGGGACTAACATGTCACTAATATATTTTGGTGCGAGGCCATGGAGAGACTTGTACACAAGCAGAGCTGTTTTAAAATCTATTCTCTGAGCCACAGGAAGCCAGTGCAGGGACCTGAGGACCGGACTAATGTGGTCGTACAGTACTTCCTGGTTCTAGTCAGGACTCGAGCTGCAGCATTTTGAATGTACTGCAGCTGTTTTACCGCCTGTTTGGACAGACCTGTGAGCTCATACACATACTTTTGTACTCAACTCTTTACTTAAGTTCTCTTAAGTCTTAAGAGAACTTAAGTGCAGAATACTTAACCTTAATTATCCTATTTCATATTTCATTGTTTCATATAATACTAAATAATAATAATATTGTTATTTATCAGTTCAGTTCAATTAATTTTGGCATAATGTGAATTGGCCTCCTGCTGGTGTCCAGAGTAAGAACTAAACATGGGGAGGCAGTGTTTCAGATTCATGCATCTATAATCTGGAACAGTCTTCCTGAAAATGTGAGACAGGCTTCTTCTCTCTGGTCTCTCTCTCTGATCTCTCTCTCTGGAGAGTGTCTCTCTCTCTCTGGTCTCTCTCTCTCCCATTTCGAGCCGACACATTGTAAATACAAATACATGTGCCTGAGGAGAGACTACTACATGGAGTGTATTTAGCTCGTCCTTTTCCCATCAGGCCTTGGACGTGGCTCTTGTGTTTTGGATTGAGTGAGTCAGATGTTTTTACCTTGAATTCTAAGAGCCATTCTTCCACCACGCCACGCTCTGAACCCAGCATGTTCCACAGAGACGCGCTGGCAGCCTGCACACAACAACCACAAGAACACATGAGTCACCGCACTCCACACAGAATGATACCAAAGCAAGAGATGCTTACTCTGAGCTTTGGTATCAAGCAAAAGATACCAAAGCAACAGAGAGATACTTACTCTTCTTCACCTCATTATGAACAGCACGTCCTGGTCATGTTTGAGTCAATCTTGATAATATTCAATTTGGACATATAAACCAGAGCCTCCCCCTCCCTCAGACCCACGTTAATTGTACTGCAGAATCTCTTTTGAATAGGCTGGAAACGACAGCAAGTCTTAAGTAGCTCTGAAACATGCTTCTTGCTTTTTGTTACTGCGGTAAATAATAATAATAAAAATGCCTCAGTTTTATTTAGCGCTTTTTTGGACACTCAAAGACACAACATGTCATTATTCATTCACTCTTCATACATGTTCGTGATAAACTTCTACTATAGCCACAGCTGCCCTGAGGCACACTGACAGAAACGAGGCAACCAGTATGTACCATCGGCCACTCCGACCACCACCAACCATTCACACACACACCGGACTCAATGTAGGCAATGGGGGTGAAGTGTCTTGCCCAAGGACACAACGGCAGTTTGACACTTTACAGCCGCAGCCCCTCACTTTGGTTTGTGTTCCCAGAGGTTAAATGTCTTGCCCAAGGACAAAACGACAGCAGACATCAGTGGGAGTGGGTGGAGAAAGTATTGTGGTGGGCTCGAACCCACGACCTTCAGGCTCAAAGGCCAGTGGCTCTCCCAACTGATTTTACAGTGATCCAGACCAGAGCAGAGAGGATGGTCCCAAACAAGCAGATCAATCTGAAATCCACTGGAGGAATGCTATGTTTCCCTCTGAATTTCACTCTGAACCAGAACAGAGAAAATGGTCTCAACCAAGAAGACTCTGCAAACATCGACCAGAAGCAGCTCAGCACCAGCGGCTGCACCATCTCAGCCGCTGGGACCTGTCCTGCACTTTATTACAATTGTAAGTAACCTTTAGAGTCATGTAATAATGTGTTTGTTTGGATGGATATGGTTTCTGCTGCTGGACACCGGAATTTCTCCAACGGGGATCAATATTCTCCATCCATCTACATTGTTCACATAAAACCTTTCCTTGGAGTAAAAAGGTGATGTTTGAAGGTATGGCAATGGAAGTTTAGTTAGTTGAAAAGACTTTTAGCCATGATATTGATATGACACTTGTTTAGTTCAAATTCTACAAAGATTATGATTAATGTTGCGGGTGTAGAAGATCCAAATCAGCAGAAAGTTTGAGAGTGTTATTAACTGTAACTATAACTGTTATTGGGGCTGGGAACTGGCAAAAATGTGACGATTCAATAGTATTGCAATATTTGGGCCCCAATTCAATATTTCTGCGTTTCTTAAAATATTGCGATACAGACAGTATTGGAATTCGAATCTGAGATATATTGCGATTTATGTTCCTCATATCATTCAAAAAGATTACAAACATGGAGGAAAATACAACCCTTTTCTCTGTGACATTTATTATGGTCTGTACATGAACTGAAGCCAACACTGAGGAGGGAAGGACCTTATTACAGACAAGACACCATAGAGTCACAACAAGCAGACATCATAGAGTCACAACAAGCAGACATCATATAGTCACAACAAGCAGACATCATAGAGTCACAACAAGCAGACATCATAGAGTCACAACAAGCAGACGTCATAGAGTCACAACAAGCAGACGTCATAGAGTCACAACAAGCAGACGTCATAGAGTCACAACAAGCAGACGTCATAAAGTCACAACAAGCAGACGTCATAGTCACAACAAGCAGACGTCATAGAGTCAAAACAAGCAGACGTCATAGAGTCACAACAAGCAGACTTCATAGAGTCACAACAAGCTGAAATCATAGAGTCACAACAAGCTGACATCATAGAGTCACAACAAGCAGACGTCATAGAGTCACAACAAGCAGACATCATAGAGTCACAACAAGCAGACATCATAGTCACAACAAGCAGACATCAGAGTCACAACAAGCAGACATCATAGAGTCACAACAAGCAGACGTCATAGTCACAACAAGCAGACGTCATAGTCACAACAAGCAGACGTCATAGAGTCAAAACAAGCAGACGTCATAGAGTCACAACAAGCAGACGTCATAGTCACAACAAGCAGACGTCATAGAGTCAAAACAAGCAGACGTCATAGAGTTACAACAAGCAGACGTCATAGAGTCACAACAAGCAGACTTCATAGAGTCACAACAAGCTGACATCATAGAGTCACAACAAGCAGACGTCATAGAGTCACAACAAGCAGACTTCATAGAGTCACAACAAGCTGACATCATAGAGTCACAACAAGCAGACATCATAGTCACAACAAGCAGACATCATAGAGTCACAACAAGCAGACATCATAGAGTCACAACAAGCAGACGTCATAGTCACAACAAGCAGACATCATAGAGTCACAACAAGCAGACGTCATAGTCACAACAAGCAGACATCATAGAGTCACAACAAGCAGACATCATAGAGTCACAACAAGCAGACGTCATAGTCACAACAAGCAGACGTCATAGAGTCACAACAAGCAGACGTCATAGTCACAACAAGCAGACGTCATAGTCACAACAAGCAGACGTCATAGAGTCAAAACAAGCAGACGTCATAGAGTCAAAACAAGCAGACGTCATAGAGTCACAGTCACACCAAGCAGACGTCATAGTTACAACAAGCAGACATCATAGAGTCACAACAATCAGACGTCATAGAGTCACAACAAGCAGACATCATAGAGTCACAACAAGCAGACGTCATAGTCACAACAAGCTGACATCATAGAGTCACAACAAGCAGACATCATAGTCACAACAAGCAGACATCATAGAGTCACAACAAGCAGACATCATAGAGTCACAACAAGCAGACGTCATAGTCACAACAAGCAGACGTCATAGAGTCACAACAAGCAGACGTCATAGAGTCACAACAAGCAGACGTCATAGTCACAACAAGCAGACGTCATAGAGTCAAAACAAGCAGACGTCATAGAGTTACAACAAGCAAACATCATAGAGTCACAACAAGCAGACGTCATAGTCACAACAAGCAGACGTCATAGAGTCAAAACAAGCAGACGTCATAGAGTCAAAACAAGCAGACGTCATAGAGTCACAGTCACACCAAGCAGACGTCATAGTTACAACAAGCAGACATCATAGAGTCACAACAATCAGACGTCATAGAGTCACAACAAGCAGACATCATAGAGTCACAACAAGCAGACGTCATAGTCACAATAAGCAGACGTCAGAGTCACAACAAGCAGACCTCATAGTCACAACAAGCAGACATCATAGAGTCACAACAAGCAGACATCATAGAGTCACAACAATCAGACGTCATAGAGTCACAACAAGCAGACATCATAGAGTCACAACAAGCAGACGTCATAGAGTTACAACAAGCAGACATAGAGTCATAAGCAGACGTCATAGTCACAACAAGCCGACGTCATAGAGTCACAATAAGCAGACGTCATAGAGTCACAACAATCAGACGTCAGAGTCACAACAAGCAGACGTCATAGAGTCACAACAAGCAGACGTCATAGAGTCACAACAAGCAGACTTCATAGAGTCACAACAAGCAGACATCAGAGTCACAACAAGCAGACGTCATAGAGTCACAACAAGCAGACGTCATAGAGTCACAACAAGCAGACATCATAGAGTCACAACAAGCAGACATCATAGTCACAACAAGCAGACATCATAGTCACAACAATCAGACGTCATAGAGTTACAACAAGCAGACGTCATAGTCACAACAAGCAGACGTCATAGAGTCAAAACAAGCAGACGTCATAGAGTCACAACAAGCAGACATCATAGAGTCACAACAAGCAGACATCATAGAGTCACAACAAGCAGACATCATAGTCACAACAAGCAGACATCATAGTCACAACAATCAGACGTCATAGAGTTACAACAAGCAGACATAGAGTCATAAGCAGACATAGTCACAACAAGCAGACATCATAGAGTCACAACAATCAGACGTCAGTCACAACAAGCACACATCATAGAGTCACAACAAGCAGACATCATAGAGTCACAACAAGCAGACATCATAGAGTCACAACAAGCAGACATCATAGTCACAACAAGCAAACATAGTCACAACAATCAGACGTCATAGAGTTACAACAAGCAGACATAGTCATAAGCAGACATCATAGAGTCACAACAAGCAGACATCATAGTCACAACAAGCAGACATCATAGAGTCACAACAATCAGACGTCATAGAGTCACAACAAGCAGACGTCATAGAGTCACAACAAGCAGACGTCATAGAGTCACAACAAGCAGACGTCATAGTCACAACAAGCAGACGTCATAGAGTCAAAACAAGCAGACGTCATAGAGTCACAACAAGCAGACATCATAGAGTCACAACAAGCAGACATCATAGAGTCACAACAAGCAGACATCATAGTCACAACAAGCAGACATCATAGTCACAACAATCAGACGTCATAGAGTTACAACAAGCAGACATAGAGTCATAAGCAGACATCATAGTCACAACAAGCAGACATCATAGAGTCACAACAATCAGACGTCAGTCACAACAAGCACACATCATAGAGTCACAACAAGCAGACGTCAGAGTCACAACAAGCAGACATCATAGTCACAACAAGCAAACATAGTCACAACAATCAGACGTCATAGAGTTACAACAAGCAGACATAGAGTCATAAGCAGACATCATAGTCACAACAAGCAGACATAGAGTCACAACAATCAGACGTCAGTCACAACAAGCACACATCATAGAGTCACAACAAGCAGACATCATAGAGTCACAACAAGCAGACATCATAGAGTCACAACAATCAGACGTCATAGAGTTACAACAAGCAGACATAGAGTCATAAGCAGACATCATAGAGTCACAACAAGCAGACATCATAGTCACAACAAGCAGACATCATAGAGTCACAACAATCAGACGTCATAGAGTCACAACAAGCAGACGTCATAGAGTCACAACAAGCAGACGTCATAGAGTCACAACAAGCAGACGTCATAGTCACAACAAGCAGACGTCATAGAGTCAAAACAAGCAGACGTCATAGAGTTACAACAAGCAAACATCATAGAGTCACAACAAGCAGACGTCATAGAGTCACAACAAGCAGACGTCATAGAGTCACAACAAGCTGACATCATAGAGTCACAACAAGCAGACGTCATAGAGTTACAACAAGCTGACATCATAGAGTCACAACAAGCAGACGTCATAGAGTCACAACAAGTAGACGTCATAGAGTCACAACAAGCTGACATCATAGAGTCACAACAAGCAGACGTCATAGAGTTACAACAAGCTGACGTCATAGAGTCACAACAAGCAGACGTCATAGAGTTACAACAAGCAGACGTCATAGAGTTACAACAAGCAGACGTGATAGAGTTACAACACGCAGATGGAAATGACCAGAGTAAACTAAAGTGTACTTATAGCTTGTTTTATTTATGCACTTGTCAAGATTTTAATGTAAATGGCAAATAAACAGCGTCTGAATCCGAACACACGTACACAAAGCCATAACGGCCTCAGAGATAAGAGGCTGCTGAGGAAAAGGGAACACAGTCGTCGTGCACCGATGCCTCGGCTAAATCCAAGAAAAGAGATGGCTAAAAATAAGTTCCCCCTCTGGTCGCACAATGTGATCCCACACACTGTGCAATGCCTCAGAAGCCGCTGCTCTGTCGTAGGTGGTCCCCAATGTAACACAACATTACACCCTATTTATACAAATCATGCCATGTTCATTTGTATGTATAATACATAGCTATAGTTAGAAAAGACTATATATAGAAAGTGATTAAAGATGAATGTATTTTGTCCCGGAGGAAAAATGTCTTGGACTCACAGGCTGCTACAGTGAAAATACAGACACAGAATACAATACAGTAACATTGACATTAACCATCACCACTCTGCTCCAGGACCTGGTCTCTCTGGTCTCTCTGGTCTCTCTGGTCTCTCTGGTCTCTCTGGTCTCTCTGGTCTCTCTGGTCTCTCTGGTCTCTCTGGTCTCTCTGGTCTCTCTGGTCTCTCTGGTCTCTCTGGTCTCTCTGGTCTCTCTGGTCTCTCTGGTCTCTATCAGTCTCCCAATGCAAATGTGGCTACAGTAATAGTAAGTAAGTCACTATGTAGCACATTTTACAGACCAAGGTCACCTACACAGACACGGAGAACTTGCAAACTCCACACAGAAAGGTCTGGAGGTGGAATTGAACCCAGGACCTTCTTGCGGTGGAACACAAGCTCCAACCGCTGCGCCATCACTGTGTTTTGGGAATTAATGATGCCTTTGAGAGTCCAGAAAGTGTATTAAAACGGTTTAATACAAACGAGTGCTTTGTTTGATAATGTTTGACACAAGAAGACAGCAAGGGTAACATTCATAACATACGTCTTATGTTATTTATTTGAAGGTCTAACACATGAGAATGTTTTTCTCCGTGTGCTGCAGGAAACCAAATTAAACCTATTAAGTGCTGTTGAAACGGCAGAGGGTTGTGGAGAGTCAAATGCTCTTTGAAATGTGGTTAAAGCTAATCCCAAATCTTGTCAACTCAGCCCTTTGAAGACTCAAACAGATCGTCACTTTCCGCTAGGACTGTCCTAATCGAGACAAGTGACGAATCTTCAGTCCTGGGTCTACAGCCTCAGTCCTGGGTCTACAGCCTCAGGCCTGATTCTATAGCTCACTAGCAGTGACAGATTTATAACTGTAGATAAGCCTCCAGATTAGTAAGTAGGCCTGCTAATTCGAAAGGGGGGGTGTTGGTTTATATGTTTTTATTAGGTTATAGGCTTGCTGTGTGTTTGTTATTATTGCTTGAACACTACGCCTACCGGCAGTCCCACCCCTCTGCTGGCCCTGATGTGCCTGTGTTTTGGGAACAAAAGGCAGGGGTGGGGAAGAGAAGTCTGACGGTCCAGGCCGCGCCCAAAAGACCCACAAAGACTAGACACGGAGAGCAAGCAGCAAATCCCTCTGTCATGGTTGACCGTGCTGAGGTATCTCCCCATTGGGTTTTTGTGTCCTTCCTTATCGATGCAGGACGGTCTAAGGACAATGACTTTACAAACGTTTTCCTGTAAATTTTCTATTTGTTCTCGTAAAGTTTATTCTTCTGCCAGTTTTTCAGCTCGTTTCAACTCTTCAACACTTTTGTACGATAACATGCAAATCTCATGCTAAAGAGAGATTATGAACACTGAAGTTAGTGGTGACACTGCGCAGCAACAATGCCTTTGTAACCGTGAGCAAAGAAGCAAACGAAATCCATCTGTCGAGGTTATCGGTGCTATCTGCTTTGTGACGGCAGAGCTCTATGACGGCCGGGGCAGTGGTGATGAGGCAGAGGGCAGTGGTGAGGAGGCAGAGCTCTGTGACGGCCGGGGGCAGTGGTGAGGAGGCAGAGCTCTGTGACGGCCGGGGGCAGTGGTGAGGAGGCAGAGCTCTGTGACGGCCCGGGGCAGTGGTGAGGAGGCAGAGCTCTGTGACGGCCGGGGGCAGTGGTGAGGAGGCAGAGCTCTGTGACGGCCGGGGGCAGTGGTGAGGAGGCAGAGCTCTGTGACGGCCGGGGGCAGTGGTGAGGAGGCAGAGCTCTGTGACGGCCCGGGGCAGTGGTGAGGAGGCAGAGCTCTGTGACGGCCGGGGGCAGTGGTGAGGAGGCAGAGCTCTGTGACGGCCGGGGGCAGTGGTGAGGAGGCAGAGCTCTGTGACGGCCGGGGGCAGTGGGGATGACGCAGAGCTCTGTGACGGCCGGGGGCAGTGGGGATGACGCAGAGATGAAGACACTGGAGAAAGCAGTCTTACATCGCACACTTTGTAGAACAGCTGACTCATGCTTTTCCCTGCTCGCTGTCAAACTGCAGGTTTCAACTCATCGTCCTTTTTAAGTTAAAGACGTCTTCACCTTTGCTGATATTTAATCCAAATAAAGTCTTATTTTCATAATGTGAAATGTCAAAATAACAGTTTATCTGAAAAACTAGAAGCTTACATGAGTAGAATCGCCTGTGAAACTTCAGTAAGCTTCTGACAAAACTGATACAACGGAGTCCACATTTCCAAACTCGCACTGAAACAAAGTCAAAGTGTCTTGACCTCAACCTGACTGGACATTTGTGGCAGAGCTGAAAGAGCAGGGAAGCATAGAAAACCTGACCTCCCTCTTGTTAAAAAAACTATTACGCCTAAATAAAAAGATTTAGAAATGTCCAGAAAGAAGAAGGAAAGTCACATCATTGTGAGTGACTGCATTTGATTGCAAAAAAGTTATTAATCTCTTGAAAAAAAAACAGTTTTGAGAATTGCACGTAAAATATATAAATGATCATCTATGTAAAAAAGTATATTTGTCAAACGTATAAAAAAGGTTTAGATTTAAGTAAGTTTCACTCTCTCATAATTTCACTCTCGTCTCCAACTGCATGTGCCGTGTTCAACAATGTATTTTCTATAAAAGATGGGAGGACAAAGTTAAGATTCTCCGCGGTCGAAGGGCAGGGTGAGCTCGGCCTCCTCCAGCTTTGGGACCAGCTGTGGCCACATCTGCGCAGGAGTGAAACAATAGCTACATGCTACATGCTACGCTACTCAGGCTCCGGGACCACGGCTCAGGAGGCGCTAATCCTGCAGCGTCAACAGCAACATGACATCACACTACACACGGCTGCACTACATACTGGTGCAATACAGTTCCAGAGCAAGTTCCTTTCATTAGTTAGGTTCATTTTAACCCCTCAAAAAAGTTGTGTTTAATTTAGTGTATATCTGTGTGTGACTGTACATGTGTTTGCATATGGTTGCAAGTAAGTTAAGTAAGGTTTTATTTATATATCGCATTTTACGGACCAAGGTCACCCAAAGCGCTTTACAATGTTCAGAGTTCATATTTTGTTCCAATCATTCCACACACGGAGATGACAGAAGTGAGTCACCGAACACACTGGAGCATCAGCTCCAATCAACACCATCCATTCACTCTCATTTACTCTCTTCACTCTCTCATTTACATTCATACCTATTGTGCATGTTTTTAGTGGTAGGGGCAACCGGAGCACCCGGAGGAAACCTACGCAGACACAGGGAGACATGCAAACTCCACTCAGAAAGGCCCTGTTTTGACCGGGATTCGAACCCAGGATCTTCTTGCTGAGAGGCAAGAGTGCTATCCACTCAGCCACTGTGCGTGTCAATGTGTGTGTGTCTGTGTGCTCATGTCATGTGATGTGCTCATCCTACACATATTTGTATAATTATTGCTTTTGAAAAAGTACTAAATACATCTAGCACTTTTGCACACTTTGTCTTTTTTACAACAATAAAAGGAAGAGTTTATTCTGAATTTTTTACTGAAAGTTTCCACACCAGTGACAGACTACTGCACTGACAACACAGATGCAGACACGAGGCCCATGGTTACCTGGGGGAGTCTGCACATGTAATAGTCATACACTACATCAGGGGTCTCCAAACAATAGCTCAGGAGCAACCAGTGTCCCGCCACTGCCTTCCTAGTTGCTCTCTAAAGGATTTCAGATTTCAGATGAGGTCCTTTCCCGACAGCCATCGTAAATATTTACCTTTGAACACCTAAAAAATTGATAATAAGTCAAAGTTAGCTTTAAAGCAATCCAACGCATGTCATCATTATACCGTACTGACTCACTTTTTAAACCACTTCCATGCAGCATTTCCCAAAAAAGTAGCTCATAGGTATTGGTCCATCAGGGAGTTGACCAATGACCATGTGTTGATAAGTCTGTGTTTGTATCTGTTTCCATGGAGCTTAAATGTGACGCTCCTTTATCAACGAAGACCCAGGTATGTGTGTGTGATGAGGATTCATGTTGAACAATGTTTTTGTGTCCAAAAGTCGGCCTGTTGTACGCACTTGTGTAGTGTGTGTGTGTGGGTGTGTGTTTGTGTGTGTGTGTGTCCTTAGTGAGAGGCCGTGTCGGGTTTTACAGGCCCGGACACTGATCCAAGGTCAGCGCCTGGACTCACTCAAACATGAATTATTGAATGTGTGCTCAGCTGGCCCGCACACACACACACACACACACACACACACACACACACACACACACACACACACACACGCAGACAACCCAATGTGTAACAAGTCGTCTCTGTGATGTTCTCAGGGGAAACCTCACTGGAGCCACTTTTCTGCTACGAGAAATCCCATATTCACTGAGCTTTAGGACAATTATCTTTTTAATTGTTAAAGTAGCAAAAGATTTTCAAGTCAATTCATCATTAAAGGGCCCTAATCTGTCAAAAGGCATTGCTCTTTTCCAATACTTCTTTAAAAGGTACACTGTGTAATTTCTAGTGCCTCCAGCGTTGAGATCTTATATTGCAGTCTCATATATTGAGATTTGAGTACGGGTGCCTGACTGCCTGTAGAGTTAAGGAGACTTTTGCCTATACTGTTTGACAGTGCTCCTCAACTCTCAGTCTTTCACCAGACTGCCAAGGAAAGAATGCGTGGACGCATAGAGCCAACATGTAAACAAGAACGCGTTCAGACAGCAGCACCCTACACAGAGGCTCTACTGAGTTTTACCATGGATCTGTTATAATATATAGTTTTACAAACACGGTGTGAAGAGAAGAGACACATGGAGGAATAAAGTCTGTGTGAGGTTAAAACTGTGGTGATCAAAGAAGCAGGAGATATACACAGCAGCAGCAGGACATGGCAAAGCTCATGTTAGCATTAGCGTTAGCCACAGCGCCCTAGCTCCATCAACAGGAAAGAAAAACAGAACATTCACTCACGCTGCTGATACATTATTCTGGCGATCGTTTTGTGGGGATTCTGTGTGTTTTATTTGATGCTTGTCCCTGAATAAGTTTAGTTGAAACTTGTGACAGTAGTTGGACTGCGCTTGGATCGGGTCAGAACATCCTGAGACTGTGTTGCAGATTCTGCCTTGTTCTCATTATTGTCAGTGTGAAAAAGTTACGTATTGTTCACGTGTGAGTCTGTTGTGTACAAAATACACGATGTACCTCCTGTTGTTAACGATGTCTTTGTGCGTGTGATTTGCGATGTTGACACTTCGCTGCTATGACGCTGGACTTCTACATAATTATTTATCTAAAAGATTGTTGTTCCGATCGTTCTTTTACTTAACTATGGTCCTCTGTGGTCCCTTCTTCCAAATTGTGAAGGCACGGTGAAATCAATATCAGTAACTTATGTGAAACGAAAACGCGTTTTTCGCTTTTTGTCCTTATCCACCACCGGTTTTCAAGATGGCGCATTTACACGGATAGTCCTCCTCTCTCATGGACACTTATAAGTTCAATGCTAAGCCTATGAATACAATTTAAAAAACATGGTGGAGGTAAATATTCTTAAAAAGGTCACATTTGTTATTAGTTAACATGTTTTTTCACATGGAGCAGCTGTAAAAATTACACAGGGTGGTTTTAACTGATAACAGTAGTTCAGCAGAGATATTTTGATTTCAAAATTAGTTTTACAGCCCCTAAATCTTGTTACGGTTTTTATTTCGATGTCCCGCCCTCCACCGTTTTACCGCTCAGAAAGTCTGTGATCCGGGTTGCCACAACTCACCGCGTGGAGCTAATCTCACTGGTAAAGTACTAAAAAAGGTCTCGTTATGATTCTCAAATCATTAACGACAAAACAAGGAATACAACAGGTATTTCTATCTTTGAGAAAAAGGGGTTGGTTTTAAATTTGTTGTTCACAAAACTCTTATATATACTCTTATACTCGTATATTCAGCTATTATGGTCCCAGCTGGATTCCTCTGCATATCTGGCAACCTGAGTCAGGGAGAGTGCAGTACCACTTTTGGCCAGATTTTTTAAATACTGCTCCTTTAAACCATCAAAATATCTAACCTCTGCTGCTGTTGCACTTTGTTATTATTGTTAGTAACTTTTAGAATTATGTATTTATTTGTTTGTGTGGATGAGTTTCTGTACATCTGCATTTCTATCCAGTATCTATCTAATTTTCTCTCTACTGTCATCGTTTACTCACAATAAATCAATTCTAAAGTCCCCTTGACCTGGAGATAGTTGCAGTGAGTCTTTTGAAATGGAAAAGGCTCGTGAATCTACATGTATGGGTTATGACTTCATTTGTGAGGTGTCAGGTGGGTCCCAAGGTCACGTGGAGAAACACTGCCGCAGACAAAATGAATTGAATTCCTGCATTTTAAAGTTGCTACGCACGGCTCTGCTCTCACACATCAGTTCACATTGTTGCCGCAGGTTTCTGTTTGACATTTGGTGACGCCATTGTGACAGTTTGTGCGTGATCAGCAGCAGTGTTGGCCGTGTGTGTGTGTGTGTGTTCTTGTGTCTCACCTCTTCTCAGAGAGGATCAGTCAGCTGCAGTCTTCATGGTCAGGCCTCTGAGGTGAGCAGGGACCAGCTGGGAGCACCGCTGGATCATTCAGTCTGGAACACAAACATGGCATTGGTTAGAATGGGTTAGCATTGGTTAGCATGGATTCGCATGGGTTAGCAGAAGGTTATATACTACATTCACCCAACACGTCCATGGAAGAGAAGTAAGTCAATTCTCTTTTTATACAGGACTTATCACAAAGACAAAATTCCATACGAGAAAATCTTGGTGGCGTGTCCAACTGACCCACTGTGGCAATGGTCTCCCATCAAAGAAAGAAAGGATGACACCCGCACACACAGGCCTTCCTCAGGCAAAATATTATTATAAGATTTTGCCTGAGGAAGGCCTTTGGCCGAAACGTTGCTAATAAACCACTGGTGTTTGCAAGTTTGGACAGTGTGCGGGTGTCATCCTTTCTTTCATGTTTGGCCACCTTGTGCGCGCCCACTCCTACGCACCTGTCATAGAAGAGATATGCGAAGTCTACCTCTTTTAACAATGGTCTCCCATCAAAATACTGACCAGACCTAGAACTGTTTAGCATATTGTTTCTATGCATGGGGATTATGTTCCTTCAGATCTTTCTTACAAAAAATGTTGAACGTTTGTCTGAGACTTCTTGGATAATGAAGCAACATAAAGTAAAAACACGAGTCAAAACTACTGAAATGACCAGTCATGTTGGAGGATCAAGAGATTGTTGTGAAGCTTGAAATAATGAGATCATGGACAAACCTATTTTAAATATGAAATATCAATATAGCTTTCAGAGTTTGTCATCACTTCTCTACCTACAGGACCCTCAATGCTGTGTCCTCCTTCACCAGTAACTAGGTCATTTTTTACTCAGTTCCAGTTGTGCCAATGTTCCAAGACATGAAGCAAATGTATTACATTCACAGTTTAATCATCAGCTAAAATCAAGGTCAAGTTTATTTATAAAGCACATTTAAAACAACAATGCTGCCCAAAGTGCTGTACACAAAAATACATGTATATAAAATACACAATTTGAATATAATAAAATTAAAATACAGATGCGGAAAAACAAAAATCAACACCAGCAAAGAAAAAAAGTCCTGCTCAGTTTTAATTAAAGGACTTCGCAAACAAATGGGTCTTCAACATAGACTTAAAAATGCCTAAAGACTGGGCTGCCCTAATATTTAAGGGGAGACCATTCCAAAGCGTCGGAGCCGCGACAGCAAAAGCCCGGTCTCCTCTGGTCGACATTCGTGACCTCGGTACGTCTAACAGAAACTCGTTAGCTGACCTCAATGTTCTGCTCGGAGTATGAACAGACAGAAGCTCAGAAAGGTACGCAGGAGCCGTCCCATTCAAACACTTAAACACCAACAACAGCATTTTAAACTGAATTCTGTATTTTACAGGGAGCCAATGTAAAGAGGCCAACACAGGGGTTATATGTTCAAACCTTTTGGTTCCCGTGAGCAGACGCGCTGCAGCGTTCTGTACCAACTGCAGGCGATGGATCGAGCTTTGGTCTAGCCCACAATACAACGAGTTACAGTAATCCAAGCGGCATGTTATAAAGGCATGAATCACACTCTCCAGATCTCTATGTGGTAAATACGGCTTAATTTTACTCAGAAGACGCAGTTGGTAAAAACTTGACTTTACAACTGAACCTATTTGCTTGTCCAACTTAAAAGATCCATCTAGGACCACACCAAGGCTCCTGGCTGACTGGTGACAGTAGCCTTTTAGTGGGCCAAGAACAGATGGATCAGACAAATTTCCAAAAACGACAATTTCCGTTTTAGATTCATTAAGTTTTAGAAAATTCTGGGCCAACCAGTCCTTTACATCCTGAATACAATGTAACAGAGCTTGGATGCCGTCTGAACCTGGTTTCAATGGCAGATAGACTTGCAGGTCGTCTGCAAAACAATGAAAGGGAATCTTATGTTTTTTGAAAATAGATCCAAGGGGCAACAGGTACAGTGAGAACAATAAAGGACCTAAAACTGAGCCCTGTGGCACTCCGCAGCTCAGTGGGGCCGCATCTGAGCTGTAAGGTCCCAGGTGGACAGAGAAGGAGCGATTTTCAAGATATGATCTGAACCATTTTAGGACCGTTCCTCCAATACCAACATGGTTTTCAAGGCGGGAAAGCAGTATTTGATGGTCCACCGTGTCAAACGCTGCAGTTAAATCTAAAAGCACTAAAATAGTGGGGTGACCCGAATCAACATTTAAAAGAAGGTCATTTAAAAACTCTTAAGAGTGCAGTTTCAGTGCTATGACACGGTTTAAAACCCGACTGAAATTTTTCAAAGAGGCTATTTGCTTCCAAGTGAGACTGAATTTGGGCGTGAACCAATTTCTCCAGAACTTTTGATAAAAAAGGCAACTTAGAAATTGGCCTGAAGTTAGACAGAACTTCAGGATCTAAGCTGTGTTTTTTAAGTAGAGGCTGGACAGCAGCATGCTTGAAAGCACTTGGGACGCTGCCCGAGATCAATGATGAATTGATAATTCTCATTATAAAGGGCCCAATCACACTGAAGGAGTCTTTAAGAAGTTTAGACGGGACACAGTCAAGTGGACAATCAGAGGGTTTTAACTGGCGCACCACAGTAGACAGCTCATCAAGTGACACAGAATCAAAATGTTCAAGGACCACAGAACAAACAGAATTCACAGAAGGGTCCACAGCAGCACAATGTAATGTAGAATCCCGAATAGCAGATATTTTATCCACAAAGAATCTTTGAAAATTGACACACAAAGTTTCTGATGGTACAATGCCACTGGATTCAGTGGGATTCACAAGGCGATTTAAAACAGTAAAAAGAACTTGTGGTTTGTGACCATTTGTAGATATCAGGTTTGACATGTACTCAGTTTTAGCGCATTTTACTGCTCTTTGATAATTAGACAAACAATCTCTTAAGATGCCCAGGGAAACATGAAGTCTGTCCTTTTTCCAACGCCTTTCTGCACGTCGGCACTCACGCCTGAGCGCGCGCGTGGTGTCATTTAGCCAGGGCTGGGACTTACTCTTAGGCTTACATGTATTATAAGGAGCAACTAAATCCAGAATTACAGTACACGTAGACGTAAACAAACAAGTTAGCGCATCAGTATCAGAGTCACACGACAGTGAAGGCGCAGCAGAAACAAAGGCATTAGAGAATGCCTCTGCTGTAGAGGACGTGATTACGCGTCGCCTGCGCGCCATGGCACATGGAGCCAAAAGGCAGGGAAGATTCAGTGAAAACAAAACAGGTATATGATCCGAAATCTGTGTATTACAGAGATCCTCGATGCGTACAGTCAAACCATAAGATAGAACGAGATCGAGTGTGTGCCCCTTTTCATGCGTGGGGCCACTGACCCACTGCGTCAGATCAAAAGAGTCAATCACAGTTTTAAAATCCTTGACCAAAGGCTTGGAGTCACAACAGACATGGATATTAAAATCACCAGCTATTAGAAAATGGTCAAATTTAAGAGCAATTCCTGCTAAAAAGTCCGAAAAGTCCACGATAAAATCTTTATTGAATTTAAGCGGACGATAAATGAGCGCGCACAACACAGGCACGCTACGCTGTATCACAAATAGCTGCAGTTCAAAGCTCGAAAAGGAGTTTGATGGATACTGACGGCATTTAAGAACAGAATTAAATACAGTGGCAAGCCCTCCACCTTTGCCAGAGGTACGAGGAGTGCTAATAAAGTCACAGTCAGGAGGAAGGAGCTCAGAAAAGGCTGCACACTCACCGGGCCGAATCCAGGTTTCTGTCAAAAGCATTAGATCCAAATGACGAGATACAAAAAAAGCATTGAGTACGAAGGTCTTATTCGCCAATGATCTGACATTCATTAACGCAATATGAAGAAAGTCCTCATTGTTAGGCATGCGGGCATGAGTTAGCATGCAAAGGTTTTCCTGGTTTACTCCTGGGCGGCTAGCTCTGCGTCTCCGGGGACTGATCCACTCCAAAGGCGGCGTTGACATCGGGTGAGTCCCGATAGGGGCTCCAATCAGCGGTATAGGGACAAGCCAGCGCCGATGAAGATCTCCAGAAGCGTGACCATAATGTGGAGAAAAGCCTTTTTTGGCACGTTGGTAAGCTCTAACTTTTACCAGGATGCCACCTCGTTTCCCTCTCCTGCGTTTCCTACGATGCGCACCAAGAGGAGCAACGCGCAGGTGAGCCGGTATAGAAGCTAAAAGTGGCGGTGGTGGTGGACATGAATCCTGTTTGGCAAAACAGTGCTTCAAGTAGGTTTCATACGAAGTCCGAATATTTAGTAATGCCCTGCGGTCATACACAAGTGATGCAGAGACATTAGAGCAATAGACACAAATCCATAGAATTAACCAAACTCCAAATAGGACAGGGAGACGGAGCGCCGTGCACACTGCTGGCGCCATCTTGCTATGAACTCTCATCAGACTGGAAACAGCTCATGTGATGCAGTCGACTAACAGAGAAGGCCGTGCTTCCCAAACAGGGGGACACAGGTATATATCAGGGGATCCTCATTATGGTTACAACTCGTTTTGAATTAAATCTTGTACAAGTCACAGCTGGAACAGTCGTCCTGTAAATGTGAGACAAGCTTCTCTAACAATGCTCAAATCCATATTCAAAGTTCTTCCGGAGATCACTTGCACTGATTATACTATTTTATTTAAGCATTCCAGATCTATTGACAAAGCATTAGAGCCAATAGAGAGGGCTGCAATTGAGATCATTTTGGATCAGGTTCATATATATCCATACACAGCGAGGTTCTAAGCTCAGAGTATCTCTGAGGCACCACACAGCGGAGTGTCTCCTTGTATTGCTAAACTGTAATACTTGGGCATGGTGTCAGTTCTGGGAGAGGTGAGGGAGGGCTGATACTGTGCGGCCATGGCCTTGGACACCGCAGCCACTAAGATCAGACCCAGATGTACATGTAAGAAATGATAATTGACCAAAGTGTATGGATGCTAAGGCCAGTCTACTACTATGGCATGCTATACATCAATTTGAAATGATTAAATTGTTGTTTTGTGCTATAACAATTAATGACAATTATTCCACAGTGAATTTCAGCCTCAAACATTGGTGTAATCAGTGATAGTGAGGGGGATACAGATTCACACACAAAAAAGATGCACACATGCATCTTGTATCATACGTGTCCTGTATTGAATCATTTTTGCTTGGATGCGCTGTCACTGATGGGCTACAAGCATCCTGACTCTGATCAAAAGGCTACATATTTATCCTGTATAGATCTATACGGTGCATTTGGGGCAAATATGCAATGTTTGCAGGCTCAAAGATAGTAATAGCGATACTCTTTCTGTGGCTTTTTTGGGGAGCACCACTGATCTTCTGTCCTGAACCTCCACATGATATCAGTCAGCTCTAGAGACACCTTTATTGCGCAAACCGCCTCCCAAAGTATAATTGGATATTATAAATTAATTTTTCTTTCTGATTTTTTCATTATTTATTTGCATGTTACTGGGGTTCATAAGTATTTGCACACATGAGAATCAGCCATAATTATGACTCTCAAAGAGCTGACAGTCCACCTTAAAAAATAGTCCATCCATCCATCCATTTTCTTCCCCTTAATCTATTAAAAAAAGAGTCCTCATATCTCATCACCCATCCACCAGCCTTTTGAGCTCATTAAAGTCACTTGTGCAGTTCACAGTCAGTCAGGGTCCAATAGCTGCCATGGCAAAACCATAGAGCTGTCAAAAAAGACCAGAAACAAAATTGTAGAGCATCACAAAGCTGGAAGAGGCTATGGGATGGCTGTTGCCAAGGCTACTATCAGTAATGGTTAAAAATCATGCATTGCACAGAAGATTCCCCTGCTTAAAAAGGAGCTATACCCGTTTCTGCAAGATATTTTTCAGTTTGAATGTTTATCACCGCTCCCCAACTCCGCTCCTACTCTCCTCTACGCTCTCCTCCCACGAAGCCATCTAGATTTAGCAGCTATCTGAAACATATGCTAACGTTAGCATTAGCACAACTTCTTGAAGCTGTACAAAAATCACTGATGTAATGGTGCAAAAGCAACGCACCGCTAAAAAATATACAGTAAAATAACTGAAAAATTACCGCCATTTTGCATTCAAATTTAGTTCGAGGCGGTCCCGCAGGTCTCTTCACAAGGATACGATGTAAGCTACCTCGATTCACCCGGGCTTGATTTCTTCTTTGATCGTTTTTTTGCTTTATTTCCCTCTTCTCTTCCTCACTTTTTTTGCGTATTTTGGGTTGTTTTTTTCTGTGTATCCAGTTACAGCCAAAGGAGGTATAGCCACTGTCGGCTGCCATGCTGCTCTGTTTATCTGCCGCTGGGCACGCGCTACAGGAGGCGTGGCCTGTTTGCAACAGCGCCACCCCTCGTTGTGTAAGTGGAGGAGAACTAGTCACACAAACTCAGCACTTTGCATGGCCTGAATTCATACACAAGCTGAATCATTTAGGTCAATTTTTTAATCAAATTACGGGTTTTAATACAACTTTTTGTAGTAATATGCATTTTTATTAACTCCTTCAAAAATAAATATCAAGTATAGCTCCTTTAAGTCATCTAATGTCCAGGCCAGTCAAAAGTTTGCATGCGACCATCTGAATGATCCAGAGGAGATCAAAATAGAACTTTCTCGTCTGGTTTGGAGAAAAAATAAGGATGAGTATCATTCAGGAACACCATCCCTACAGTGAAGCATGCTTTAGGGGTGCTTTTCAGCAAAGGGATGACTGCACTGTTTTAAGGCGAGGATGAACGGATGTATAGTGAGATTTTGGCCAAAAACCTCCTTCCCTCAGTCAGGACATTGAAGATGGGTCGTGGCTGTGTCTTCCAACATGACAATGACACAGCTGGGAAAACAAAGGAGTGGCTCCAGAAGAAGCATATCGAGGTTCTGGAGTCTTCAGACCTAAATACAATAGAAAATCTGTGTAGGGGTCTGAAACATAGTGTTGCTCGGCAACAGCCCTGAAACCTGACAGATCTAGAGAAGATTTGTGTGGAGGAGTGGGCCAAAATCAAGTGTGAAAACCTGGTGAAGAATTACAGGAAACGTTTGACCTCTGTAACTGTAAACAAAATAAATATACTAAATATTAACACTGACGTTCTCGTGTGTGCAAATACTTATAAACCCCAGTAACATATAAATAAATCATTAAAAAAATCATAGAAAGTGATTTCCGGATTAACCTTTTTAGATGATGTCGCTAAAAGTGGAAATACATCTATGACGAACATTTCAGACCTCTTCTTAATTTCTAAGTGGGAAAATACTTGTGGACCTCACGTTATATTGTCAGTGATACTCACATTGGAATGAAAACAAAGTATACAATTATCCAAGTCGGATCCTTCTTCTCAGCAGGTGTGAGTCTATTGAAGGTTCAAAACGCTAGCAATCGATAACTTAATAATCTGACAAACAAATAATAAATGATCGAAATAGTTATTTATTCACAGCACAGTGGCACATGCTTCAAAGCAAGACGGACCAGAGCTCGATTCCACCTCCAGACAGAGCCTGTGTGGAGATTTCATGTTCTCCCTGTGTCTCCTCCGGTTTCCCCTACCATTAAAAAACAGGTGCAATAGTTCCCTGACACCACTTCTGCCCTGAAAAAGATGGGCTTTCCTTGTTCAAAACAATCAATAATAAAAATAATTGATTATTTGTGATTAATGGATGAACTTGTTACTGCAATAAAACATCTTGTGCATTAGCACATTAGCACGTTAGCACACACCTGCAGAGCATCCAGAGGACAGGGCCAAGGCCACACGTGTGCCTGATCCATATTTATCCCGCTCAGCAGACAGCTCTGCTCCTGCAGCCTCCTCATTGGCTGAGCTGCCTCTGAGGCCACATCCGCGGCTAAAATTAGCTCCTGCAGCTGCACGCAGATGCTGCCCTGCTATAGGGACCCACGTCATCACTGGGTTTACATGGGAGGCAGGGGGGCATCCTAGACAGAATGTAAATGGATTGTACAAAAATAACTTAAAAAGAGGCATGTGAAATCTACTGCCCCAGGAGCAAAGAGGCCATCAGAGCGTTTTTTATCAGCCCATGTTGCTACTAACAGTGTTAAGTGCATTTTGACCGTTTTACTACTTACAACTTACCTTATAAAGCTACAATGATGCTCTTGTGCGTGTGTCTATGCATGTGTATGCGTGTATGTGTGTGTGTGCGTGTATGTATGTGTGTATGCATGTGCATGTGCGTGTGCGTGTGTGTATATTATGTCACAGCTAAAGTGAAAGTAACTGGTATAAAACTGATGCCACAGTGATTGGTCGTTCGTGCGATATGTACGATCCCTGACACCAAGAAAAAAAAGCACTTTTGAGCAACATCAGCAAAAGCTCAAACAGCAGCAGCTTCTGTCTTTGACTCATGTGACCAAACCTGAAGCTTGTTTCAGAAAAACCCTATTTTTTGTTTTGTTTTAAATCAGAATGTATAATCATGCTTCTATCACATTTTTTCTGCTTAAGACATTATATCACATTCTAAAACATGAAATTCCACAGAAATACACCTCGCTGGAGGCATGCCACGTCCCAGCCTGCTTCAAGACCTCTACCATCGTTCCTGTCCCCAAGAACACCAGGATCCTTGGACTTAATGACTACAGACCCGTGGCTCTGACATTTGTAGCCATGAAGTCATTTGAGCGCCTGGTCCTCCCCCACCTCAAGTCCTTCACCTCACCCCTCCTACACCCCCTGCAGTTCGGCTAGAGATCTGTAGACGACGCCATTAACCTGGCCCTCCACCACATCTTACAGCACCTGGACTCCCCGGGTTCCTACGCCAGGGTCCTGTTCGTGGACTTCAGCTCTGCCTTCAACACAATCCTGCCATCCCTGCTCCAGGACAAGCTCTCCCAGCTCAACGTGCCCGATTCCACCTGCAGGTGGATCACTGACTTCCTGACGGACAGGAAGCAGCGAGTGCGTCTGGGGAAGAATGTCTCGGACTCTCGGATTATAAATACCGGAGCCCCACAGGGCTGTGTTCTTTCTCCCCTGCTCTTCTCCCTGTACACCAACCACTGCACCTCCAGCCACGACTCCGTGAAGCTGATCAAGTTCGCGGACGACACCACCCTCATTGGACTCATCTCCAACAACGATGAGTCCGCCTACAGGAGGGAGGTGGACCGGCTGGTGTCCTGGTGCAGTGGTAACAACCTGGAGCTGAACGCCCAGAAGACAGTGGAGATGATTGTGGACTTCAGGAAGAGCACTGTCCCCCCGCCCCCACCCTCCGTGATGGACTCCCCCATCACCTCTGTGGAGTCATTTCGTTTCCTGGGCACCACCATCACCCAGGACCTCAAGTGGGAGCCGACCATCAGCTCCCTCATCAAGAAGGCCGAGCAGAGGATGTACTTCCTGCGGCAGCTCAGGAAAGCCAAGCCGCCTGCACAGATGTTGGTGCAGTTCTACACGGCCATCATCGAGTCCATCCTCACCTCCTCCATCACCGTGTGGTTCGCTGGAGCCACAGTCAGGGACAAACAGAGACTACAGCGCAGAGAAGCTGATCGGCCGCAGCCTCCCATTGCTGCAGAATCTGTACGTCGCCCGAGCTCGAGGCCAGGCTGGTCGTATCACTGCTGTCCCATCTGCACATGGACTATTCCAACCTCTCCCCTCAGGCAGGAGACTACGGTCCATCAGGACCAGAACCTAAGAAGTTTCTTCCCCTCTGCTGTTAAGACTCATGAACACTTTATAAATTCACTTTACTGCCCTTTATAAAGTCATTTTAGTCACTTTACTGCTGTTAAATTATTGCACAGTTTACTGGATATTGTGTGCACCAAGTGCACTTGTATATTGTATATAGTAAATTGTAATATTTGTTATACCTTGGAAGTGTATGCTGATTTTTATTATGCCTTACTCTATTCTCTACCTTTCTTCTTTGACTGTTGCACCAAGAGCCAAAGTAACTTCCTAGTCCGTGACTTCCTGTTACTGTACTTATATGGCAATAAAAATGATTCTGATTCTGAAATCATGTGTAATTTGCTCATGAAACAAAAGACATAGTGCATAATATTTGTTATTTAAAACATGTCTTTGGACTATCCCTCAGTTAAAGCAGGGACTAGGACATTTGAGTCTCTCCTCTCATTTGAATGTATTTGTTAGTGAGGAAATGTGCAGGAAATGTGTTGGTCGCTCGGCCAAACAGTGCTTCAGTGTTTGATGTGTGCTGTGCTGAGCCTGTGATAAAGTCCACCTCTCTCTTTATGCAGCTCTCACACAAAGGCCCGACTTTGAACTTTGCAAATAGCATCTGGTTGAAAGTGCTCAAAATGTTGTAGGCAAGGCAACTATTGTTCAAAACATAGACATAACTCTAACCCTAACCCAGGATAACTCAAAGTGATTCACAAGTAACATCCTGAATAATCACACAAGATACATTAATAATAATAGACTTTGTGTTTGTAACGCTGGTTTAAGCTGAGGCCATAGTTCTCAGACCACAGTTAGGCACAGATATTGAGTCCCATATTTGACGTTGGCCTCGGTCACCACTGTCTGTGGGACCTGCTGGTGACAGCAGAGCCAGACTGACACATGCATTTTTCTAGGATCTGGTCCAAGAAGACCACCTTCTAGCTTCCAGAGGGAAACATCTGCCACCACAGCTTGTACTCTGGTCCAAGATCCACCTCCAGTGCTTTTCTTGACTAAAACCATCAAAGCCCACCGAGTGGAGTGTCCCCATCTCTTGAATTCTCAAAGCCTCATTTAATGGTAATCCTCAGCAGCTGAGGCTGACTAAAACAAACAAACAAAACATCCCCAACATCTGCATATTATATAGAATAGAGCTGTCTGTGTCTGATGCTCCTCATTCAAACAGCTCTATCATATTCAGATCATTTATTCTATTTTCTTCCTTGTGGGGAGGGTGTTATAGGCAAAAATTGTGTATAAAAAAGTTAAAACGGTTTGATTTTAGTCCTGTAGAAACTATGAAAGCCTGATTAGTCCACATTGATTGGAAGTCTGTGCAGCTAATATCTAAATTAGAGTAAAACACAACAACATTTTGTCCCAGCCTGATCCAGTGCTGCAGCGCACTCAGAGCCGGCTCTCACTGATTCAAAGGAGTACAGTGGCGCAATATACCATCAAGTATTGTTATTGCGATAATGGAAAGTGCAACTTTCATAGTGCAATAACAGGTTTAAATATGAGAGAATCATGTGTTTCTTTCACACATGTTTTTACTTTGACTGCACAACCTTAAATATACACCCCTAAATGTTCCAAAGACTAAAAATGGTCATTTCATTCCATCATGGACAATCCCACACTCACTGTCAACAGTGACTCTACAGAAAAGGTTAACTCATACAAATATCTTGGCTCCATAATTGAACCACAAACTCACTTTCCAGGACAATGTCGAATTTATCATCTCTAAATGTCAACATCGCCTATGTTTTCTCGTAAACTCAAGCTCAGTTTCACTTCAAGTTAAAAAATCATTTTTTTGTTTTTACAAATGTTTCATTGAATCCATTCTCACTTTCAATATCACAGCCTGGTTTGGTTCACTCAGTCTCACACATAAGAATCCCTTCAATAAGATTCATATCAGCAGAAGAATCACTGGACAGCAGCAAAACTCACTCACATTAATCTACAACAGAGTTTTGAGGAAAGGCTACCCTCTGCACTTTAGCACAGGTACAGGTCGCTCAGAGCAGATTCTGATCAGTTTTATGTACGTTTTATACTGCATTTCTCCACTTTTATTGTATTTGTATTTTCTATCTTGTGTCTTTGTTTTTATGAATCCTCACTGGTGCTCTGTCTGCTAAAGAAGTGCCTCACGGATAAATAAAGTTATTTGAATTTGAATGAGCATCCAAGAAAACATAAACAAGAGAAACCTATACCGTAGGGCTTGTCATTTGAAGTAGCTTAGTTGATGAGGCTCGATTCGGCTGTGTATCTGGCAACCTGATTCAGAGAGTGTGAGAGGACTAAAGCATTCTGTCTGTGATTGCACTTTGGACCAGATTTTTTACATATGGCTCCTATGATAATAGCACTATCTTCTCCTCTCTCTACTATATCTGTCATCATTATAACTTCAGCTATAGCCTGTTCCATGCTATTCACCCACTTTCCCATTGTCTGATGTGATGAGACCCCTGAATCTGGTCTCCTTCATCTGCACCTGGTAAAACGTATATCTTTATATTATTAAACAACAATATTATGAACTCATTTTTATCTTTAGCTTGTATGATCCTTTTTACACCTGTTGTGACTACATTTTTTGCAAAGAAAGTCTATTAATGGAAATCACAGCTTTCTAAATGTCACAATATACTCCGTACACAGATTCTCAAACAGCACTATGGATAATCCTGCTTTATTTAAGTCATTTATGACGTTTGTGGCTGCTCCCTGCTTTGCATGAGTAGTCCCACTTAGCATAACAAGCATTTGCCATAGCAACTAAAGGCAGCAATGTATTTCACTTACTGTATGTGCACAGGGAAAGTTCAACAGATGCTAACAGGCCAACACGGATGTATTATAGGAGTAAACAAGTTAGGGATTATATTCAAGGTGTACTGTGACACATTCTGGGCTGTGACCTCTGACAAATGTGAGTAAATAGGCCTGAAAGCTGTGTGTGATAATAACATTAGCAAACGAACTTCAATAGTTGATTAAAGGGTTGGAAAATAATACAACTTTGTCTGAAAATTACCGTTACTACAAAGGTATACAGTAGTGAGAGAAATAAAATGTAAATTAATCTTCATTGTCATATTGCCCAGCCCTAGGGCATTTCAATGTTATGTTTATGAGCATGCAACAACAAACAATTACATGTAATATTGTCTGTTTTCCAGTGTTGTGTCCCTGCAGTATCATTAGCCCCCTCTGTGACCAGCATGCTCCTGGGATACGCCCGCACTATAGTTACCACTGCTCCTGTTACTACTACCAACACCATGAAAAACAGCCTTGGCAAGTAGGGAAGTGGCTGTCCCAAATACAAGCAGAGCGCTGGGTATTGTCCTCACAGCTCCACACCTGAACCCTAACCCTGCATGATCCACTGACCAATCCTAGACTCCAATTGAAATGTCTTTTTATCAGTTTAATGATGTGCCTCCCATTGTCTGATGATGGGACTTGTGCACCCGGCCTCTTCAACCTGCTCCCCCTCCTGCCAGGGAGCCTCTTCAGTCCTGGATCTACAGCCTCAGCCCTGGATCTACAGCCTCAGCCCTGGATCTACAGCCTCAGCCCTGGATCTACAGCCTCAGCCCTGGATCTACAGCCTCAGCCCTGGATCTACAGCCTCAGCCCTGGATCTACAGCCTCAGCCCTGGATCTACAGCCTCAGCCCTGGATCTACAGCCTCAGCCCTGGATCTACAGCCTCAGTCCTGGATCTACAGCCTCAGTCCAGGATCTTCAACTCAATTAATTTTTTTACAGCCCTAAATCACAGCAGCAGTTGTCTCGGAGGACTTAACAAAATCAGAGAATCCAACAGTTCGAACACAGAAAATGCAATAATAACAAACACATAGGAGCCCTTGGACCATAGGGAGTGGGATGACCACTGTCCAGAAATGTTAATAAATGTCCTTGAATGTCCGAGATAATCACTGTTCTAAGACCCTCCTGCATCAGAGAGGAACCACTCAAAAACACAGTGAGAAAAACTAAAACCTCAGGGAGGCCCACATTGAGAGGGAGAGCAGGCTCCAGGATTCAAGATTCAGGCTGTAGGTCGGGGACCAAGGCCGTGCAGTGTTTCAGGGGTTCTACAGCCTCAGTCCTGGATCTACTGAGCTAAGCTATACACACATTGAACAGCATTTAAATAAAATCGCATTACGGTAAAATAGACTAATGACATTTTCAGTAATAGTGAATATGGGGAGATATCTTTAACTGTACATTGGCCTTTGGTGAAAACTCTGGTTGTACGCCAATGGACTGGAGAAAAGAGGATAAATGTCTGCTTAGTGCCTTGCTTGTCGCTAGCAAAAAAAGCCATAACAAAGAAATAGTTATCCCTGGACATACCAACTTTGATGCTATGTGGGAAATATTGTTGGAAATATTGTTAGAAATGTATAAAATGGAAGAGCTGACTGCTGTGAATGGCACACACGGTTGGTTTGATTCTTGTTGGAATAAGAGGGTAACATACACCAATGCAAAGAGACCCAATTTAATACTAAAAATGTAAACAAATGCTCTTTTTGATTACCTTTTTCTGTGCCTCTTTCTATTTCATTTTTCAATCACTCCCTGTTCTCTAATTGTTCTGTATTTTCTTTTGTATAAACTATGGGATGTTTTCTATATTGGACCAAAACTTGGCTCCAGTGATGTTTTCAAAATACTTCTCATTCACATTTCATTCTGCAGTCATTCTAAAACTATCCAATCTCACTTCTCACATGTTTAAGTCAATCAATCAATTACTAAATTAGGTTCCAACTATTTCAATCATCAATTAGTTGCAACTAATCGATCAACTTGTTACAGCCCAAGCTCCATCCACGTGTCTCCCTGCCCCCTCTGTCTAAATGCACGGCTCTCAAACTACCTAAACGCTATGACGAACCCTCAGCTGTTTCTGCCTACTAAAACAAGAGTGTTGCCTCTCGATGAGTTTTGGGGGATTTCTCAAATGTTCTTTACAACTGCGAGTCCACAACCACACCATGTTATATTTCCCACCTCAACCACAGATTGTTTGTGCAGTGGAGAGCGAGTGCCGGGAGGAACCAGCAGCAGACGGGACAGTGGAATAATCTGTGTACACTGACATGCTTATTATGAGCACAGCCAATTATCAGCTCATATCGTCCCGGGACAGTGAGTCTAATCATGTCTGTGGGACAAGCAGGCTCATTGTACAGGAGAAAAGTCAGTATTATATAAAGGTTCATGGACAGTCATCAGCGTAGATAGCATGATCGTAACCATAGAGAGCATTTTAGAAGCAAAATAAAGTCAGTTTCATTCTGTCTATTGTGTCTTCCCGGAGAAATTTGCTCTAAGCTATCAGCGTTTTATCATGATCAAATGTTCAATCAGTATATCTAGATTAAAGTATTCAAAATCATGATCACTACTTACTCCACTGTTTCACCCTTCTTTGAATGTGTGATGTGTTTGCTCATCGGAGCCAGTGTATTAACCAAATGTGTGGTCTAAAGGGAACATGGAAAATTGACTGGCTACTGTCCAGAGAGAGGTCAGATAGCACTGCTGCATAAACAGACCATGTGGTAATCAAGAACTACTACTATGGATCTTCTGTAAGACTTTTTATGCAACTATGTTTAAAAAATACCATAGAGTAGTGACTTCTACAGACTGTTGTACTGACCAGCTTTGGTATCTGTCGGTCGAAGCGTACCTATTGGTTACGTGGCAATACTTGGAGCTTATGCTTTTTTGTCTTGGTATAAAACTATGTGAACGCTGTGACACGCTGGTCCAGTCATTGACTGTTCCAGAATTACTGTTACCTTGAAACGGGATCTACTCAAAAGCTGATCTGGAAACTTGGTTTTATTCCCAACATAAAAGACGCTAACAGGAGCCTCGGTCTGTGAGTACAATGCAACTAATTCGGCATGTGTCACTGTGAACTAAATAATTAGGGTCTGATTCTGGATCAAGGACTTAGGGCTCAATGTGAAGGGTTGCCATTGTTGGAAAAAGTTCATTCTCAGGTGTGAAATTACCATGTAACAGCAAAAGCTGTACAGTTAGCTTTTGCTGACTTGTTTACCTCAAACATAGCGTGATGCTACGTCACCGTGTGGGTGCCGGGAGGCGGGCTCGCAGGCAGAGGAGCAGTGATCCACTCTGGATCCACTCGTTCCATGTGTGACATCACCTCTATTAGGCCTGTCACGATTACAAATTTTGCTGGACCATTAATTGACTTCCGCTGGAAGTGGCGGAAGTAAAAAGCCGCTAGCTTGATGCTAGCTCTGTTAGCATCATGCTAGCGGCTTTTTGTGTAAAGCTCTTGCCAATAATGCAGCTCTGCAGCGTCTCTTTGTCCAGAGACCTTCCAGAGACTTTATATAACAGCAGTATGTGTTCACGGAGGTGCGTCATAAGTTTATTTTATTATTAAACGGTACTTCCGCATCGGCGAACACGCTAACGCTAACTGCGCTAGTTTAGTCACTACTAGAGCCTGAATGAGAACAACTACTGTGTCCCCCGTTGTCAATCCTGGTTAAGTCCAGGTTTAAGCTAACCCTGTTTTAGCTGTATTTTGTATTTTTGAGTTATTTCAGTCTGCTCGCTAGACCAGTGACCACTTTGCGGCTCTCTGACCCGAGAGGGAGAGGGGGAGAGAGAAAGGAAAACAAACAAGCATGCAAATGGAATTCATCGCAGTCAGGAAAACTATTGAGCTCATTTTAATTATCATGCGATTAATTGCTTTATTGAATATCGCGACAGGCCTAGCCTCTATGCACAAAATGACTATAATTTCACAGGTTTTGAGTGTTGTATGATGTATCACCCAAATTATTATAACACATGTGTGAAGGATGGACTGTGAAAAATGAAGAAAAGCGAAATATGGCACCTTTAATACTGAGACACCATTCCAGAACTCTGCATCTTTAGTCATTACTTCACTACCACTACTGCTGGAGAGTGGGGTGTAGCTCATTCCACTGTTTCATGATTTTCTATAACCTTGCCTGCAAGCTGAATTCTCGCAGTATTTGTGAGTTCGCAAACACTCGAGAATACATCTTGTCCCGCTCCCGCCAACCCTTTTCGAGTAGAACATCTAGGTGTTCAAGCCAATCACGCGCCAGTCTGGGGGTTTAGGGCGGGATATCCGGGTTTGACGAAAGCAAGAAGTGCCGGGCCGAAGCAAAACAAACATGGCTACGCAGGAGGACGGACGCGTAGCTGAGGCTATCAAGTCAGTTTTAGCAGAATCTCCAATTTCTTTTTTGAAAGATGAACAGCGAGAGGCGCTTTGTGCATTTCTGGACGGCAAAGATGTTCGTTCATTTTTACCTACGGGTTTTGGCAAGAGTGTAGGCGGGCACATGTCACTTCGCCCAATCAGCTTTAAGTATTCTGCTGCTTATCCCTCCTTTCCCCGAAAGGATTCTCCTGCAGAAGTCCCAGATTGATATTGTGGAGAACGCATTAGAGTTCTACACAATCATCAATCTGGCTCTTGCCAGGTTAGATTTTCTATCTTTTCTGCTAAAAACATGAAATTCCAAAGTGGATGTTCTCAAAATCATGTTTCAGGAGAATGATTAACAACACAACTACAGCATGGCATTTGTTCTAATGGGTCAATCCAACAACATTCTCAATCATGGATCTACAGCCTCAGTCCTGGATCTACAGCCTCAGTCCTGGATCTACAGCCTCAGTCCTGGATCTACAGCCTCAGTCCTGGATCTACAGCCTCAGTCCTGGAGCTACAGCCTCAGTCCTGGAGCTACAGCCTCAGTCCTGGAGCTACAGCCTCAGTCCTGGAGCTACAGCCTCAGTCCTGGAGCTACAGCCTCAGTCCTGGATCTACAGCCTCAGTCCTGGATCTACAGCCTCATTCCTGGGTCTACAGCCTCATTCCTGGGTCTACAGCCTCAGTCCTGGAGCTACAGCCTCAGTCCTGGAGCTACAGCCTCAGTCCTGGAGCTACAGCCTCAGTCCTGGAGCTACAGCCTCAGTCCTGGATCTACAGCCTCAGTCCTGGATCTACAGCCTCAGTAAGTGAGTAAGTAAGTAATGTTTATTTATAAAGCGCATTTTACAAACCAGACTTAAGTTATTGTTCCAATCATTCCACACACGGTGATGACAAAAGATGATTCTTCGCCGAAAACACTGACGCATCAAAAGCCCCCAATCAACTCCATCCATTCACTCTCTCATCTACATTCATACCTATTGTGCATGTTCTTAGTGGTAGGAGAAACCAGAGCACCCGGAGGAAACCTTCGCAGACACGGAGAGAACATGCAAACTCCACTCAGAAAGGCCCTGTTCTGAGCGGGATACTGTGGCAGTACTTGATCTACAGCCTCAGTCCTGGATCTTTATGGTTCTTTGCTGATGCAGGAGGGTGTAAGGACAGTGATGATCCTGGACATTTCTGCAAATTTGTTAACAGCACATTTGTTAACATTTCTGGACAGTGGTCATCCCGCCCCCTAATTCCAATGGCTCCTATGTATTTATTATGAGACCTCGCTCCTATCTCTGTGTGGAGTGAGAGACAAATGACCACAATTGTAAAGCGCTTTGTGACTCTGGTCTGTGAAAGGCGCTACATAAAGATTACTTACTTACTTATTAATACATTTCCTCTGTTCAAACAGCTTGATACTGTGATCTGGTCCAGACAGTCCTCAGAGACTACTGTAGTAATCATGGGGTGTCCACAAACTGAATTCTATAGTTAAGCTACTTGCCAGACATAACACTGTTCCAGCAGATGATCAAAGCCCAACATTGTAGATCAGTGAACCCGTACCACTGTCAGTCCAATTTCAAATGTTATGTTTTAATCAAATCCCTCAGTAAACAGTGCACATAACAGTAGGCCGAGTACAATCATGTCACGTTTCCCTCTGTTTACTATCCGCGTCTGCAGCTCCGTGTACGTGGGGACACTGCAGGCGTATACACGTGCTATTACACGCACACGCTAAAACACGCTGTTCTGGCTACATTCGTATTATTATTATTATTGCACAGACTAGCCGCTGTCGCCCTCAGTCCACGGTCCATGTCACTGCAGTTAGCTGTGGAGGCTAGCTCCTTTAGCCGCGTTAGCAGCGGCTCTGTCCGCACACGTCCCCAGCTCCTGTCGTGACCACAGCGGCAGCAGGACGCACGGGGACCGGGGCCGGAGGACAGGGGCCAAGCGGAGAACCACCAGCCCCCTGACTCCTCTGCGGGCTGCACGGACACACACACACACACAGAGACACACACACACACACACAGAGAGACAAACACACACACACACATACACACACTGCACACACATACACACACTGCACACACAGCGCAGAGGATGTCACGTCCTTCCACACGCACTTACCGGACGCTGAAGGCTGAGCTGCCGCGGACCGGGAGCCACAGGAGGTGGATGTCCTCGGGGGTGAAGCAGCGAGGGCGGTCACGCAGGTCGAGCTCCTCCGCTGTTCTGCCGCTGTTCCGCCGCTCTGCTGTGCTCCTGTCCGGGCTCCACTGCTGCACCGGGCTGCTGCGCTCTGATTGGTCAGACAGGGCGGGACGAGCGAGCAGAGAGAGGCGTTCACGTGCGCTCATTAATATTTTCGGCTAAAAGCATAAGAGACATGTTTTTATCTTTATTTGATTATATATATATATATATATATATATATATATATATATATATATATATATATATATATATATATATATATATATATATATATATATATATATATATATATATATATATATATATATATATATATATATATATATATATATATATATATATATATATATATACACGGTGGTGATAACCTACAGTGATAGTTTATCACCACCGGGTGTGCTGCCCTGGGGCACACTTATAGAAGAGGCAACCAGTATGTGCCGTGGGCCCCTTCCACAAACGCCAACCATTCACACAAGACCCTTTCTAGGCAATATGGGTGAAGTGTCTTGCCTAAGGATCAACAGTCCGAACGATTATTGTTATAGTTGTCCACTAACTAAGGCAGTAATCTATGCTGGACCATGACTCATGCTGCTAATGTACAGATGTTAACACACAACTTTATATTACTTGCACTAGAATTTACAGCATTTTATACTTGCTCCTTAATATGCTGAGTCTTGTTTCTTCATTATGCTAAAGTTGGAGATTTTAGACTTCTTTTTTTACTATGCTAAATATAGAGATTTTATACTGCTTCTCTTTACGCCAGAGTTAGAGATTTTATTTTAGTATGGTTTTTATTCATTTATCTTGTGCTGTGCGCTCCTTATCCACTGTCCTGTAACTTGTGATGCAACATTTAAATTAGAGGATCTCTTAATCTTAATACCTTTGCTGAACTGTCCTGAGACTTAAGTGATGGAAAGGTTTTTGATCATTCAGAAATATTTTTTAAAATTTTAGATATGTATGTAGATTTTTATTATGCCTCATTCTTTTCAGTCTGGAGGGAAAAGAACAGGAACAAAATGCAGTGACACTTGCAGAGGGGAGATCATTTGCTGCTGAAGATAACCTCAGATCCCCCGGTGTCAAGCACTGGTGGTGGCTAGAAGCATGATGTGAATGGGGTCCAGGCGGAGCAGGAGCCAGAGCAGGAGCCAGAGCAGGAGCCAGAGGAGGAGCTCGGGAGGCGGTGGGTAGCAAGAACTTCAAACCGCCCACTTCACTGTCAATATTGGCAGGCCGAGCTGTGTGATTGGCTGAGGCTGAAGAGGCTGGCCCTGGATGGGATGGAAACTGCAGCATGAAGTCTTCCATTCAGAATTTACGCTTAAGCTTAATTTCTCTACTTTTGACTTGTTTGCACCGTCTGTGACTTCCTGTTACTTAAATGGCAATAAAATGATTCTGATTTTGATTAATTGAAAATGTGCTGTCAAAGCCTTTATGATAGCAAAAAACTCTCCATTAAGGGTCAAAGTGTGCCATTACAATCTGCTCGATTGAGAGTAAGTGGTGTAAAAACATGATTTGGAGTAATTCACAAATTGTCATATTGTGTTGCGAGTTTAAAAGAACATTTAGACAAAAGGAGAGGGGACACATGTTTGTGCCACTGATTCTTATTGTCACATAACAACATCACAAGAGGTATGAATGTAAATGTATGGTGTGGAAACATGGAGTATGAAAGAAAAAGACCAGAAAACATGTAATGTGTTTGAAATCAAATGCTCAAAGAAGTTATAGATGTGAGTAGGATGATTGAATGAGGCATGTAACAGAAAGGCAACGGGTCATACACACACACACACACACACACACACTTATATGTAGGACTTGGCTGAGGTTTGATGGAGATTGCGGGCAAAATGGGGAAGCATGGAGAGTGATTGTGAACACATGAACTGATGTGAACCTGGCACTGTCTACAAGATGCCAGGGGGTAAACCCGAGGCGCTGTATAAATAAATATGACTGACTTTTTTCTGTAGGACGCTACAGATGGCTGGTTAAGTTCAGGTATGGATCTATCAGTTTAGGTTGTTGGTTATGTTTACTTTTGCTTCCGTCCTGATTCCGTGTATGATCTAGTGCCATCCTTCACTGCCTCTTGCTCCTCCCTGTGTGTGTGGACATGGGAGGAGTCTGGAGCTGCTCTCACTTCTACAATCAAGCAAACTTACATCTAGCCAGCTCTTCAGACAGACAGATTGCTACATTTTTGAGAAATAAGAGGGATGCAGCTTTATTTTCACTATTCCAAAAGTTTTAGGGTTCCTTGATCATTTGTCTCACAACATCCCCTGAACCCGGCCTCCTCCCTCTGCACCTGTGATCTGGTCTCCCACAACAGTCCTATTGAGCGACCGCATCACTGCTGACACTGCTTCACTCTCACAGTGAGCAAGACCTGAGACACTGGAACTCGTCCCCTTATGAGGAAGGACCTCTGCACTCCCTGGACAGGGCAAGGCATCTTGGTCCAATCCAGAACCGTGGCCTTGGATTCAGAGGTGCTGGTCCTCATTGGAGGCGTGTCCCCCTCTGCTGCAAACCTTCCCAGTCTAGTGCTTTCATCTGCAGATGTGTTTCCTCAGAGTTGCCCCATCAGACCCTCAGCTCCTGCACAGACACAATAAGACAGGACGATTAATCAGTTGAAATCCTCACACAGATTTGGCGGTGGTTCTATTCTCTCCAGCCTGTGTTGGAGCTTCTTCTAGTTCCGGCCGCTCTCAGCATACATGGCTCTCCTCTTATCTACACTGGTATCAAGCCCCGGTGATCCAAGATGGCTCCCTATTCAACTGAATGGGTTGTGCTCAGTAACGCATGGGACATCACAGAGACCGAAAGATTAGCAGAACTCGCCTATATTTGGGCATCGTCTGGTCCTCCCGGTTCTACGCAGTAGACGAGCACTCATGATGCGCTGCGCCAAATACGCGTGTGTGGCTTTCATGCACGTGCACAGAGGGGCTCGGCCGCGCTCTGACCAATCAACGCTGCTGATCAGAGCAGTGGTAGAGCGGAGTCAGAGCGGGAAGGAAGCGAGCAGAGTTTGTGGCAGTAAATGGATCAAAGAAAACCGAAAGATTTAAGTAGAAAAACAGTCCAGGATGACAAGGGACACTAAAATCCCCACAAAATCCGATCTTTCTGAAAGTTGCAGGTTCTCTCTTCCTTGTTTGTACTTCAAACAAGGAAGATCTCTGGCTCTCACAGACCTAACTTCTTCTTTAAGAAGCTCTTCTGTCCTCCACTCGTTACCTGTATTAATGGTACCTGTTTGAACTCGTTATCTGTATAAAAGACACCTGTCCACAGCCTCAAACAGTCGGACTCCAAACTCCACTATGGCCAAGACCAAAGAACTGTCGAAGGACACCAGGAAAAGAATTGTAGACCTGCACCAGACTGGGAAGAGTGAATCTACAATAGTTAAGCAGCTTGGTGTGAACAAATCAACTGTTGGAGCAATTATCAGAAAATGGAAGACATACAAGACCACTGATAATTTCCCTCGATCGCAAGATCTCATCCCGTGGGGTCAAAATGATCATGAGAACGGTGATCAAAAATCCCAGAACCACACGGGGGGACCTTGTGAATGACCTGCAGAGAGCTGGGACCAAAGTAACAAAGGTTACCATCAGTAACACACTACGACGACAGGGAATCAAATCCTGCAGTGCCAGACGTGTCCCCCTGCTGAAGCCAGTGCATGACCAGGCCCGTCTGAAGTTTGCCAGAGAGCACATGGATGATACAGCAGAGGATTGGGAGAATGTCATGTGGTCAGATGAAACCAAAGTAGAACTGTTTGGTATAAACTCAACTCGTCGTGTTCGGAGGAAGAAGAATACTGAGTTGCATCCCAAGAACACCATACCTACTGTGAAGCATGGGGGTGGAAACGTCATGCTTTGGGGCTGTTTTTCTGCTAAGGGGACAGAACGACTGATCCGTGTTAAGGAAATAATGAATGGGGCCATGTATCGTGAGATTTTGAGCCAAAACCTCCTTCCATCAGTGAGAGCTTTGAAGATGAAACGTGGCTGGGTCTTCCAGCATGACAATGATCCCAAACACACCGCCCGGGCAACGAAGGAGTGGCTCCGTAAGAAGCATTTGAAAGTCCTGGAGTGGCCTAGCCAGTCTCCAGACCTCAACCCCATTGAAAATCTGTGGAGAGAGTTGAAAGTCCGTGTTCACTGCTCTCAAGAAGATCTGCATGGAGGAATGGGCCAAAATACCAGCTACTGTGTGTGCAAACCTGGTAAAGACCTTTAGTAATCGTTTGACCTGTTATTGCCAACAAAGGTTATATTACCAAGTATTGAGTTGAATTTGTTATTGACCAAATACTTATTTTCCACCATAATTTACGAATAAATTCTTTAAAAATCCTACAATGTGAATTCCTGGATTTCTTTTCACATTCTGTTTCTCACAATTGAAGTGTACCTATGATGAAAATTACAGACCTCTGTCATTATTTTAAGTGGGAGAACTTGCAGAATTGGTGGCTGACTAAATACTTTTTTGCCCCACTGTATGCTGGTGGGAGGCAGTCAGGTGCAGGAGGTGTTGCCCTCCTGGTTCTGAAGCTTTCTTCAGGCACAGGAGAATCAACACAGACTTATTTGATGTTTTAGGAGTGGCTTCAGTCGTCTTATTAAACCACTCTCTTTGAGGGTGAATAGGAGATGGATGAGTCTTGACCGTCAGTGAAACCCACAAGTCTACATCATGAAGAAGACAGAGGTGCTGTTTGACTCTTCACAATAAGTTTCAAACTGTGTAAGATTCACAAACTCATTCCTGCCACACTGAATTAGTTGCCAACTATTACAGCAATGGATCAGTTGTTTTTAATTAGTGATTAATTCAATCCTGAAATACTTGTGTTAATTCAGGACAGGCTCTTTTTTTGTCCCACACAACTTATCGTTAACCAAAGTTATTGTTCAATCCATTGTAAACTGTGAGATCAAAACACGTGTTCGCTTACATTAAATCTGCATGTGATGGAAAGGTTTTGCTTGTAACTATGAACACATGTTTCTAGTGACAAAAAGGACTATTTTATTCTTCCTCCAACATGGATCAAGTCAATGATCTACTTTGAACACGTGGATGTTATTTCAACGCCGCAAACTCAAATACTGCCGTTATCCGGATAAAGCTTTCTACTTGAGGTTTCTCACTTTTTGCACTGGATTTTTAAGTGGTTTGTTGCCATTTTAGGGTCAATGGACAGTGATGATCTGGGACATGTATCAACATTTCTGGGCAGTGGTTTTAGGGCTACACACAAATAAGTGTTATTTAATTTAATAGAAATGTTTGTTACACAGGTTCTATGGTGTTGCATTAATAAAAAAAATGCATAATAGTAACAAACAATAATAAAATGATAATAATCTTTTGATTGCGCTGAAAACAGCAGCAAGTCCTAAGTAGCTCTGAAACATTCGATGTTTTTCTTGCTTTTTTCTACTTGAGAGGTTGCTGCAGTTCAGTGTTCATGGTTTTACACTGATCCAGACCAGAGCAGAGAGGATTCATGGTTCAAACCAAGTGGATCAGGCAAAAATCCACTGGAGGAATGCTAACTTCTTGAAAAATGCTAAAGAAGCATTCAGCATTTTACTTTGGACCAGAGCAGAGAAAATGGTCCGAACCAAGCGGCTCCATCTCTGCTGCTGTGACCTGAAGTGCTGTTGCTGATTATTAATAATTTATTTAATTGTTAGATAATGTAATTATTGTTAGCTTTTCTAATAAATAACCTGTCACAATTATATTAAAACAAATATTTTGTTGTGAACGCTCTAGGCTATAGTTTAAGATGAGAAATATAACCCTTTGAGCAATTTCATGAGTCACTGTCGTCTTTTACTTTCACCTCGAGGCAATTATTTGAACTGGCTCAGATCTCTTTGAGGATGTGACGTGCTTTACTTTCACTTTCACTTTTTCTGCGTGGGCTTTGTTTGAGTCACTCGGACCTACGCTTCCTCCATGACATGGGAGTACATGGAACATATGAACACATGGAACATAAAGTATAAGTGAGAGTGGAGGAAAATTCTCACGCAGTCTGCGTCATGACCTCAGCGCTGCTCTGTTCGCACGCGTCCCAGCTGTAGAAGGTACGTCTCCACACGGTCACATGATCACACTTATGTTGAAGTTGGAGTCAGAGCCTTCGGAATTCCTCCCTATAGAATAATAGACATTGCTAATTCTAACACTTGGTGGTCGTTGAGCGGACTGAATGGCAAACAAGCAAAAGGGTGTATCGGTGGATCACACATGACGTTGTACTCTAACCCAAGGGCCAGAATCGGAGGCGCTCTCCCACAGCAGCTGCACTAAAACTTCAGCAGGAGGACGGGCAGTTTTAACAGTGACACTTCTGGACATCGTTCTTTTCTTTCTTTCTTTCGTAAAGTCATGTGTCTGACCCATGAGTCTATTATATTAACCACACCAGCCACAGAGACCATGAGGACAAACACATCTGATTATTGCTGCTGTGCATCAGTCCTCTGTCCGGTTCTGTCCTCTACACTTCCTCATGACGGCACAGGGACAGCAGCCGTGTCTCTCTGCCTGCTCTGTCTGTGTGTGTGACGCATGAGGCTGCTCTCTTTTGCCGCGGAGAGGCGCACGTCTCTCGCTGCGCGTGTGGAGTGAAGGCATGATTATGGCCCAATCCCAATCCCACAGTGCACCCTACATACCTCTATGAAGTGTGCATTTGTCTGAAGTGCACACAAGGGTTGAAGTGCGCAGGTTACTAGCGTGCAAAAAGGCGGAATTGGGACAGTGCACACTGAATGCAGGTTACGTCATCGACTCGTCAAAAGATGGTCATTTTCAGACCTAAACTTTATAAAAAATTAAAGGTAATTTTGTCTGACCCTGTGGGAAACAACATGAGTTGTTCAACACACGTCAAAATACATGCATATGGGTTATTCGTAATTTTTTTTATAATTTTAAGTTAAATGTGGGTAACTAACTGTTATCTGGTATGTTTTTATACAGTTCATTGTACTAAGTTTAAAGTTTAAATTGAATGTTATATGAAAGCTTGGATTATAAAAGTTATTAAATTGTTTGCATAGAATGTCCGTAATTATTCAATTAGACCTTTATGCTTCTATCCAAGTAACATTTATTTACACACATACAGCATACATATTTCAATGCATTTTCCCGACGTTTTGGTGTGTACCGCAAAGAATCATGGGCAATATCATTCACCAGACTCCGCATAGACGGCATGGATCTATTATATTAACATACGGCTACAGCGAAGTGTGGATCAGGGGCACAAAGGGGACGGGGCCAAAGACCTCCCTGGAGAATTGGGACACCCTACGCACTTGCACCCATCATCGGGAACGCGCAAATGATGGGTGCGAGGGTGGAAGTGCGAGTATTGGGACGGGGCCACGGAGTGCAGGGGCCAGGGACGTGTCCAGACATTTTGAATAGGACCGGCTTGAAAAAACATGTTAACCAATCACGAATGTGACCTTTTTAAGAATATTTACCTCTATCATGTTTTTGAATTGTTGTCATAGACTTAAGATTTGACTTATAAATGTACATGAGAGCTGAGGACTATCCATGTCAATGCGCCATCTTGAAATAAATTGGTTGATTAGAGACAAAAAGGATGCGACAATCACATTTTCTACATTTAGTACAAAATTAAGCATTGTTGTTTTGCAAACACATCTCCTCTCTAAAAAAGACGATTGGTGTTCATTATTACCCCTGGCACAGGGAAACCCATCACTACTTCAGTGAGAGGCGTAGGGTTTTCTCATGACTCACAGTTAAGGGAAACTTCTTCAGTTTTTGCTGGGAAGGTGATTCATCTAGTCTAGTGCGACAAATGACTGGGAGGACCTTCATGTTGGTGACCGGGGGAGGAACAGGACCCTCTAATCACGATAACCCAGATGAGGAGGCACTGTCTGTCGAAGTTGATGGATTAGCAGTTGTAGGATCAATGATGATGCTGCTAAATGGTTGTGGCATATTTTCTAGTCTAACCCTTTTGAAGCCAAATTTACTCAGTTTACTCTGAGTCATGAGTTAGTTAGCATCATGGTTAGTTTGGTAGGTTGGTTTGGTTCCAGTCCAGAATTTGTGGTGGACATTCACTGGGGCCTGAGACTACACCATGGATCTATTATGGACTACACTGAAAGGGTGGTCCGTTTGTAATCACCAGCCTATTGGACCTGGCTTAAACATCATCCTCCAACCCACTAAACAGAATTGAAAGTCACTTGTTCACATCTGTCTTGTCATACTTATGTGAGAAGATGAAATGTGTGAATTTGAAACTATATTTGGAACAACTGCTGCTATTCAGAAACCGCAATGATTAAATCTGTCCACTAGATGTCAGAGTGTCAAGCTACTCTGAGCTAGCGCAGAGGATTCGATGCAATTGAAAGCCTAAGTGTGTTACAAAACTTCATCATAAACAGAGATCGCTCTTGACTTTCGTCACTTGCTCAGCATCCACTGCAGTGATTTGTAGATTCAAGACTTTATGAAAGAAAAATCCGACGTCCGGAATACGAGTCAAACCTGCCCTCCTGCTAATGTTTAAATACGTTTAAGTGGTTGAGCTTTTGGCCCCTATTTTGGGCTTGGTGTGTTTAGAATCTCCCGGTGCGTTTAGTCCGTGTCACATGATTCTATTGTCGGATCATGTGGCCTTAAAAGTATAAATCTTGTATTTCAGCCGAAAGTCATTTCATAAAACGTGTTCTTTCAGACATCAGACTGGCTCCCTGCACATCATATATTTTGCAATCTTTTTCACCATTATTTCATCCATCCATCCATACATCTATTTTCTACCCCTTAATTCATTTCTAGGTCGGCGGGTGGGGGGGTGGCCAGAGATGCCACCCAGTACACATAGCACCAGCCCCTCACTGATCCTCCTACAGGTGGTGGGTTCAGAGGAGCTGAGATCTTTCAGCGGGGGCTTCAGGCAAAGTGGGGTTAAGTGTCTTGCCCAAGGACACAACGACAGCAGTCATCAGTGGGAGTCGGTGGAGAAGGTTCCATGGTGGGCTCGAACCCACGACCTTCAGGCGCAAAGGCCAATGCTCTACCAACTGAGCCACTGTCGCAAATATTTGTTATTTCATGTTATCTTTTATATCAGGCCAAAGTTAATGTTGTGCGCTGTTTGCAAAAGGATGTCATTTTAAAGGTGAAGCCACATACACTGATCCAGGATTTAACTCTTGTTTTGGCAGTTTTCTAGCCTGGCCTTATCCATCCGTACACTCCGTTCAATCATCATTTCACTGCATGTAATGTCTGGGTCTGGTCCCTGTATTAGCGATTACAATCGGTTGAATTTTGACCAACCATTCAGAGAGTGCCGGAGGCAGTTGTTGTTGTTAGTTGTGGGTGACGTCAAGAGTTTGCGTCGAACAGGAAGGTTGTAGTTTGGTAATGGCGAAGATTGCGATAGTAAAGTAATCCGGTCTGGTTCTATCAAGAAATTGAAGCCGGAGCAAGAGAAATGTTTAGCAAATGTAATCGCTGGAAAAGATTGTGGTGCTTCCCCCCACGGGCTCCGTTAGCGGCAAAGGAGATGGCTAGGCTAAATGCTAAATGCTAACGACAGACTCAGGCGCATTACATACGTCACGGTAAACTCAGATCCAATCGTTTCAATCTGCAAAAGAAGTTAACCCCTCCCACACTGTAAATGGAGCTCAACGGAGCAAATCCAGACCATAGTACGAAATGTCATTTTTACTATGGTGTGGTACGACCAGGCTAACAGTTTTCTAGTGTCTTTATATTCGTATTTAGGCTCTGCTTTCAAATGTCACATTAGGGCTGGGCGATATGGCAAAAAAAAAAAATCTCCGATTTTTTCACACCAAATCCGATTTTCGATTTTAATCGATTTATTTTTTTCTATTTAAAAACAAACTACAAGTGACAAAGAAATAGATTTTCCTTTATGCAGTTTAATCTAAATCCCCATGGAGCATAAGTGTAACAGGAATTAAGCCTTAAAACATGCTTGTAAACGAGATGGCTCTGCCATTGTAAACAGTGAAAATGTAGCTTAACAGTTTTATAATAACTTCACTTACAATGACACTATGCACCTTCAAAATAACTTAAATCACACAAACAAGGCCCATCGCAAATATATCAATCCTATTAAACACATGCATTATTTACATGAAATATCACATTTTTAAAACTGATTACTCAAAATAGAAATGTTGTAACAGTCTTTTCCAAAAACCTCCTCGGGTTTTCATGCTTGTTCTTTCAACTGTGCCTGAGTAACTGTGCTGTAGTACAACGCTCGGTCCAGCTGGTGGCGCTAATACTAACTTCAGTGACTCCCGCATTGTGCGAGCTTCCTGTTTACATTCTGATGCTGTAGCTAACAGCTACTGTAGCAGCTACTGTAGCTAACAGCTACTGTAGCAGCTACTGTAGCTAACAGCTACTGTAGCAGCTACTGTAGCAGCTACTGTAGCAGCTACTGTAGCTAACAGCTACTGTAGCAGCTACAGTAGCTAGCAGACAGCGGGGAACACGTTGTTTGTATCAGAGCAATGAGAGCAATGTGTGAGACGTGTCTTTCCCCAAAGTGCAGCGGCTCAGTGGGACACGAGTGTGTGCGCGCCACGGACACGGGAGTGCGCTTTGGAATAACGAGCGTGAGAGAGCGTGAAAGATGTGGCGTACGAACATAGCGACCGGAGCCTGCGTGCGTGTGTGTGTGTGTTCTGGCGATTAAATAAAGTCTGATTCTTGAACGTTTGAAGTGTTATTGCAACAGCACCAACTGTGAGAGCGAGCATCAGGCCAGAGGGAGACTGTTAGCATTAGGTTAGCTTCAAAATGACTGCTCAACACCATAGACCCGCGGTTAACGCGTTAGCGCTGTAGTTCTGCGCTGGAGAAAATAAAAATCGAATTTTTAAAAAAAGAAATCGCCCTAAACGTAAAACTCAAATTAATGATTAAAATCGATTAATCGCCCAGCCCTATGTCACATCTCGTCACATCTAATGGAGCCCTGTAATCTCTGCAGCTTCTGAATAGCAGAAGTTGATTTATTGTTCCGCCATCACAAAAACTGGAAAACAATTGTGGTGTTGTTTCTGTTTCATAGCGTTTCATCTGCTGTTAATCTATTCTTTGATTTAGTCAGTCTGCTCACATCTAGATCACAAGTTTTTATCCAAACACAACAGTTTTTCAACAGTTGCCGTTTTAAGTCGGCTTCTTGTTTGAAAATAAAATTCTTTCATGAGACAACACGTTTTGTTAAATAAGAGAAAAATGATCCCAAACCATGGAACTCTGAACACTCTGAAGAAATCTTGTAGTTAGTTAAATGGAACTGATTCAAAAATAAAATACAAAATCTCACACATACCAGACTCTTTTTCTTACACACAATATAAAAGTTTTTAATGTTTAATGTTTCCTGTTGCTTGAACACATTTTGCAAAATTTCGCTCATAGTCCCGAAACTCTACACACACGATGACCTCACACACTCTGGGACATAAACCACACACATCTGGGTCAAAATGAAACTCCTCTATCAAAACTCAAACTCTGCTCTCGAAACTAAACAATCATTTGTCAAAATGAAACTCTGCGGACAAAATGACACATACTTGCATCACGTGAACACACTTTCAGATTGGAAGCAACACACTACAGTACTTTTTATAAAACACTACAGTACTTTTTATAAAACACTGCAGTACTTTTTATAAAACACTGCAGTACTTTTTATAAAACACTGCAGTACTTTATATAAAACACTACAGTACTTTTTATAAAACACTGCAGTACTTTTTATAAAAAACTGCAGTACTTTTTATAAAACACTACAGTACTTTATATAAAACACTGCAGTACTTTTTATAAAACACTGCAGTACTTTTCACTGTTTTTATTCTGTTTATCAGTTAGTTTTCAGTGAAGCTCAATGGAACTGTTTTTGTTCTCAGTAGTACTGAAAGGTTACAAATAATATCAACTCAATACTATACATCACAGTACTACATTATACTGTACAGTACAGTACTACATTGTACTGTACTGCATTTGTGTCAATGCAGTAACACATACATTAATAAAAATCTCTAATGTAAAACTAGGCAATTATACGTGAGTGGGATTATGGATCATGTTCCTGCTCAGACTGTTTCCACAATGTTCCTGCTGTTGGTGAACAACTGTGGAGAACCTTCAGAAGGTTCTAGTCATTCTGTAGAAATAGGTTTAGTTTACTGTAGGTTTACTGTACACAGTACTGTGACATCTCAATTGGTTCAGTACTATGTACTTTACTGTATTGTATGTTTCAAAAGGAGCAATAGCCAACTTGCAATACAGTACATGTGATACAGTACAGTACTGTACATACTGTAGATACAGTCTGCACTACAGTTACAGTACATGTGATACAGTACAGTACTGTACATACTGTAGATACAGTCTGCAGTACAGAGTTACAGTACATGTGATACAGTACAGTACTGTACATACTGTAGATACAGTCTTCAGTACAGAGTTACAGTACATGTGATACAATACAGTACTGTACATACTGTAGATACAGTCTTCAGTACAGAGTTACAGTACATGTGATACAGTACAGTACTGTACATACTGTAGATACAGTCTTCAGTACAGAGTTACAGTACATGTGATACAGTGCAGTACTGTACATACTGTAGATACAGTCTGCAGTACAGAGTTACAGTACATGTGATACAGTGCAGTACTGTACATACTGTAGATACAGTCTGCAGTACAGAGTTAAAGTACATGTGATACAGTACAGTACTGTACACACTGTAGATACAGTCTGCAGTACAGAGTTAGAGACATGTTTCCATCTGAAGGTCCTGATGATGAAGCTGTGGCTCTGCTTCCTTCAGTGTGAGGCCATGGTTCATCACATGATCCTCCAAAGTTGCTCTAATGTCAGAAAAACCTTCAACCACCGTCCTCCTCTTCTCTCCTTGTCTTCCTCTTCCTCTCTCTTGCTCTTCCTGCCTTCATACTTAAAACGTTCTGAAAATGGCTAAACTGAGGCTTGTTTATGTCTGACTGATGTGTCTCGTGTTTTCAAGTGTGTGTCTCAGTGTTTTCTATCACACAATGTGTTTGGTATTTTGAATAGATGTATTTTCCCAACGGTAATTTATGAACAGGTCTTATGTGTGACACAGTGTGTAGTGAGCAGGAGAAAGTGTGTTGCAGAAGGAGAAAGTGTGTTGCAAAAGAAGAAAGTGTGTTGTAGAAATGAACGCAAAGTGCAAAGCAGTACTTTTGTTTAAGGAATGGTTAGTCTGTGTTTAAGGTTCAGTACAAAAGCTTCAGGTTCTGTAACTTTAGTCTAAGCGTCTGTGTATAGTGTTCAAGCAACAGGAAAAAACTGTAATCTGTAAAAAAAAGCAAGATTGAAAGCTCACATTCTACACAGACATGAGCAATCATGTCTGTGTAGAATATGAGCTTTCAATCTTTCTTTTCCAAACATGAATAATTATCAAGTCTATAATCACAGATTGTCAGTCAAGCTGCATATGGAGACTCTTTGCTGGAGAAGTATGACGACAGCATTATCCTAAGTAATTGAGAAAGTAAGTCATCTTCATCTTTATTTAGCGCCTTTCAGACCAGAGTCACAAACCGAAAGAACAATGGTTGCGTGTTGAGTTGTAGAACTTGATGGGAGGACATTTATGAACATTTATTTACATTGTTTTGGCGAATCAACAACTTTGCACAGTCCTCCATGACGACTACTGTTTTTATCATTCAGGCCTTACTCACGCGTTATAGCCACAGTGACAAATCTTCTGAAAATGGATGGCTCAGTTGGTAGAGCATTGGGCTTCGGATCAAATGGTAATTAGTCTGCTTTTTAGGGAGCAGTTAAAAACAAGTGTTACCAAAAGAGCTTTTACTAAGATGCATGTCAGGGGTCTCCAACCTGTAGCTCGGGAGCCACTAGTAGCTCACCAGCCCCTTTCAGGGGGCTCGCCAAAGGATTTCACAAGATCTTGAATAAATACTTTTTGAGCCATTACATATACATTATAAGTAAAAATATAGGGTTTTACAGTATTATTGTGTATTCTCCAAGTGTTCTCCATGTTTTGTCGTAATTACAGACTTTATTTTTAACCTTAACATGTTTGCTCACTTCTGTCAATCTGATTCTATCTATGCCAAATGTGACATGTACAGTTCTACATTGTGAGATCCATAAAGTTTATCTTATCTTATTAGATAGACTTTTATTACGACTGCAGAAAGGAGTAGCTCTCTGCCTCTTCGTTTGTATGAAAGTAGCTCTCAGATTGAAAAAGGTTGGAGACCCCTGATGTATGTACTGTATGACTGATGACTCTGTTCTAAGAGTCTCAGGTCTGTTTTTGAAGATAACACATACATTGTAACATGTAACATTAGTGTCCTTTAACTAAACCTGCTCCTTCTTCGGTACAGCTTTTGCTGATGTCGGCCACGGCCCTCCTCCCCCTTCTCTGTGAGCTGGTGGACTCCCTGAGCGAGTTGGAGCGCAGGGCCCTGGTGTTTCTGTGCGGGAGCTTAGACTCGGATCACAGCCCGGCCCGTGCCCGCTCCCTGCTGGAGGCCACGGTCACAGGCGGTGGTGGTGGTGGTGGAGGAGAGGGCCAAGTGCAGGTTCTCCGGGAACTCCTGGTGCAGCTGCGAAGAATAGACCTGCTACGGAGCCTGTGTCACTGTGGGAAAGAGGAGGTGGAGAGGCACGGCCCGCCCAGACTGTCACCCTATAGGTCAGCCTCACCACACTGTCGCCCTATAGGTCAGCCTCAGCACACTCTCGCCCTATAGGTCAGCCTCAGCACACTGTCGCCCTATAGGTCAGCCTCAGCACACTGTCACCCTATAGGTCAGCCTCAGCACACTGTCGCCCTATAGGTCAGCCTCAGCACACTGACGCCCTATAGGTCAGCCTCACCACACTGTCGCCCTATAGGTCAGCCTCAGCACACTGTCGCCCTATAGGTCAGCCTCAGCACACTGTCGCCCTATAGGTCAGCCTCACCACACTGTCGCCCTATAGGTCAGCCTCAGCACACTGACGCCCTATAGGTCAGCCTCACCACACTGTCGCCCTATAGGTCAGCCTCACCACACTGTCGCCCTATAGGTCAGCCTCAGCACACTGTCGCCCTATAGGTCAGCCTCAGCACACTGTCGCCCTATAGGTCAGCCTCAGCACACTGTCGCCCTATAGGTCAGCCTCAGCACACTGTCGCCCTATAGGTCAGCCTCACCACACTGTCGCCCTATAGGTCAGCCTCACCACACTGTCGCCCTATAGGTCAGCCTCAGCACACTGTCGCCCTATAGGTCAGCCTCAGGACACTGTCGCCCTATAGGTCAGTCTCAGCACACTGTCGCCCTATAGGTCAGCCTCACCACACTGTCGCCCTATAGGTCAGCCTCAGCACACTGTCGCCCTATAGGTCAGCCTCACCACACTGTCGCCCTATAGGTCAGCCTCAGCACACTGTCGCCCTATAGGTCAGCCTCAGCACACTGTCGCCCTATAGGTCAGCCTCAGGACACTGTCGCCCTATAGGTCAGCCTCAGCACACTGTCGCCCTATAGGTCAGCCTCAGCACACTGTCGCCCTATAGGTCAGCCTCACCACACTGTCGCCCTATAGGTCAGCCTCAGCACACTGTCGCCCTATAGGTCAGCCTCAGCACACTGTCGCCCTATAGGTCAGCCTCACCACACTGTCGCCCTATAGGTCAGCCTCAGCACACTGTCGCCCTATAGGTCAGCCTCACCACACTGTCGCCCTATAGGTCAGCCTCAGCACACTGACGCCCTATAGGTCAGCCTCATCACACTGTCGCCCTATAGGTCAGCCTCGTCACACTGTCGCCCTATAGGTCAGCCTCACCACACTGTCGCCCTATAGGTCATATCCACGCATAAACATAAACAGAAACCATAAGAAAACATCAATGAAAATGTACACAGCACCCCCTCCAGGTTACAGTTGCAAAATACAAGATTGCATTGTAAGACGTTACACGCGCAATAGGTTTCTTTATTCAACCCGTCTATCAATCTTTGACATGTGCGAGGGCTTGCTTTTAGTCTGCTCTTGGCCAATCAGAGAACAGTCCATACTCAAGGCAACTTAAAGAATCTCTAAAGGCTTTTGTTCTGTGTGCAGAGTGCTGATGTTTAAGCTGAGCGAAGAGCTGACTTCTGAAGACCTCAACCAGCTCAAGTTCTTACTGGGACGAGTGGTGCCCCGGGACAGGCTGGACAGAGCCAAGGTACATCCTGCTGTGGCCCACGGACTTTATTGTAGACATGGACCGCCCCTGAATCCCAGAGGCTCTCGTCACAAAGGTTGTTAGCAGCCTCCTTGTGGCCAGGCCCCAGGAGTGGAAGAGACCCGTCCTGACCATCTTAAGTCTCTGGATGTTGTGGGTCTTGGCTGACACGTCTCTGAAACATGGTGTGGCGATCGGTGACAGTGCCCTCTCTAGAAGATGGGGGACCGGAGGGTGTGTTCCAACGACTGTAAGGTCTACTCAAGGTACTGGGGAGGAGACTTCAACCGATGCTCAAATCTCGGAATTCAGGAGGAGCATTGTGGTTTTTGTCCCGGCCGCGGAAAACTTGACCAGCCCTTTACCCTTGATTGGATAGTCGAAGGATCATGGGAGTTCGCCCAACCTGTCCACATGGATTTGGAGAAGGCATGCGACCGTGTTCCCTTTGTGTTTTGCTCAGTTCTCCGGGAGTAAGGGGACCAGGGTCCTCTGCTGAGAGCCGTCGAGTCCCTGACCGTTGTCAGAGTTGCATTTGCATCACCTGCAGTCGGTCAAACCTGTTCCTGGTGCAGGTTGGCCTCCTGCCCTTTGTCATCGGTTCTGTTCACTGTCTTTCTAGGGAGTCCGGTTTAGGGACCACAGAATATCATCTCTGCTATTTGTAGCCAATATCTTGAAGGCTCTTCCAAATTAAGACCTTCAACATGACTTATACGGCTGGGATGCCATCATCTCCCTCCTCCACCGCTCACAGTCCCACCTGGAGAAGCCCGACTCAGCTCTGAGGATCCGGTTCTGTTCTCTCCAGCGCCTTTAACACCATCCAGCCGTGACCTCTCAGGGACAAGCTGGAGTGGACTACAACTTGTCTACATGGATCCTGGACTACCTCACAGACAGACCCCAGTTTGTGAGAACCAGGGACTTTGTGTCTGAGGTCCTGACCTGCAGTGTGGGGGCCCCTGGCACAGTCTTCGGGCCGTTCCTCTTCACCCTCTACACTGCAGACTTCAAACACAACACGGAGAGTTGTGTCCTCCAGAAGTTATCTGACGACTCTGCCATCATCATCATCACATCATCATCATCATCATCATCATCATCATCATCATCATCATCACTGAGGACAACGCAGAGTACAGAGGACTAACACAGGTGTCAGCGGAACCACCTCCTCATCAACACAAGACCAAGGAGATGAACCACCTCCTCATGAACACAAGACCAAAGAGATGAACCACCTCCTCATCAACACAAGACCAAGGAGATGAACCACCTCCTCATGAACACAAGACCAAGGAGATGAACCACCTCCTCATCAACAGATTTCTGACAGCGTCACCAGTGAACATCCAGGGAACGGACGTTGAGAGAGGACTTCTACAAGTACCTGGGTGATCTCCTGAAACACAAACTGGCCTGGAGTCCTAATACGTGTAATAGTGAATTAACAATACTCTACAAGGCGGGCCTAAAGCCGGCTCTATCTGCGGAGGAGGCTCATCTTCTATGCAATCCTGGAATCTTGTGTGGGTCTGCTGGAGCAGCAGCATCACAAAGAGGGACACTAATAAAGCAAAAGATTGTTTTTTTTTTTTTTTTTTTATAAATAGAGAGTATAGAGTTGTGCTGGACTTAATATTCCTTCTCTGTGTGCTCAGTGTTGCATCACACTATGGGAAGAATAAAGGCTCTCCTCTTGTTAACCTCTTGAGTGTGTGCCCTGTGCTGACAGAGCTTCCTGGACGTCATCACTGAACTGGAGAAGCAGGCCGAGGTCTCCAGCGACCGGCTGGAGCTGGTCCAGACTTGTCTGAGGGACATCGGGCGACTGGACCTATCCAAGCGAGTGCACACGTTCACATCGACCGGTATGTCTGTGATTTCAGTGCAGTGTACATCAGCTCATTGGTTCTGAGCAGTGGTGACCGTATGTAGGTGTGTGTGTGTGTGTGTTCAGTGTATTGGTGTGTGTGTGTGTGTTCAGTGTATCGGTATGTGTGTGTGTTCAGTGTATCGGTGTATGAGACAACATCTGGTCTGTGACAGGTCTGTGACATTTGATATTTAGACAATAATAATGTGTTGGTGAATTTAGGGCGATACACAACAACTAAGTCTTGTAGTAGTTGCAGTATAGAGCTTCATTGGGGCTCATTGCTTTGGTATGAAAGTATATTGTGTTTTTTGTGCGTTACTTGTATGTTTTAAGTACTTCCATGCAGTCACTCACACTGGCTTAATATGTGTTTGTGTGTTGTGCAGACCCTGAACACAGCCCCGGACACAGCGCCGCCCTGGTGCAGCGGTGCCCTCCTGTGGTGAGTAACCAGAGCTCCCTCACATGGTCCTCACACCTGGAACTGTCTCTGTGTCTGTTTCTGTTGTAGAATCCAGGTGTCAGTCTGAGAGCCCATCCTCTGCAGCTGCTTCATAACAGTAAGAAATCCCATCGCTGTCTTCAACTTTTCAAAAATAGACTTTCTTTTCTCAATGTTTTTCGAAAACCTGTTGCTGTTTTAAAAAAGTAGTTGTTTTAAGCTTCATCTTGAGCTGGACAATTAATCACAATCAAACCGCAAATCAAATCAAAAATATTTTACTTACTTTTTAATTCAATGCATTTGTGTATCGCCCGAAATCACAGCAACAGTCGTTTTGGAGGACTTTGCGAAGTTGTCCATTCCTCAACAAGAGATCAGAGAATCAAACAGGCAATGTAATGATAACAAACAAATTGGTCCATAGGAAGCAGGATGACCACAGAGAGGACATTTTTACTCCATTCTAGTGTTGAGATCAACTCAGGTTTTCTATCAGACCCAGCAAGAGCAGCGCAGACTCCACCCATTTCCTCAAGTGAGTTCAGTCATAACCTGAAGATTTGATGAAATGGGAGACGTCGGCGCTGTTCCTGCTGGGTCTGATAGAAAACCTGCAGCCACAGCGGCCCTTTCTGGACCTGTTTGGACACCTCTGCCCTTGTGACATCAGGATGGATCCAATGCAAAGGTCTTGATCTTGTGATAAATAAAATCCATACTTTTAGATGGTTGAAGAAATATCTTGTGAAATAAACAGAAGCCGTGGTTCTCTCTGTGGTCTGCCGGGATCACGCTGCACCTGCTCATTGATCTACTGAGATCTGGGGCATCAGGGTCAGAAAATCGAAATGTCTTTAATGATCCTGCGATTCTCACATCAATTCAAAATACAACATAAACAACTTAAACAAGATACTCTTACTCTGGAGACTGTAACAGAAACTATAGAAATGGCAGAAACGTGTGTGGAAGCGAACATTTCTCTTTTCTTCTTTCATTTCTTCTTTCCAAAGTAATGAGAGTTATCGTGTCTGTGTTCTATTACATGGCTTCTCACAACCACTAACACTGATTGAAAACATAAAAAGATACACACTGCCAGGTCCAGGACAGAAATGACACAAAGGAGATCAGTATGATTCAAAGTAAAAGAGGCTCCTCTCTGTGTCTTCTGACCCCGGACAGAGAGACTGTGAAACAGAAGAGCCAGATTCAGCACAGAGCGTTGTTAAAGATAAGAATAACCCCAGGTCTGTTTGTGGTGAGGAATAGTGCCTCAAAATAGTTCAGTTTAGTTTAGTAGTTTATTAATTTTTTTGGGCCATTATGTACATTAGATCTCAGGTCACATGTTTTCAAAGATTGTATAAATTTTACACTAAGAAAAAAAAAGACTAAATTGTGTCTATTAAGAAGTTCAGTGCTAAATAATGCTGAAAGGGGTTCAGGTTGAAGTGGAGACTAATGCCGCGTTCAGACCGGATCATCCGTCTGCGTCTGCTTTCAATGCAAAGTCTATGGTGACACGCGTTCGAGCGTCAAAACACACCGACCTCTCGGCACGCACAAACGGACTGTTCAGTAGAGACGCACGGACTTGGTGGGAAAGTCAAAGGGAGGTGCAGGAGCGAAAAATGGACGCCCACAGGAGATGGATTCTGCTCATCCTTTCCTTGGGACGTTTGTGCGGAAACCAATCAGAGAGCAGCAAAGTGGTCACGGGGACATTAGCGGACTGAGCGAGCAGACTGAAAATACTCATAAACAGCCAAAACAGGACCCACACCAGGCTTCACCAGAACTCAAACCAGGGTTGACAATGGGGGACTCTGTGCTTGTGAAAATATGCGTTGTCATGCTCCCGTGACCTTATGCAACTGCTTCGAGTGTGTTCGCCGATGCGGAAACACTGTTTAATAATACAATAAACGTATGGCGCACCTCCGTGAACACATACTGCTGTTATATAAAGTCCATGGAAGGTCTCTGAACACAGACACGCTGCAAAGCTGCATATTGGAGATGATCTGTACACAAGAAGCCGCTAGCATAGTTCTGTTAGCATTAGAGCCGGCCGGCTACTTCCGGCGCTGGCCAGGACGTTCTGGTGTGAAGTCCTCTGCGTCTGAAAACTAGAGAATGCGTGTCTGGTGAGCGGGGCTTCAGCGTTTGCTAGAGTTAAGCTAGAGGCTTTTTGTGTAAAGTTCATCTCCAATAATGCAGCTTTGCAGCGTCTCTGTGTCCAGAGACCTTCCACGGACTTTATATAACAGCAGTATATGTTCATGGAGGTGCGCCATACGTTTATTTTATTCTTAAACGGTACTTCCGCATCGGCGAGCACGCTCGAAGCAGTTGAATAAAATCACAGGAGCATGAGAACGCATATGTTCACAAGCACACAGTCCCCCAATGTCAACCCTTTAGTCCTGGTTTAGTCCTGGTTTAGTCCTGGTTTGGCTGTTTACAGTATGTTCAGTCTGCTCGCTCAGACCACTAATGTCCCCGTGACCACTTTGCGGCTCTCTGATTGGTCGCTGCACGAGCGTCCCAAGGAAAGGTTCAGCAATATTTATCTCCTGCGTGTGTCGATTTTCCGCTCCTGCGCCTCTGCTGCAACTTTGTCGCGCAGTCCGTGCGTCTCTACCGTGCTCCAGATGCGTGCATCCCGAGACGCACATGTAGTTCCACGCTCGAACGTGCGTCATCATTGACTTTGCATTGAAAGTCGACGCAACACATGATCCGGTGTGAAAGCACCATCATCCTGCCGAACCCTATTAGAACAGTGACCATACGTCCAAATATGACACATTAGACAGTTTCTCATTTTCCAACGACGGTGAAATTTAGAGTTTAAGCATAATCCATGTCATGTGTTCAATACTTCTCCAAATGCCAAAAGACGATGTGTTTGAACCAAATGTGTGGCCCCCAGGTGCAGCGTACAGGGGCCCTAGTCACACGGTGATACAGCCAGCGTACAGGGGCCCCAGCCACACGGTGGGACAGCCAGCATACAGGGGCCCCAGCCACACGGTGAGACAGCCAGTGTACAATGGCCCCAGCTACACGGTAAGACATCCAGCAAACAGGGGCCCTGACCACACAGTAAGACATCCAGCATACAGGGCCCCGACCACAAAGTAAGATAGCCAGCATACAGGGGCCCCGGCCACACGGTGAGACATCCAGCGTACAAAGGCCTCGGCCACACGGTGAGACATCCAGCGTACAAAGGCCTCGGCCACACGGTGAGACATCCAGCGTACAAAGGCCTCGGCCACACGGGAAGACAGCCAGGAGACAGATGCTCCGGCCAAACGGTGAGATAGCCAGTGTACAGAGGCCCCGGCCACACGGTGAGGTCATGTGAATGCACCTCTCCCAGGATGCCTCTCTCTGACGTGACAGATCTGTGTCTTTCAGAGTCACATAGAACACTACAGACTGAACACTGAGTCTCGTGGAGTTTGTCTGATCCTGGACTGTGTGGGTCTGGACGGAGGTGAGGCTCCACACACACACACACACAAACACACACACACACACGCACACACACACACACACACACACACACACACACACACACACACACACACACACACCATTCCTCTGTTTGCACAATCAATGCACTAACCCTAACCCTAAGACCATTTTCAAGTATTGTTGTCCTGATGTTCATTTCACAGACGTGTCACTTCATATTAGCCCTCACTACGCACATATCAAACACATGTGTATAATGTCTCTGTGTCTGTGTGTGTGTGTGTGTGTGTGTGTGTAGACCTCCTAGAGCAGACCTTCCTCTCTCTTCACTTCTCGGTGATCCACCACCGCTGTCTCACTGTGAGCGGCTGTATGTCTGTGCTGACGGCTCTCCAGCAGGGCCCTGTCCTCCAGGACGCCTCCGCTCTGGTCTGCTGCTTCATCAGTCGGGGGAACCAGCGCCACCTGCTGGCTACAGACGCACAGCGCATGGGTCTGCACCTGGACTCGCTCCGCAGGATGTTCAGTCATTGCACCGCGCTCACCGCCAAACCCAAACTCTTCTTCATCCAGAGCTACAGTGTAGAGGAGACACACACCACAGGGCGGAGCTATACAAACAGGTGGGCGGAGTTACACACTCTGGTGGGCGAAGCTACACAAACAGGTGGGCGGCGCAACAGGCACAGGGGTGGAGCTACAGGCACAGGTGGGCGGAGATAAAAGCACAGGTGGATGGGGCTGTACTAACAGGTGGGCGGAGCTACAGGCGCAGGTTGGCAGAGCTACAGGTACAAGTGGGCGGATCCACAAGCACAGGGCAGGGCGGAGCTTCACACAGTTGGGTGGAGCTACAGACACAGTTATGTGCCCAATGCTTCGCCCCACAGTGGGGAAATTTCAGTGTTTCATCACCGGTTACAGAACAGTAGGAATGAGGAGCACACAACACAAGATAAATGAATAATCACTCTATAATAAAATAGAATAAAACATAAGAAAGAAGCAAGTATAAAATCTCTATTGTTAGCATAAAATGGAAGCAAGTATACATTTTCCAAATTTAGTATAATGAGAAGTTATTAATAGTTATTATTACAGCCAAGGCGCATTCATTTTGAAAACTTCAGCCGATATGACTGTTGACCAATACAAAAACATTGAGTGGAAAGGGGCACATAAAACTATGCTGTAGTGACATTTTGACACAAGATGTTTTCCTTTTTCACCACAAATGACACTTTGGTCCTTCCTTTGACTCATGGACGACCTCTAACCTCTGATCTATCTTTCTGGGTTGAATGGTAGATTAATTGATTTAATGTCACCGTTGATGCTCATGTCCACAGTGAGGAGCTGGAGACGGACGGAATCCCTTTTGTGGGAGACAACCTGGTCCCCACAGACGCAGACGTGTTCTGGAGCCACTGCTGGACCCCAGAGAGCCAGTTACAGACCCCCACACACTACTCACATTACCTGAGAGCCCTGATGGGGGCGCTGCAGCCTACAAACACCAGGTGAGTGCACCTTGCAACACTACTGTATTTCACAGTGACAGTATTCTTCCTCTTACAATCACAAAATATCTAATGCAACTGCATTTTGCCATGATTTTATGACCGTAAACATAAAGATTTGTTTTATCTGTTTTTTGGAATAGTCCGGTGGCTTAGCGATATGACAATAGATTTCAGGAGCAACTTCAGCTAAATAGCAGATGACGGCCATCTTTGGATCCATTATTTTTATTCATTCATTTTTTACCCCTTTATTAGTCCATTTCTGGGTTGGGGGGAGTGACAATCCGAGCTGCCACACAATGCACATAGCACCAGTCCCTCGCTGCTCCTCCGTCAGCGGAGACACAGACTTGTTCTTTCAGCGGGGGCTTTGGGCAACATGGGGTTAAGGGTTATCCATCCATCCATTTTCTTCCCCTTAATCCATTTCTGGGTCGGGGTGGTGGCAGTCAGAGCTGCACCCAATACACAGAGCACCTGCCCCTCACTGATCCTCCTGCAGGTGGTGAGTCCACAGGACTCTATTTCAGTGGGAGCTTCAGGCAAAGTGGGGTCAAGTTTCTTGCCCAAGGACACAACGACAGCAGTCATCAGTGGAAGTCGCGAGGTAGGTCTTATGGTGGGCTCGAACCCACGACCTTCAGGCTCAAAGGCCAATGCTCTACCAACTGAGCCACTGTCGCCAGTGGGTTAAGGGTCATACCATATAAATTTGAAAATGTCAATATCTGTGCTTAGAAGCAGTGATGGGAATAGTGACGTTACTTTTTTCAGTAACGAGTAATCTAACTAGTTACTTTAACAGTAACTATAACGCCGTTATCATTTCCGACATCCCGTTACTGCGCGTTACTCAAGACGCACAATGAACTTCTCTTTTTACTTCGATAGGACTCGTGCGCGTGTTGTCATGAGAGAAGGGAGGATGAGAAAACCTCTCAGCAATTATTGGCTGATGTAAAACATATTTCCTTTACAATCTACATGTCTACAGTTGAGAGGATGGCTCATAAATTGTGTTTTTGAAACAAATATGGGTCTTAATCACACTCTACCACGGCTTGTATCACCGTGAGGCCTCAGAGGAGTACATGTGAGCGCAGAAGTCGGCTGCATACAATTCCATCGATAAGCTCCTTTCTCCTCCTGGTTTATCTGCTAAGGGCTGCAACAGGTTTGGCTAACATACATATAACACATTTTAAGATCATTTAAAATGCATTTAGGGTAATTTTTCAATGACTATAGGAATGATAAGAAAGAGGTGAAGTGTAAGACGGTTGATTTTAGAAATTGGATGCAGCCGGCTGCAGCAAAACAGAGGAGTTTATGGAGGACACACGCGTTTTGTTTTACTTTTTTTAAACTCATTGGACTCATTTCCAAATGGAGGATTACATATCTACGCTCAAACTATTATCTGGACTTAAACATGGAACTGGTCTGAACCGAAGTGGCCTGTGCAGGTCATTTATAAGGTAAGACCCATAACTCACAGTTTTGCGTTTTGTCTGAACAAACAATGCGGGCATGAAACATATTCTGCTGTAGCCAAACAAATAAGCCGCTCTCTAGGTCCACTTGATTTCTATGATATATATGTTCATCTGATGTACATTTTAAGTGTTACACATGCATTTGTATCAATATGTGGAACGGAGCTTTGGGCCAAGAGCCAACTTTTGGACCATCCTGTAAAGACTTTTTTGAGAGGTCTGCCAATGCTATATGTTAGCATTGGCTAATTCTACTTCTGGGTCCACCCCCATCGGCCGGGGTGGTATTGCAGCATGTCAGCGCACGACATTTTGGCCACTTTTGAGCTGGGACCCGCCCCCACTGATGTGGACAGGTCAAACTAACCGAGGCTGGGCCAAAATGGACAGGTATACTGGAGGATTCTGTTCTTCCGGGTGGATCATCTAAATAACCCATGGATCATTGTAAAGATGTCAACCAGATGCCTACTTCATAATAAAAAAACTCTCCAAAAAGGTTTGTGGGGGACGTTCACGCATTAGAAGCACAGATGCTGACATTTTCAGATTTGTATTTATACTTTTAGTCTTGAAAATCTAAGATGGTCGCCATCCACCTTCTTGATGAAGTGGCTCCTAATGAAAATGTTAAACTTGATGGAGAAACTAGACAGTTCTAGAGCGGTGAGACTGTACTATAGTGGTGGGCAAAATAATTGGTTTTGTTCAGTATCGCATTACTAATATATAAGTATTGTATTTACGTATCACATTTACAAAGTGGGCTTGTTGCAGTGCTTGGTTTTCGTAAGTAAGTAAGTAAGTTTTTATTTATATACCGCCTTTTCACTGCAGATCTGAGTCTCAAAGCGGTTTACAATTGTTAATTTAGGGCATTTGTCTCTCACTCCACACAGAGATGGGAGCAGGGTCGCCAGTACAGGAGGCGCATGCCAGAACTATTGGACATATTTTTAGTGGTAGGGGAAACCGGAGTACCCGGAGGAAACCTACGCAGACACGGGGAGAACATGCAAACTCCACTGAGAAAGGCCCTGGTCCGACCGGGATTCGAACCCAGGACCTTCTTGCTGAAAGGCGAGAGTGCTATCCACTCAGCCACCGTGCCGCCCATCGTGCATTCATTCAACAGGAATTTCAAATGAAAATGGCTTCATCACAACTGGTTCTACACAACGTGTTTTTGCTTCAGCTAATGTGACATTTGAGTTGGCCCCAATCGAGTTTTATTTTCCTACATTTTTGTAAAAGCTGTGAATAATATAGGTGACCTGAATCGCAATATATTGCAGAATCAAATTATGCATTATTATTTAAATGATTATAGCAGTAATATTGAATTGTGGCCCAAGTATCGCAATACTATCAAATAAAATGTTTGCCAATTCCCACTACGACTGCACTAGAGCTGCGTATATGAGTTGTGCTGCTTCTGATCTGTTGCTGTTTTATGGGATGTGGTCAGTCTGACAGATCAGAAAGCCCCCTGCCGCCCTTTGGCCTCTGGAGAAGTGAGTCCCAACTCTGAGCCAAGGTGAAAGCCCTGTCGTCTCTGATGATGGACACGAGAGGCCATTGAAATCAGGATGCAGAGGGGAAGGACACCCATGGGCGAGTGGTCAGTCAGCTCAAACATTTGGAAATTAAGCATAACTAGCTTCTTTACACTTTGGTCTTAAAGTATAAGAACCTTAATCTAAAGCCTTCGATTCCATACTTGGTCATGATGCTTTAGTAGAATACTTTCTGTGGCAGAGCGAAGGGAAGCCAGCGTTTCAGCCTGGGACATGTGACCATTTCACTTCCTGTTTGTCTGAAAGTGTTGTGTGTGTGAAGCAGATCTCACCTGTTGGACCTGCACCTTCGAGTGAACGCTGCAGTCTGTGAGCACAACCAGAGGAACCCCGAGCTGCCCTACCACCTGGAGCTGAAGCACACGCTCACCAAGCACCTGTACTTACACTGAGGGGTACAGAGGGGTACAGAGGGGTACAGATGGGTACAGAGGGGCACTGAGGGGTACAGAGGGGAACAGAGGGGAACAGAGGGGAACAGAGGGGTACAGAGGGGCACTGAGGGGTACAGAGGGGAACAGAGGGGAACAGAGGGGTACAGAGGGGCACTGAGGGGTACAGAGGGGAACAGAGGGGAACAGAGGGGAACAGAGGGGTACAGAGGGGCACTGAGGGGTACAGAGGGGAACAGAGGGGTACAGAGGGGCACTGAGGGGTACAGAGGGGTACAGAGGGTACAGAGGGGAACAGAGGGGAACAGAGGGGTACAGAGGGGTACAGAAGGGAACAGAGGGGTACAGATGGGTACAGAGGGGTACAGAGGGGTACAGAGGGGCACTGAGGGGTACAGAGGGGTACAGATGGGTACAGAGGGGCACTGAGGGGTACAGAGGGGTACAGAGGGGAACAGAGGGGTACAGAGGGGCACTGAGGGGCACTGAGGGGTACAGAGGGGTACAGAGGGGTACAGAGGGGCACTGAGGGGTACAGAGGGGAACAGAGGGGAACAGAGGGGAACAGAGGGGTACAGAGGGTACAGAGGGTACAGAGGGGTACAGAGGGGAACAGAGGGGTACAGAAGGGTACAGAGGGTACAGATGGGTACAGAGGGGTACAGAGGGGAACAGAGGGGTACAGAGGGTACAGATGGGTACAGAGGGGTACAGAGGGTACAGATGGGTACAGAGGGGTACAGAGGGGAACAGAGGGGTACAGAGGGTACAGATGGGTACAGAGGGGCACTGAGGGGTACAGAGGGGTACGGAGGGGTACAGAGGGGAACAGAGGGGTACAGAGGGTACAGATGGGTACAGAGGGGCACTGAGGGGTACAGAGGGGAACAGAGGGGTACAGAGGGTACAGATGGGTACAGAGGGTTACAGAGGGGAACAGAGGGGTACAGAGGGTACAGATGGGTACAGAGGGGTACAGAGGGGAACAGAGGGGTACAGAGGGTACAGATGGGTACAGAGGGTTACAGAGGGGTACAGAGGGGTTAGGGGAGGGAACAGAGGGGTACAGAGGGAAACAGAAAGGTAAAGAGGGTAACAGAGTGGTACACAGAGGGGTGCAGAGGGTACAGAGGGCACAGAGGGAAAAGAGGGGAACAGAGGGGCACAGGGGGTACAGAGGGGTGCAGAGGAACAGAGAGGGGTAATGAGGGGAACACAGGGGAAAAGAGGGGAACAGAGGGGCACAGGGGGTACAGAGGGGTACAGCGGGGTACAGCGGGGTAAGCACAGAGGGGCAGACAGAGCAGCTCCTAACAGCAAATACTACAAACACAGTCATGAAGAGGCTGTTTGGATGTATAGATGAAGGCTGTGGCTCTCAGTCGCCACACACACACACATAACCGCGCATAATACAATGTTCACATACTGTAGCCGTTACTGTAGATGCGCAAACGTTTAAAAATGTAGAATTCACACCAGACGTATATCGTGTCCTTCTAACAACTAAAAACACTGTGCGCCAAAAGTGCTTTTCCAGCGCTTGAATGAAGTGCAGAGTAGTTTTAGTTCTGTTCTTTTAGTCCATACTTATTGTATTTAACCGAATAATATGCAAAGTCAGTGCAGCTAAAACACTGTTAATATGCTAAAATGCTAAATACTGTATTTTCAGTCATTTTTATCTTAATTTTCTTTGTGAACCGTTTGAACTTCCACAGACGCAGCTAATGTTTCCTTTATGTGTGACAATTTTTTTTACAAGTTTTAAACAAATAAAGACATGTTTTTTGTGTATATTTTGTCAGTGTAAGAGGTTTTCTTGGTCTTGCAATTTGCTTTTCTCACTGTGGCCTTCGCTGAGGCTTTTCAAGAAGGTTTTAAGTAAGAACGCACATCCCAACGGCCTGATCCAGCGGGATTCCAAAAGTACACAATGAAAAAAGATAAAAGTCTGCACAGCTCTGATGCTCCTAAGTGTCTTTTATTTACAGAGCACATGTGTGACGTTTGAGACTGTTATAAGTCTGTTTTTGTTTGGTTTTTACAAGTTCTATTCATGTCTGACACAACACTTTTAAAAAGACCTCTAGACACACGTAAGACAAGAGAAGAGTGGATAAAAATGTATTGATCTCACGATGGAGAAATGTACTTGTCACATTTGGCAGAGGACGACTCAGGAGCGACAAGAACAAGTGAAAAGATATGGAGTAACTTTTGTGCAAGTTTACAGTCCTAGTGCAGGTCATTACAGTGACTTATTGTACAGTCTGACAGCGGTGGGGATGAAGTCCCTTCGGTAGCACTGAGGCCTCAGTCTTCCACTGAATGAGCTCCCAAGCTCTGCTACAGTCAGCTCCACATTCTGCTTTCCAGGGGCCCCCTGTCCCTCACCTCCTCCACAGAGTTCGTCCAGGGGGCCATCCTATATATATATATATATCTACAGTATACTTTTGACTTTTGCGTACGCTCATATGTTGCACAAAATCCTCAGATTGAAGTTCCAGGTGTGGAACCATGGGTTCTTTTTGAGCTCCTGTCCTTCTTTCCCTCTGTACCATGCATCTATCAATCCAAGCAACTTGTTTTTCCATCAATGTGTTTTAGAATCTTAACAAACATTCAAAAATTATAACATCATAGGGCCACGCTGAGGACAGCAAGGTGGACCAGGAATTTCCAGTAACTGAAGAAAGTTCAGCGTCATAATCAGAAAGGAGAAATGACATCCTTCACATCCACCACAGAGGACTGCAGGGACCAATGAGAGCTGGGGGATGGAGACTTATGAGCAGGGTCAGAGAAGCATTTTCTAACCTTCTCACATTTAAACACAAAAAACTGTTTATTTGAGAAAAGATGAAACTTACTCTAACGATGGAGAAATGTACATCTGACATTTGGCTTCAATAAGATCACATGTTCTCAGGAAATGTGCAAACAGTCTCTATCTTCTGCTCTCTGTCCAGCAGAGAGCAGCCTCCTCACATCAGTCCCCACACGCACGCGCACATCTGTTACGAGCACGTTGCAGGGCGCGCATGACGCACTCACGGCTGCACTCTGGGAACGCGCACGGAGAGGGCGAGCGGAGCGGAGCGGAGTAGGGACTTGAATGAGTTGTGTCCGGACCAGAGGCGCACATCTGCGGGTTCCACACACCCAGACCTCTCCGCACAGCCTGACCTCTCCGCACACACAGCCCGGTTACGCACGGCCTGTTAAACACGCGGAGCCACCTTTGCCTGCTGTCATTGGTGTTATGACGCTCGCCTTTGGACACGTTTTTGGAGCACATCTGCAGAAGACAGCAGCACCACCCAGTCTGGAGTCAGGAGGAAGCTATTCTCCCGTTCGACTGTCCAGTGAGCTGCGCGCAAAGGCGTGGATCCACCGGGATTCAACCTAAACCATGACAGGAATAACGCGCGGATAAAGAAGGAATATTCTACAAAGACCTTTGGAGAGCTGCTTTGGGGCGCTGCTCTGGATGTATCTGTTCACCTGGGCTGAGGCTAAACTATATCAGCAGGAATAAATCAACGTTGGCCTCAGAAGATCTCTGGAGAGCTGTTTGTAAGGAAGGCGAGGTCTAAACTATGAGCAGGACTTAATCCAACTGAGATATTTACAGCCTTTAGACATATGAAAATCTGCAATAGTTTGGATTAGGGCTGTCACTAGCAGTTCTTTCAACCTGTTATTTCTATTGTTGAGATTAGCAGAGTGTGTAATATACGCCAAAACCCACAATGTAATTATATTTTATCATGTGTCCATAATGTAATTCATCTGTTTTTTTTTGTCATAAAAGCAAAAAGAATCAACATCGCAAATAGGCCTTTGCTCAAAAGTGCCCTCTGTGTTGATACCACAGAGATTATTATAATGCTCTTACACTGGACATTACAACCACACCTTTATGTATATAAGTAGGTCATTTTTATTTATATAGCACATTTCACATAGACCAAGGTCCTACAAAGCACTTAAGTTATTACCACTTGTTATATAGACGTAAACATATGTGGATGTGTAGAACTTTCTCAAATTAGGATCAAGTGTGGATAGAGCAGCTTTAGTGACTTTTGAGAAGCCAGTTTGGACCGGTCGTCTCCAATGCCGTCGGAAGCATCTCCCTGAAGCCCCGAGGAGAGGGACGGTCCACCGGTCTGCGCACCCTCTGCTCCTCCCTGGGTCTCGGAGGATTTGGAAATTCGGAGGAGCATGGCAGAGCGGGCCCAGGGCGTGATGGTGGAGCCTGGGGTGTCGTCTGGAGGGGGGACCTCAGGGGGGGCCTGTGTGCCCGCGGAGGTCCGGGAGAAGCTGGCCGAGCTGGAGCTGGAGCTGTCTGAAGGTGAGTGGTGTGGAGGGGACAGGGCAGTGACAGGACCCACAGCCTCTGTCCCGTTTGAGGATAGGAGGGAGATGATGGCTTTGGTCTAACTGGTCTCTCTCGCTGGTCTCGAGCTCTTTCTGGTTTCTCTCTGGTCTCTCCCTGGTCTCTCTCTTTGGTCTCTCTCTTTGGTCTCTCTCTGATCTCACTGGTCTCTCTCTCTCTGGTCTCTCTCTCTCTGATCTCTCTGGTATCTCTCTCTCTGGACTCTCTCTGATCTCCATTGGTCTTTCTGCTCTCTCTGATTTATCTCAGGTCTCTCTCTTTGGTCTCTCTCTCTGATCTCTCTCTGATCTCTCTCTGATCTCTCTCTGATCTCTCTCTGATCTCTCTCTGATCTCTCTCTCTCTCTCTCTCTGATCTCTCTCTGGTCTCTCTCTGATCTCTCTCTGGTCTCTCTCCCTGGTCTCTCTCTCTCTGCTCTCTCTATGGTCTCATTATGCTCTCTTAAAGGAGTCTAGAACTGGTGTCAATGTTCCAAATTCCTGGTCCTGATGTGGTCCAGTAGACAGGACTTTCAGACAGAAGAAAAATATGGGATTTTATTGAATAATAACAACTTGTCATTTATTATCCCAAAGGTTTGTTTTGCGTTTGTGGTCATCTTTGTTTCTTCATGCTTTACATTTTTTAGATTTTATTTTTTGCTTGTGGTTTTCTGAACGACACAAGTTCATTTTTTGGATTGAAGTCGAGTGTTGACTGATTTACAGATGATTTTAAAATTGTTATTACCAGTTGCATTTTGGGTTTAATCTTTAGAGCAGGGGTCCCCAACCTTTGTATAGCTGAGGTTGAAAACATGCGTGGCTGAAGTTCAACTGTTTGAATTTGATCAAAGTCTTGTAACAGAATGGGAATTTATTTTGTGTTTACTTTTGCTGGTTGCTGCCATGTTAAAGGTGAACGCAACTTCAAACCACACAAAAAAAAACACACACACACACACACACTTGTTCCTGGCTCTAAATCAGTTTGGGTCCATCTCTGGTTTTCACATGTGCAGTATTTTGGTGTCTCTCTCTGGTCTCGCTGTTGTCTCACTGTGGTCTCAATGTGGCTTCTCTCTGGTCTCTCTCTATGGTCACTTGCTCTGGTCTCTCTGAACTCTCTCTGGTCTTTCTCTCTGGTCTCACTGCTGTCTCTCTCTGGTCACTCTCTCTGGTCTCTCACTGGCCTCTCTCTTTGGTTTCTCTCTCTGGTCTTTCTCTCTGGTCTCTCTTTCTGGTCTCTCACTGGCCTCTCTCTCTGGTCTCTCGCTTTGGTCTCTCTCTCTGGTCTCTCGCTTTGGTCTCTCTCTCTGGTCTTTCTCTGGTCTCTCTCTCTCTGGTTTCTCTCTGGTCTCTCGCTCTGGTCTCTCTCTCTGGTCTCTCGGTCTGGTCACTCTCTCTTGTCTCTCTCTGGTCTCTCTCTCTGGTCTTTCTCTGGTCTCTCTCTCTCTGGTTTCTCTCTTGTCTCTCTCTGGTCTCTCTCTCTGGTCACTCTCTGGTCTCTCTCTCTTGTCTCTCTCTCTTGTCTCTCTCTGGTCTCTCGCTCTGGTCTCTCTCTCTTGTCTCTCTCTGGTCTCTCTCTCTGGTCACTCTCTGGTCTCTCTCTCTGGTCACTCTCTGGTCTCTCTCTCTGGTCTCTCTCTGGTCTCTCGGTCTGGTCACTCTCTCTTGTCTCTCTCTGGTCTCTCTCTCTGGTCTTTCTCTGGTCTCTCTCTCTCTGGTTTCTCTCTTGTCTCTCTCTGGTCTCTCTCTCTGGTCACTCTCTGGTCTCTCTCTCTTGTCTCTCTCTCTTGTCTCTCTCTGGTCTCTCGCTCTGGTCTCTCGCTCTGGTCTCTCTCTCTTGTCTCTCTCTGGTCTCTCTCTCTGGTCACTCTCTGGTCACTCTCTCTTGTCTCTCTCTGGTCTCTCTCTCTGGTCACTCTCTGGTCTCTCTCTCTGGTCTCTCTCTCTGGTCTCTCTCTGGTCTCTCGGTCTGGTCACTCTCTCTTGTCTCTCTCTGGTCTCTCTCTCTGGTCACTCTCTGGTCTCTCTCTCTGGACTCTCCCTGGTCTGCTCTAGATAAAGGTCTGATTAGTTCACGACAAAAAGCCCTGCTATTATTTCTGGTTCAGACCATTTTTCTCTGCTCTGGTTCAGAGTGAATTTCTGAATGCTTTATTAGCACTATTCAAAACAAGTTTAGCATTCCTCCAGTGGGTTTCCGCTTGGTCTGCTTGGTTGGGACCATTCCTTCTACTCTGGTCTGGATCAGTTTAGAAATTAGCAATAAATAAAAAAATGGTAAGACACAAAACACAAAACAACAATATTAGCGGTGATATTAGCGGGGATTTTAGCGGGGATTTTAGCAGGGATTTTAGCGGGGATATTAGTGGGGATTTTAGCGGTGATATTAGCGGGGATTTTAGTAGTGATATTAGCGGTGATATTAGCGGGGATTTTAGCGGTGAAATTAGCAGTGATTTTAGCGGTGATTTTAGCGGGGATTTTAGCGGTGAAATTAGCAGTGATTTTAGCGGTGATTTTAGCGGTGATTTTAGCGGTGAAATTAGCAGTGATTTTAGCGGTGATTTTAGCGGTGAAATTAGCAGTGATTTTAGCGGTGATATTAGCGGGGATTTTAGCGGGGATTTTAGCGGTGATATTAGCGGGGATTTTAGCGGGGATTTTAGCAGGGATTTTAGCGGGGATATTAGTGGGGATTTTAGCGGTGATATTAGCGGGGATTTTAGTAGTGATATTAGCAATGATATTAGCGGGGATTTTAGCGGTGAAATTAGCAGTGATTTTAGCGGTGATTTTAGCGGGGATTTTAGCGGTGAAATTAGCAGTGATTTTAGCGGTGATTTTAGCGGTGATTTTAGCGGTGATTTTAGCGGTGAAATTAGCAGTGATTTTAGCGGTGATTTTAGCGGTGATTTTAGCGGTGAAATTAGCAGTGATTTTAGCGGTGATATTAGCGGGGATTTTAGCGGTGAAATTAGCAGTGATTTTAGCGGTGATATTAGCTGTAATGTTAGCTGGGAAGTTAGCCATGATAATAGCGGTGATATTAGCGGTGATGTTCGCTAACGGCAGGACTAGGACGAGGATGTGTCATGGTTGTCGTTTAGAGGGAGACTCGTCATACGTCTCCCTGAAGTCCGTTATAATAAACGTATGGATTTCCCTGTTTTCCACATTTGTGCTGGCAACCGGGCCGTCCGGTGTTTTGAGCTCAGATCTACGTCCTGCACATGTTTCCTGCTTCTGCGTCTCTTCCTGCTCCGTCCAGCGAGAAGTCTTTCCACGGACATCAGACAAAGTGCTCTGCCACACGCTCACATTACAGAAAGGGAACTGAACCACCAAGTTGACTTTAAACTATCTCCTCTTGTGGAAGTACAGACAATGAGGCTAAATAGTGAATAAATGTATTTTGTTCCTCTTTTGTGTTAAGTAGTTATCAGTTTTGAAGCTATAGGGCAACAATATCCATGTTTTTGGACTATGGATGAATGGATACAATGAATGAATACCTTATTTCGAGCCATGGCAAACAAGAACAAAGAACAACAACAAAACAACAACATAATAGAAAAAAGAAACCATACATGATAATATGCAATTATACAGTATGTTTTGTTTTAATAACACAAATCCATCTCAAAAAGGAGTGGGAAGAAGTTCAGACTATAGAATATTAAAACTGAATTGAATCATCTTTGAATGTAGAAAAGCAGCATTGTTGTGGTCAAAACAAAAAATCACAGCCCCCAATGCAAGCCGCTGAAAACAGACTTGGACTGCAGCTGTAATAATGAAGGTTTCCGTAGCAACTTCAAAGTTCTCCTCGACATTTATCAACATTTATGGACCTTGGTCTCTGCCCCTTATGGACCAATGGCTCTTTTTGATTGACTGCGGAACCTTCCGCAGTCAACCATTGGTTTTGTATTTCTTTATTCCGTCATTTTTTTTGACACGTTTCACAGCTTTCACATTTTCAACAATTTCCACAAGTTATACATCAAAACGTTCCACATGTTTGGGAGATTATTGCTATTACTTTTGGGACTTCAGCGATTTCCGGTTTTTCCGCAATCGGACAAAAATCTGCATTGAGAATTCTGCAATGCATTTTAATAGGCCCATGCATTTTAATAGGACTTCAGCTCTTTCAGACATTTCTACAGTTTCAATGATTCAACAGTTTCAAGGATTCAACAGTTTCAAGGATTTCAGCAGTTTCAAGATTTCAAGAGTTTCAAGGACTTCAACAGTTTCAAGGACTTCAGCAGTTTCAAGGACTTCAGCAGTTTCAAGGACTTCAGCAGTTTCAAGGACTTCAGTGTAATCATGCAACCTAATAGGGATTTTTCCATGTAAACCAGTATAATGCAACTTAATAGGGATTTTTCCATGTAAACCAGTATAATGCAACTTAATAGGGTTTTTTCATGTAAACCAGTATAATGCAACTTAATAGGGTTTTTTTTTCATGTAAACCAGTATAATGCAACTTAATGGGGATTTTTCCATGTAAACCAGTATAATGCAACTTAATAGGGGTTTTTACATGTAAACCAGTATAATGCAACTTAATAGGGTTTTTTCCATGTAAACCAGTATAATGCAACTTAATAGGGTTTTTTCCATGTAAACCAGTATAATGCAACTTAATAGGGTTTTTTCCATGTAAACCAGTACAATGCAACTTAATAGGGATTTTTCCATGTAAACCAGTATAATGCAACTTAATAGGGTTTTTTACATGTAAACCAGTATAATGCAACTTAATGGGGATTTTTCCATGTAAACCAGTATTATGCAACTTAATAGGGATTTTTCCATGTAAACCAGTATAATGCAACTTAATAGGGTTTTTTCATGTAAACCAGTATAATGCAACTTAATAGGGTTTTTTTCATGTAAACCAGTATAATGCAACTTAATGGGGATTTTTCCATGTAAACCAGTATAATGCAACTTAATAGGGGTTTTTACATGTAAACCAGTATAATGCAACTTAATAGGGTTTTTTCCATGTAAACCAGTATAATGCAACTTAATAGGGTTTTTTCCATGTAAACCAGTATAATGCAACTTAATAGGGTTTTTTCCATGTAAACCAGTACAATGCAACTTAATAGGGATTTTTCCATGTAAACCAGTATAATGCAACTTAATAGGGTTTTTTACATGTAAACCAGTATAATGCAACTTAATGGGGATTTTTCCATGTAAACCAGTATTATGCAACTTAATAGGGATTTTTCCATGTAAACCAGTATAATGCAACTTAATAGGGATTTTTCCTTGTAAACCAGTATAATGCAACTTAATAGGGTTTTTTTCATGTAAACCAGTATAATGCAACTTAATGGGGATTTTTCCATGTAAACCAGTATTATGCAACTTAATAGGGATTTTTCCATGTAAACCAGTATAATGCAACTTAATAGGGTTTTTACATGTAAACCAGTATAATGGAACTTAATAGGGGTTTTTACATGTAAACCAGTATAATGGAACTTAATAGGGGTTTTTACATGTAAACCAGTATAATGCAACTTAATAAGGATTTTTACATGTAAACCACTATAATGTAACCTAATAGGGGTTTTTACATGTAAACCAGTATAAAGCAACTTAATAGGGATTTGTACATGTAAACCAGTATAATGCAACCTAATAGGGATTTTTCCATGTAAACCAGTATAATGCAACTTAATAGAGATTTTTCCATGTAAACCAGTATAATGCAACTTAATAGGGATTTTTCCATGTAAACCAGTATAATGCAACCTAATAGGGATTTTTCCATGTAAACCAGTATAATGCAACCTAATAGGGATTTTTCCATGTAAACCAGTATAATGCAACCTAATAGGTTGCATTATACCACCAGACCAAGACCCAAACGAAGACTCAGACCACCACCAGATAATGACCACAGACCAGGTTTCCTTAGTTACAGGAACCAAATTGTTTCAGCGGTGAGGGGATTTTTCAGTTTCAAGGACACTTTCAATACATTCAGTAGTTTCAAGGATTTCAACTGTTTAAGAATTTAACCAGTTTCAAGGATATCAGGAGGTTCAAGGATTTCAGGAGTTTCCACACTTTCAACAGTTTCCAGGTTTAAAAAAAGTTTCAAGGATTTCAGGAGTTTCAATGTTTCAACAGTTTCAAGGATTTCAGGAGTTTAAAGGTTTCAACAATTTCAAGGACTTCAGGAGTTTCAAATATCTATCAAGTATTTTAACAGTTTCAAGGCCTTTTAAAGGATTTCAAGGATTTTTTTTAGCAGATTTCCACATTAGATCTGTTCCGCAGTCAATCGCAATGGCTTCAGCCATTGCAAGTTTCTAGTTGTTTTTATCATTCAATTTCTTATGTTTGATCTGTTGTTGGTGAATCGATATTACTGTAAAGTCCTTTGAGATAACGACTGTTGTCATTGAAGTGAAGTGTGGAGGGGTCAGGGCCCGAGCTCTGCGTTTGTCTGGAGAACACTGCGACAAGTGATAATATATTCAGTAATAATTGTTTAAATCCAACGTTTTTACTTAATCTTAAAACAAGATTCTCCAATGGGACAAAGCCGTTTAGTCTTATTACAAGAACTGTTGCTTTATTTTCTCATTCAGAGGGAGACATTTCTTGTATCTTTTTAAAACAAGATTATTTTGCTTTTTCCCATTTACAAATCTTGTTTTTCGTCACAGTCAGGATGCGCTCAAATTAAGATACATTTGGCCAAATGTAATGAATTTTGACTTATTTTTCATCACTTTTTGCAGTAAAAGACGCGCCCGTGTGTGGTTCTCATTATAGTATTGTGTAAATTGGAAATTGATCTGCTTCACTCAATCCACAGTTTGTCACTTTACAGCCGCAGCCGCTCCACTGTGGAACCAGGTGTTCCCAGAGGTCTCCCATCACAGTACTAACCAGACCCTTCCCTGCTTAGCTTCTGAGGTCAGACTGGATCTGGCTGTCACCTGCAAGTTTTTCTATTCAGTCTGTGTCCGTCACGGAAAAAACAATGACATATTTCTCCTTTTCACTCTTTATGATGATCTTTATGATTTCCTGCTCAGATTTGTTTTCAGTTTGTGAATCAGTACCATGTGAATCAATAACAAAACACATGCATTGTCTTCAGCTCATTTGCTTCACGTTGCAAAAATGAAAGGAATAATGAGTAATGAAAAAAGTCCAAAATTGCTAATTATTTATTGCCAATGATCTTGTTTTCAAAAGATACAAGAAATGTCTCTCTTGAAATGAATAAATGAAACTACAGAAACGCAGAATGTGCTCAGATTAAGACCAAAACCGCCCGATTCAAGCAAATATAACCTCATATTCAATCATTTTTTGCAGTGTCTATATCAGGGGTCTCCAACCTTTTTCAATCGGAGAGCTACTTTTATACAACAGAAGAGGCAGAGAGCTACTTCGTTTTGCAGTCATAATAAAAATCTTTGTAATAATTCTGACAAAACACATGTAGAATTTACCATAATACTGTATATCCCTATTTTTTTTAACTACTAATAGATGTGTTATGACTCAAAAGTGAATCATTCAAGATCATGTGTTAAATTCTAATTCCTTTGGGGAGCTACCTGAAAGGGGCTGGCGAGCTACTAGTTTCATAATGATTACAGTTGCTTATGATTGTAAAAACGTGTGTTATTTTCATTCAGCCACAGATCAGTGTCTTTGCCAAAGTCTCAGCAGGTGTGTCCTTGGGGTGCTTCTCCCACGGGTGCTCACCTCTCCTCCCTCTCTCTCTCTCTCTCCCACATGGCCAAGCCGTTGTCATGGTTACCGCGGTGTCGCATGGGACCACACCCTCCTCTGCTAAAGATAGTTCAGGTCTTTGCTTGTGTGAGTCAACGATCACACTTGAGTCATAAATACTATAATCAGTGTGTAACAGAAATCCCATTCTCGTTCCTAAAGCAAACTTTGTGAATGATTCGTCCGTTTGAAATGGCATTCTCAAGGACTAGTTCTGTTCATACAGTTATCATTTCAAACCCACGCAGAACACTACCATTCATAATGTTCAGCGTTGATGATTAGAATGCAAAAAAGTGATGAAAAATTAGTCAAAAATGGCTCAATTTTCGGGTAAATGTATCTTAAAGGTATATACTGTAGAAGGATTTTCCAAAATTTGAGGAAAGAACCGCTCTCTCCACTTTTGTTGTCTTGATGATCCACCCAGAAGTAGAAAATTGTCCTTTATTCCTGTAATTTGAGTATATTCTGCCTAAAAACAAGATTTGCCAATGGGACAAAGCAAAATGATCTTGTTTTAAAAAGACACAAGAAACGTCTCCCTTAAAATGAGAAAATAAGGCAACTGCCCTTCAACCCTTCAATCTGGCCAAAAGTGGTACTGCAATCATGGTCAATAATCTGTACTCCTCTCCCACTCTCTCTGACTCAGGTTGCCAGATATGCTGACGAATCCAGCTGGGACCTTAGCTGAATAGACAAGAGTTTTGTCAACAACAAATCTATACCCAACACCTTTTTCACAAAGATAGAAATCCTTGTTTTATTCCTTGTTTTGTCGTTAATTATTTGAGAATCGTAACAAGACCTTTTTTAGCTCTGGGCCACATGTTACTTTACCAGTGAGATTAGCTGGATGCGGTGAGTTCTGGCAAACCGGATCACAGACTTTCTGATTGGTAAAACGGTGGAGAGCGGGACATCGAAATGAAAACAATAGCAACCTTTACAAGATATCAGTTAAAGAAGTATTGGAAAATAACATGTTTTATTAATTTGACAGATTAGGGCCCTTTAATGATGACTTGACATTAAATTCTCTCATATTGCTACTTTAACAGAATGTACTCAGATTAAGATTCACTTTTCACTGCACATCGGAGTCCCAAAGCGGTTTACAATTGTTTTTTTTTGGGACTGGGGGTGCCAGTACAGGAGGCACATGCCAGACCTATTGTACATATTTTTAGTGGTAGGGGAAACCGGAGCACCCAGAGGAAACCTACGCAGACACAGGGAGAACATGCAAACTCCACTCAGAAAGGCCCAACCGGGATTCGAACCCAGGACCTTCTTGCTGAGAGGCGAGAGTGCTATCCACTCAGCCACCGTGCCGCCTTCCTTCAAAGCATTCTGTGCAAAAGCTGCAGATTTCAAACTTCTTTACACATTATGACAGGAAGACCACGAATCACAACACAACAGAACAAAGCTTGTGTAGGAGTGAACGAGTTGAATAAATGGAATGAAGACGTTCGGTCACTCTCCACCCGGATGCCATCCCTTCACATGACAGTGTTCTTTAAACTACACCATCAGCACTTCTTTGGTGACGCACCAGTCCTCACAGTCAGATAAGGTGATACATGCTGCTGACAGTGACTGAAATGTATTGAAATGTCCCATAGCGAGGTTTTCCAAAGTCTGACATCAACTCAGACTTGTATCCTCACACAGCGTTAGCAGACAGCAGGTGGCGCTGGTTCAAACCTGCATCGGTCCTGGAGAGACGAAAGGAGTAAAAGTAAAATGTTGTCAGAATAATAAGTGGTTCAGAGAAGTCCAGGACAGAGCTGAGGCATTGGCAGAGCTCGCTCCAGAGATAAGATTATTATTGAGCTGCTGTGATGGGACTGCGCTGTTTCAACCACTCAGTTACATACCGACTGTTTACAACTTTTAATCCCATAAAACAATCCAGTCCAGCATGATTCCTGTCCGTGTTGTTCCTTAAAGATGTTTTTGAGAATATGTGCTTCTTTATTTTGGATGTGAACGGACACTGCTCTGAGACATCCGCAGTCCGTGGTTACTGAAGTCAAATATACAATAACATGCAATCAAATGACAGGAATAGAAGAAGCTTTACTGGCTCCTATTCTTCCCACACACCAGCACCAGCCACAGCACCTGCCCTCCCCCCAGGCTGGAGCCACCTGAGTTTGGACCTCACCTACCAGCCGCCGGTCCCTGGACACTGACATCCTTCAACGGCCGTCGTTTGACAAAAGCTCGAAGAAAGATCCGCACTTTTAGGGTTAGGGATAGTGTCCATTATTTCTTATTAGGACTTTTTAGCCACTCTACCTTTGTCAGATATTTTTGCTTTCAGACCAGTGGACGCAGTTTTTCAAAATGTCAAGATTTCAAGATTCAAGATTCTAGATTAATTTATTATGTCCCGTAGAAAATTTGTCTTGGACTCACAGCTGCTACATTGAAAATACACATAAGACAGACACCACAGTCACACAGACATAAACCATCACCGAGGTTCACAGATATGGGTCCTGTCTTCACCACTGCACCCTGACTTTCTACCATCGCTGGACCCTCCTTTTGTGATTATCCACCGCCTCTGGTCCGTCTTCATCCCTGGTATCTGAAAGTCAGTGACTGGATTGGTCTTGATTCCTCTGGTCTGGTCGACCTGATCGCTGTTAGAAGTGACTCTGAATAAACAAGCTATTCTGAACCTTGGTCTCCCACTTCTATAATGAGACTGGTTATGTTCTTGAAACCAGCGCTGAGCTTTGGACCAGAGCAGTGTGTGAGGAGCTGCTGCTGAGGAGGTGCTGATGAGGAGCTGCTGAGGAGGAGCTGCTGAGGAGGAGCTGCTGAGGAGGAGCTGCTGATGAGGCCATGACGGCCCACATTAAGACCATTGTTGTGCGTTCCACAGACAGCACGTGTCCAGCTGTTTGGAGCCGTCTCTATGGTTACGCCCCTCTGACCTGCAGCACATGGCTTGCATTAGCCTCATAGAATAGAACGGACTCTGTCCAAAAGTCCAGACTCGTCCCGACTCTCAACATGTTTCAGTCTGTCCAAACGTCACGAGGAAAAAAACAAATATATCTGAATGTCTTTGTTTGTAGATAACAATTCACATTATATGATATTTAATCCAACTTTATATGTATTTGAATAAAATAGAGAATTGACTGAGACAAGAGAGGTCTGAGTCTGCATGTATACTGAGACAGAGGTCTGTATGTATACTGAGACAGAGGTCTGCATGTATACTGAGACAGAGGTCTGCATGTATACTGAGATAGAAATCTGTATGTATACTGAGACAGAGGTCTGTATGTATACTGAGACAGAGGTCTGCATGTATACTGAGATAGAAGTCTGCATGTATACTGAGACAGAGGTATGTATACTGAGACAGAAGTCTGTATGTATACTGAGATAGAAGTCTGCATGTATACTGAGACAGAGGTATGTATACTGAGACAGAAGTCTGTATGTATACTGAGATAGAAGTCTGCATGTATACTGAGACAGAGGTCTGCATGTATACTGAGATAGAAATCTGTATGCATACTGAGACAGAGGTCTGTATGTATACTGAGACAGAGGTCTGTATGTATACTGAGACAGAGGTCGGCATGTATACTGAGACAGAGGTCTGTATGTATACTGAGACAGAGGTCTGCATGTATACTGAGACAGAGGTCTGCATGTATACTGAGACAGAGGTCTGCATGTATACTGAGACAGAGGTCTGCATGTATACTGAGACAGAGGTCTGCATGTATACTGAGACAGAGGTCTGCATGTATACTGAGACAGAGGTCTGTATGTATACTGAGATAGAGGTCTGTATGTATACTGAGACAGAAGTCTGTATGTATACTGAGACAGAAGTCTGTATGTATACTGAGACAGAGGTCTGTATGTATACTGAGACAGAAGTCTGTATGTATACTGAGACAGAGGTCTGTATGTATACTGAGACAGAAGTCTGTATGTATACTGAGACAGAGGTCTGTATGTATACTGAGACAGAGGTCTGTATGTATACTGAGACAGAGGTCTGTATGTATACTGAGACAGAAGTCTGTATGTATACTGAGATAGAGGTCTGTATGTATACTGAGACAGAAGTCTGTATGTATACTGAGACAGAAGTCTGTATGTATACTGAGACAGAGGTCTGTATGTATACTGAGACAGAAGTCTGTATGTATACTGAGACAGAAGTCTGTATGTATACTGAGACAGAAGTCTGTATGTATACTGAGACAGAGGTCTGTATGTATACTGAGACAGAAGTCTGTATGTATACTGAGACAGAGGTCTGTATGTATACTGAGACAGAGGTCTGCATGTATACTGAGACAGAGGTCTGTATGTATACTGAGACAGAGGTCTGTATGTATACTGAGACAGAAGTCTGTATGTATACTGAGACAGAGGTCTGTATGTATACTGAGACAGAGAGGTTGTTGTGTTTGTGGGACGTCCCGTGCAGGGGAGGCCTGTTGTGTGAGTTTGTAAAGAGCAGTGACAGTTTTGCCTCCAGGGCTGTGGGTCCTGACACGCTCCACACTGTGACAGGCTCATATGTTCAGAACCAGAGCACTTCTCCCTGAGGGGGCTGTGTCAGACTGTACAACGAACAACAAGAACTGATGAACATTGCTAACCTAAGATGTTAGGGCAGGGGCCTGTGTGGAGGACAGGGGTAAGTCCAGTCACAGTTAACATTTTGAAATCTCCTCCAGTTATGAAATGACTTCATTAAACTATTGAAAGAAGAGAAGAGGGAAACTAGAGCCAAAAAGTGTGTCTCAGTCTGGTCTTCAGCATCTGTGGCTTTTGTTTGGTTTTCTCCGTTTCACATTATGAAGGGATTTAGAGCAAATGATGACTTCATTGATAATGGGTTCTGATATTGTTTTTGGATTGAACCAAAACTGGACTTACAGGCTTGGCTTACAGACTGTATTACAAATTCATGTTTTTGACCAATTATTACTAATGTTTTGGGTTAATTCTTTAGAACAAAAATGCCTTTAAGAAGAGGCCCTTTTTTGTGAGAAACCATCTTTGGTTTCTTACAAAATAAATAAACAGAAGGCACGTGGGGGTGGACAGACAGGGGGGGCCTGGGGGCCACATGGAAAGGTGAATCAGACCGTATGTGGCCCCCAGTCCGCAGTTTTCTCAGCTCTGTGAGGGGGGGAGGGGTAAAGCCTGCATGTACACAGGACATTCCTCACATTGTGGGACTGTTGGTTTTTGGAGCCTGGGATCCACTTTCACCTGACTGACCCTGAAGTCTGCCAGGTCCTTTATCGCCGCTGTTTTGCTTCAGTACTGGCATCACAAACGCAATATTCAGACTGCTGTAAGTACAACTGCAGTACATTCAAAACGCTGCAGCTCGAGTCCTCACAAGAACCAGGAAGTCCTCTCACATTAGTCCTGGTCTCAGGTCTCTGCTTCCTGTGGCTCAGAGAATAGAGTTTAAAACAGTTCTGTTTGTTACAAGTCTCTCTATGGCCTCGCTCCAAAGTACATCTGTGACATGTTAGTGTCATAGGAACCAACTCAGAGGAGCACAGGGACTGACCTCCTGCTGGGACTCAGAGGAGCACAGGGACTGACCTCTTGCTGAGACTCTGAGGAGCACAGGGACTGACCTCCTGCTGGGACTCAGAGGAGCACAGGGACTGACCTCTTGCTGAGACTCTGAGGAGCACAGGGACTGACCTCCTGCTGGGACTCAGAGGAGCACAAGGACTGACCTCTTGCTGGGACTCAGAGGAGCACAGGGACTAACCTCTTGCTGGGACTCAGAGGAGCACAGGGACTGACCTCTTGCTGAGACTCTGAGGAGCACAGGGACTGACCTCCTGCTGGGACTCAGAGGAGCACAGGGACTGACCTCTTGCTGAGACTCTGAGGAGCACAGGGACTGACCTCCTGCTGGGACTCAGAGGAGCACAGGGACTGACCTCTTGCTGGGACTCAGAGGAGCACAGGGACTGGCCTCCTGCTGGTGCCCAGAGTGAGAACTAAACATGTGGCGCCAGCGTTTCAGATTCATGCAGCTAGAATCTGGAATAGTCTTCCTTAAAATGTGAGACAAGCTTCTCCTCTCTTTTAATCCAGGTTAAAAAACAATTCTGTTGCATTTCTTATTATATTATTATTTTAATTCCTTGTGTGACTGTCTCTATCTTGTTTTGTTCGGCCCTTTGAGTTGCCTTGTGTATAGACTGTGCTTTACAAATAAACTTGCCTAGCCTGGTGTTGGTATCTTGTAGTGTTGGTGGGTTGCTATGGTGTCCCTGACCCCTCACCACTGGATTCTTTGCTGTCAGCAGATTCACAAACTGTAAATACGGCCCCCACTGTGGCTCCTGGGGGCCCCTGGTGAGGAGCATAAGTGAAGAAGCAGACGCAGCGAGGAGAACTCCCTGTTTTAGATGCTGTTTCCAGTTGCTGTGGTCTTAGTGCTTTCATATCTCCCCAAAACATATCAGGAACTTTCTACACGACTCATTGTACTGTAATCCCTTCCCCCATTGACAGAGCGGTAGAGGTCTTGTCTGCCTTTTTAAAACACATTGTTAAACGGTCTCAGTATACATGCAGACTTAGACCTGTCTCAGTATACATGCAGACCCAGACCTCTGTCTCAGTATACATGCAGACTTAGACCTGTCTCAGTATACATGCAGACTTAGACCTGTCTTAGTATACATGCAGACAGACCTGTCTCAGTATACATGCAGACCTCTGTCTCAGTATACATGCAGACCTTTGTCTCAGTATACATACAGACTCAGACCTCTCTTGTCTATGTTCTATTTTTATCAAAGATATGAAGAGTTGGATTAAATATCATAATGTCTGAATTGTTCTGAATCTATCAAATATTGTATTGTTTGTTGTCTCTGTAGGGCAATTGTTGGAAGCTGGGCGCTAGTGTAAGGGGCTGGTGTGTAAGGTGCTGGGTGCAGAGTTCAGGTGCTGGTGTAAGGTGCTGGGTTCAGGTGATTCTGTAAAGTGCTGGGTGCAGGGTTCAGGTGCTGCTGTAAAGTGCCTGGTGCAGGGTTCAGGTGCTGGTGTAAAGTGCTGGGTGCAGGGTTCAGGTGCAGGGTACAGGCGCTAGGTTCAGGTGCTAGTGTAAAGTGCTGGGTGCAGGGTTCAGGTGCTGGTGTAAGCGGCTGGTACTGGTTCTGGTGTGAAGTGCAGGGTTCAGGTGCAGGTGTAAGTAAGGTGTAGGGTTCAGGTGCTGGTGTAAAGTGCTGGGTGCAGGGTTCAGGTGCTGGTGTAAGCTGCTGGTACTGGTTCTGGTGTGAAGTGCGGGGTTCAGGTGCAGGTGTAAGTAAGGTGTAGGGTTCAGGTGCTGGTGTAAAGTGCTGGGTGCAGGGTACAGGCGCTAGGTTCAGGTGCTGGTGTAAAGTGCCTGGTGCAGGGTTCAGGTGCTGGTGTAAAGTGCTGGGTGCAGGGTTCAGGTGCAGGGTACAGGCGCTAGGTTCAGGTGCTGGTGTAAAGTGCTGGGTGCAGGGTTCAGGTGCAGGGTACAGGCGCTAGGTTCAGGTGCTGGTGTAAAATGCTGGGTGCAGGGTTCAGGTGCTGGTGTAAAGTGCCGGGTGCAGGGTTCAGGTGCTGGTGTAAAGTGCCTGGTGCAGGGTTCAGGTGCTGGTGTAAAGTGCCTGGTGCAGGGTTCAGGTGCTGGTGTAAAGTGCTGGGTGTAGGGTTCAGGTGCTGGTGTAAAGTGCCTGGTGCAGGGTTCAGGTGCTGGTGTAAAGTGCTGGGTGCAGGGTTCAGGTGCTGGTGTAAAGCGCTGGGTGGAGGGTTCAGGTGCTGCTGTAAAGTGCTGGGTGCAGGGTTCAGGTGCTGGTGTAAAGTGCCTGGTGCAGGGTTCAGGTGCTGGTGTAAAGTGCCTGGTGCAGGGTTCAGGTGCTGGTGTAAAGTGCCTGGTGCAGTGTTCAGGTGCTGGCGTAAAGTGCTGGGTGCAGGGTTTAGGTGCAGGGTACAGGCGCTAGGTTCAGGTGCTGGTGTAAAGTGCTGGGTGCAGGGTTCAGGTGCTGGTGTAAGCTGCTGGTACTGGTTCTGGTGTGAAGTGCAGGGTTCAGGTGCAGGTGTAAGTCCAACCTCCAGGTTGATTACGAGATCTTCAAAGATAAGTTGTGCGAGTTTAACCAGGTGCTACGTAGTACGAGAGAAAGGTATTTTTCTGAAATGATTGAAGGCTGCAGCAACAATCTGCGTGTTCTGTTTTCAACAGTTAACAGATTAACAAACCCCTCTGTTCAGATGCCATTAGAGCTAACTTCCAAAAGTAAATGTAATGAGTTTGCAAATTTTTTCAATGACAAGGTTCAAGGCATCAAAAACGCCATTGTTTCCAATCCACAGATAACCATCCAACAGCCTAAAAGGCTCTTTGAGCTAACTTACTTTGCACCTGTAAATGATCAAACTGTCCAAGAGATAATCTCCAGTCTGAGCGCCTCCACATGCAGCCTGGATGTACTACCCACTAGATTTCTAAAGTCTGTTCTGAGCAGTCTGTTACCTTCACTCACACAGATAGTAAACATGTCCCTTCATTCTGGAATATTCCCAAAGGCCCTGAAAACTGCAGTCATCAGGCCCCTGCTTAAAAAGAGCAGTCTGGATGCTACGGTACTTAACAACTACCGTCCCATCTCAAATCTGCCATTTATGGGGAAAGTCCTTGAAAAAGTTGTCTACCAACAGCTAAATAGATTTCTTATAATCAACAATTCATTTGATATGTTTCAGTCCGGCTTTAGACCCCACCACAGCACTGAGACTGCTCTCGTCAAGGTTACAAACGATATCCGGCTAAACACTGACGCAGGCAAAGTCTCAATCCTAATCCTGTTAGATCTGAGTGCTGCCTTTGACACTGTCGACCATGAGATCCTCTTACAGAGACTAGAGGACTGGGTTGGCGTCGCTGGCACCGCCCTAAGTTGGTTTAGGTCTTACCTTGAAGACAGGAAGTACTTTGTGGAGATTGGAAACTGTGTCTCAGATCATATGGCCCTGACCTGTGGAGTACCACAGGGGTCGATCCTGGGACCTCTTCTTTTCAATCTCTACATGCTGCCGTTAGGTCAGTTAATACGCAGAAACGAAGTTTCCTATCATAACTATGCAGACGACACTCAGATCTATGTCTCACTGACTGCAGGAGAACATGGACCAGTGGACTCACTCCTTCACTGTATCCAACAGATCAGTGAGTGGATGCAAAACAACTTCCTTCAGCTAAACGCAGACAAAACTGAAATGATTGTCTTTGGTCCCCAGAAACAAAGAGAGAGCGTCATCTGTCATCTACAGTCTCTCTCCCTAAAACCTTCAAACAAGGTCAGAAATCTAGGGGTAATACTGGACTCAGACTTAAATTTTAATAGCCACATCAAATCAGTAACATCAGCAGCTTTTTACCATCTAAAAAACATTGCCAGGATCAAAAAAAAACATAGTGTCTAAAGCAGACTTGGAGATTCTTATCCATGCATTTGTCTCCAGTAGGTTAGACTACTGCAATGGCCTGCTCACAGGTCTGTCCAAACAGACTGTAAAACAGCTGCAGTACATTCAAAATGCAGCAGCTCGAGTCCTGACTAGAACCAGGAAGTACGACCACATTAGTCCAGTCCTCAGGTCTCTGCACTGGCTTCCTGTGGCTCAGAGAATAGACTTTAAAACAGCTCTGCTTGTGTACAAGTCTCTCCATGGCCTCGCACCAAAATATATTAGTGACATGTTAGTCCCATATGAACCAGCCCGGATTCTGAGGAGCACAGGGACTGGACTCCTGTTAGTGCCCAGAGTCAGGACTAAACATGGGGAGGCTGCTTTTCAGATTCATGCTGCTAAAATCTGGAACAATCTTCCTGAAGATGTGAGACAGGCCTCCTCTCTGACAATGTTTAAAACCAAGTTAAAAACGGTGCTGTTTAGCTGTGCATACAACTGAGGGATTTTATATTTTTATCTTTCGTTTTAATGTTCTGTGATTATTTATGATTTTAATGCTATCTTGTTCAGCACTTTGAGTTGCCTTGTGTATGAATTGTGCTATACAAATAAACTTGCCTTGCCTTGCCTTGCCTTAAGTAAGGTGTAGGGTTCAGGTGCTGGTGTAAAGTGCTGGGTGCAGGGTTCAGGTGCAGGGTACAGGCGCTAGGTTCAGGTGCTGGTGTAAAGTGCCTGGTGCAGGGTTCAGGTGCTGGTGTAAAGTGCCTGGTGCAGGGTTCAGGTGCTGGTGTAAAGTGCTGGGTGCAGGGTTCAGGTGCAGGGTACAGGCGCTAGGTTCAGGTGCTGGTGTAAAGTGCTGGGTGCAGGGTTCAGGTGCTGGTGTAAAGTGCCTGGTGCAGGGTTCAGGTGCTGGTGTAAAGTGCCTGGTGCAGGGTTCAGGTGGTGGTGTAAAGTGCCTGGTGCAGGGTTCAGGTGCTGGTGTAAAGTGCCTGGTGCAGGGTTCAGGTGCTGGTGTAAAGTGCCTGGTGCAGGGTTCAGGTGCTGGTGTAAGGTGATCAGACAGCAGAAAGTGGATGGATGAGCGGAGGAGGTGTGAGCCGCAGGGTAAAGCAGATCATGTCTCAACCCATTCAAAGCAGACCGCGGTGACACCGACGGCGTCTCTCCTCTGTCCCGGTAATGTTACAGGGATTGGAGCAGAACCAGTGAGACCACATTATTGAAGATGAGTTAGGAATAGACAAGGCAAGTTTATTGGTATAGCACCTACATTATACAGTTTATACATAACATACTGTATAACATAACATATACAGTCATTTGAACTTCCATTTTCTTCAGCTTCATCTTTTGACTACAGCTCTGTCCATGAACTAGTCTGAGTTTAAAAGTTTTACGTAGGCTTTAGACCGAGGGGTGCCCAAACTATTTTACTCAAAGGGACAACATTTTATTGGAGGTGCGTTGTAATTGGGGGGTTGTATTTAGTGGAATTTTTCTTTCTTTTTAGCTCATGTTTTGCATTTGTTTTGGATTTCCAGCTGATCCCAGAGAATCTGCAGGTGTTAGCTAGATCCAGTCAGACCTGTGAAGCTAAGCAGGGCCTTCGTACTGTGATGGGAGACATATGGGAACACCACATGCCACAGCTGTAAAGTGCTAGCCTGGCCATCCGTACACTCCGCTCAATCATCATTTACCTGCATGTATCGTCTGGGTCTGCTCCCTGTGTTTACGATTACAATCGCTTGAATTTCGACCGACCCACCAGCGAACGCGGGAGGCAGGTGTTGTAGTTAGATGTGGGTGACGTCAAGAGTTTGCGCCGAACGGGCAGGTTGTAGTTTGGCAATAGCGAAGAATGCGATAGTAAAGTAATCCAGTCTGGTTCTGTCAAGAAATTGAAGCTGGAGCAAGAGGAATGTTTAGCAAATGTAATCGCTGGCAAAGATTGTGGTGCTACCCCCCACAGGCTCCGTTAGCAGCAAAGGAGATGGCTAGGCTAAATGCTAAATGCTAACAACAGACTCGGGCGCATACATACGTGACGGTAAACTCAGATCCAATCGTTTCAATCTGCAAAAGGAGTTAACCTCTCAGTAAATGGAGCTCAATGAAGCAAATCCAGACCTTAGTACGAAATGTAATTTGTACTATGGTGTGGTACAACCAGATTATTAAAGTGCCAAACTGTGGTTGTGTCCTTAAGCAAGACACTTCACCCACATAAAAATGAGTCTGGTGTGTGTGTGTGTGTGTGTGAATGGCGAACTGATGGGTTGTCCTTTCTGTGTAGTGCAGTTGTATGTATGTGTTTTATATTTTCTCCTTATATAGTGCTGTAATGTGCTCAGCTCTGATATTGAAATTTCCACTGAGGGACAAATGAAGGTTGATCTGGTTTTATCTTAAAACACGGTGTCATGAGACCGCAGGATTCATGCTTGAGTTCATCATTATTGGATGTGGAACCCAAGGTGAAGTTCTGTTTGTTCTTGTGATGATTGTGAGGACCAGAACTATATAATCTATAAACTAATCTGAGTGGACAACGCTTTTTACCTTTCAGGGCTCCCTACCGGTCCGTTTTTGATCGGGGACAAAGTTGTGTCGTGGTTCATCAGTTACAGAACAGTAGGAAGGAGGAGCACACATCAGAAGATAAACGAACAATAACGCTATACTAAAATAACATAAAATCTCTAGCTTTAGCATAATAAACAGCCAAGAATAACATCATGAGCTTTAGCATAATAAACAAGCTAGTATAACATCTTTAGCGTTAGCATAATAAACAAGCAAGTATAAAATATCTAGCTTTAGCATAATAAACAGCCAAGAATAACATCTTGAGCTTTAGCATAATAAACAAGCTAGTATAACATTTCAAACTTTAGCATAATAAACAAGCAAGTATAAAAGGTCTAGCTTTGGTGATATTTCATTGCAGAATAAATGCTTTTTTAATGGTCTTTGTTTTCTTCCCATTAATATCCATATTTTCATCAACATTTACTACAGTGGTAAATGTACTGGTACCAGTTCCAAACCAGTGTCTCAGCAGTGCTTTACTCTGGTGTGAGACCAGCGGTGCTCCGAGGTGCATGCCAGATTATGTCCGCCCTGATACAGTCCTGTTCCACTGCTGATTTAGTTCTCCTCATGAAAAGCGTCTGGCCTCGGTTTGCCTCCTTTGTGAAAGATGAGACGTTTTACCCCTGCTCCTCCAGGACTCTATTCTTCACCTTCTTTTTCAAGCCGAGACAGATCCATGACGCTTCTCCGACTCTGCACCAAAGCATCCACTGCTGACCGTACATGGGCAGAGACCAAGCTTTTCTCACTACTACGTTCAAATAACTCCAGGATAAAGTCATTCATTCGCAGGAGGCATTAGGAAAGAGTCTGACCGGCCTCCGCTGTTCAGATTTGTCTCTCACCTCTGGAGCTGTAATGTTTAAACTACCTTTGGGAACCTCAGGGCACCTCATGTTACGATACGATACAAAGCTCACGTTAACGATTATATCACGATATGACGATTATCAATACATTGGTCAGAAATATACTGTTATAGAAATCTTTTAGCAAAGCAATCTGTATAAACACGAAATAGTTATAAGTGTAAGTTATTAACTAATTCTCAACTCTGGATTCAAACACAGCACATTTGGTCTGTTGGCAGCAAGGTCAGCTGATGGATGGAGATGTGTTTCTTAACAATCAATATCTGGGTCATATCTGGGCAATATCTGGGTCATAGAACAATATGTTCAGGTCAAAGCAGATTATCACGAGATGCGTAATGTAGCCATATATTAAGTATTGATACTAATTTTAAAAAAAGTAAATTAAATTGATACTTGGCAAAAGCATATCGATAATCGATTGCGTGAGAAAGTATCACGATACATCACCATATCGATATATCGTCACACTCCTAGTTAGCACAAGCTACATCTGGGTTTCTCTAGTATTTGGTCTTTTTTTATTAAAAAGGTTTGATTGTAGAGATTGTGTCTGCTTCCTTGATGTGGATGAGGAGCTGATTCCACAGTGTTGGAGCTTGGTCGCTAAATGATCTGCCCCCGACTGCACTTTATGACACTTTAGGAAGAATCAGAAGTCTGGCGTTTAGCGAGAGTGCAGTGAGAGAGTTTGGTTGGTATGATACTGAAATTTGATTCTATACTCCACAGGAAGCCAGAGGAGTGATTCTAACACTGGAGTTATGTGCTCTCTCCTTTTGGTACCTGTTAAGATCGTTAATGCTGTATTTTAGACGAGTTGGAAGCTTTCCATAGAAGATTTAGGGCACACTGCAAGCCGGGGGTGCTACAGTAGTCAGGCCTTGAGGTGATAAATGCCTGGATTAGTTTTTCTTCGTCACTTTTAGGATATTCCTGATTTTAGCTGATGTTGCGCAGGTGGAAATATGCTGTTTTAGTAGCTTGATTCATATGTGCTGTGAAGGAGATTTCTTGGTTAATTACGACGCCAAGATTCCTCACAGTGTTGCTAGGTGCTACACAAACATTATCGAGTGTGATTATCTGATCGCAGAGGGAGTCGTTGGTTCAACAAACTGATACCGATCAGATAAATACAATTTACACCAGCCCATTATAACTTTGTAGTATGTGTGATTTATTATAATGTGTTCAATGCTTTAGACCCTCTGTAGTCTGTGATGTCACTTTAATGTGTTCTTTCTCCTCTCCTTGTTTACTGTATTAGGAGAAGAAAGCTGTGTTCCAGATGATACTTGTAAAAGTCTACAGTGCAGTGATCTGGTTTGGCGGTTCATGTTCAGGCGTTTCACATTCGTGCAGCTCTTTATCTTCAGCATCATCACATTGTGAAATTGCTCTCACTAAAGCTTAAATCAATGAACAAACTGCTCTGTGTATGCAGAGCACTGTAATAATGTTTAAAGCAGAGAATAGTCATAAATCATCAAATGAGACCTTTAAGCAAAGCATTGTGTGTGTGTAGTTTCTGAGCCTTGTTCAGCTGAGCCACATGTCGACAGCTGCCGAGAAAACCATTTGTCTAAATGAAGAAAGATTGAATAATGTGGTTTTGCTGCCGCCCAGTTCCATCCAGAGACTCTGCAGAGAAGGATTTCAGAACCATTTTTATTGTTGGCTTAACATGAAATTTAGTTTATTTGAGAATGTATCACATGTGTGCACGTGTGACTGTGTATTGTGTGTGGGAACGTGTGTCTGTGTGTTGTGTGTGGGAACGTGTGTCTGTGTGTTGTGTGTGGGTGTGCGCACACGTGTGTGCTTGTGTGTGACTCTGTGCCCGTGTGTGTGTGTCTTATGTTGGAAATGAAGACAATAGAGTCTGGACTCATTCTTAGAAAAATGAGGCTGTGATACAACTCCACCAGAGGAGGACGCTGTGTTCTATGGCGAAATATTAATGAGTAAGGAGGTATTTTTAGCATTTTTGGGACGGTGGGCCTAGCCAAGCCCCAGGCCCAGGCCCAGCCCCAGGCCCAGCCCCAGGCCCAGCCCCACGCCCAGGCCCAGCTGAAGGCTGATGCCTGAGTGCCTGCTCCCTGCCCTCCCATGGCACAGGGCGCTGGCCTGTAGGTTTACTGCACATATGATGAGCAGGATTAGGATTAACATGGATTTATATGTTGAAAGGAAAAGCTTTGGATGATATTGTTATGTACTGGTAAAACAATCATAGTCAATCTCCAAGAATGTCCATTAACCTTCTTACTCTGCCATTATCGGTGAACTCGTGACAACACGAACAATCTGTCAGTCATCTGTCAGTCACATACAAAGAAATACGTGAAAATACACAGAAATACAAATTGAAAGTGCATGTGATATACAGTAGTCTGATAAATTGTAAAAATTTCAGGTTTTAAAATGTGAAGAGTATGAAAGATGTGAAAACCCATTCTTGCATTTTTCTCTTTGGTGGAGGAGGCAGAAGTCTGAGCAGAGAGATCTCCCTCCACATACACACCTCCAGCTCCAGCTCATCTGGGGGAATCAGGCCAGTGGTCCTGGGCCTCTTCCCCACAGGGCCTCCTCCCGGTGGGGCGTCTCCCTCCTCTCAGCACCATAGCATTTCTCAAAGAGGATCAGCGTATCTACTCTGAGCTCAAGCTTCCCTCCCTGAGAACAAGACTTGAGAGATTTGAATGAACTATCGCCACCTTTTGTATCTCCATCTTCAAAGTCACATTATAAACATCATCAACAGATCTTGAGTCAAATGTTTAACCATGTTATTTGGTGAGATCTCTTGATATTGTCTCGTCTTGACCATAGACTCTCCAAGCAGTGAACTGAGCGAGTTACTTTTTGCCAAAAGCGGAAGAAGTCAATTTGAACAGCAGCGAGTTTGGGATATTTTGTGACGACGGTTGTACAGCTAACGAGTTGCTAATATCGTTGCTTGAAGGAATCTGATTGCTCATTACTGGATTCACAAAGACAGTACTAAACTAAAACACAGAACCACAGAGAACACTAAACTATGGATTATTTAAACCCAAAATGGTGAGTGTGACACAAACAGCCACTGCACGCTCGAGGAGGTTGCTTTTCAATGTAAGTCATTGGGAGCAAAACTTTGTCCATGAGCACATCCCTATTGGGCTTTACTGAGCGAAAGGGTTAACATGGTCCATCTATGTGTGGTCTATGACCATGTGCAGTTCTAATGCACAGGATTAGAACGCGATGATGGACACATCTGAGTGCATGTTGCATTAGCTCTGCCTCTGACCTGAACACTGAGCTGAGGACCAGGAAGTACTGAAGACCAGGAAGTACTGCAGACCAGGAAGTACTGAAAACCAGGAAGTACTGAAGACCAGGAAGTACTGAAGACCAGGAAGCACTAAAGACCAGGACATACTGAAGACCAGGAAGCACTGAAGACCAGGAAGTACTGAAGACCAAGAAGTACTGAAGACCAGGACGCACTGAAGACCAGGAAGCACTGAAGACCAAGAAGCACTGAAGACCAAGAAGCGCTGAGGACCAGGAAGCACTGAAGACCAGGACACACTAAAGACCAGGAAGCACTGAAGACCAGGAAGCACTAAAAACCACGAATCACTGCCTCTGAGATCTGTGTTAACTGGTGTGATTGATGAATCACAATACAGCACAGAATCAAATCCGAAAATATTATAAACACTAATACTGGGGCGACAGGGGCTCAGTTGGCAGAGCATTGGCCACAATTCTACTCCAGCTGCTCCCACTGATGACTGCTGTCGTTGTGTCCTTGGGCAAGACACTTAACCCCACTTTGCCCGAAGCCCCTGCTGAAAGACCAAGGCTGTATCATCGCTGACAGAGCAGCCATCCTCCTGTGGACCCACCACCTGCAGAGGATCAGCGAGAGACTGGTGCTATGAGCATTGGGTGCAGCTCTGATTGCCTCCTCCCTGACCCAGAAATGGACTAATAAAGGGGTAGAAAATGAATGAATGAATGAATATTTCAATCTTTTGCCAGTTCCTAGCTGTAATGAGTTTTGATGTCAACTCTAGACTGTGCTGAACTCCAGTTTGTGCTGAATATGATTGTCTTCAGCCCAAACTGTTACATACATCACTCAGTCCCTGCTGTAAAAGTGTGTACTTCCTGGTTGGTGTTGTTTGTGCGTCTCCATGGCGACCCCCCTGCTGGGCCGGAGCCTGCACGTGTTTTGTATGAGGCCTCCGTCTGAATATTATCTTTGGTGAAAAACTCCCTGCTCGTGAGAGTGGCTGCAGGGCGCACTCTCTTCCTGCTTCAGGGTGTTTCCCGAAGCCTCCAGATGGAATTCACACAGTAGTCATTATGAAATATCAACAACGCTCTGCAGTGGCCCTCGTTCAAATGGTCTCATCCTGTCTCGCAAAAAGGTGACAACAAATGAACCATTTTGTAGCATGATGCAGAATTTGACCAGGAAGGAAGACCAAGAAATATGTGAATGACCTGCGTTCTATATATTTTACATGTTATCCCGCTTATTATACGGCTTTGTACCAACTGAACACACAGAATAAACGTCAGTCCACTTTTATGAATGCAGAAAAGTTTATTTATTGACTGCAAATGATTCTGAACATCAGCTGTGAGTGACCCATTTATAAACTCAACCTGAATCCATAACCAGGTTCTCCTAAAGTGCGTCCTAAAATGTTTTATTAATGTTAATGGTTACTTCTGGGTTCACTGCGATTGCTTTTTGTGGCATTAAAACAGTATTTTTGTCATGAAAACGTTAACAGATAATCCTGAAAACCTCTGTGCACGTGTGTTAAGAATGTATATGTATATTGTATTTTCGGATTAACATTTAAATGCGTTGATTGATTGTTTTTTGTGTTTATTGAGCGTGGATAGCTTCTCTCGCAGACAGAAGTGACAAGTACCGTGTTGTTGAAAGCTCGTTGTTGCGTTGCATTGTGCAGCGGTCATTATTGATTTGAGAGGTTCGTTATCAAGAACTCATGACTGGTAGAACAATTTTAAATGATATTCAAATCCATGGAGGGTCCTACTGCTGCTGTGAGGAGCCGTGTAATAACATGAAATAACAATGCCAAACTTTTTGATCTCCAGTTTCCCTAACTATCCTGAGAGTAAGATTACTATGGCAACAACACATCATCAGTAGGTTTCCTCCAGACCTGATTTTAGGGTTACAGTAGTTAGTCTCGGTCTTTGTCCCTGCTCAGACTAAAGAACAGAAGGACGGAACAGACAGAAAAAAATAATCACATAAATCAAATGTGCAAAGGAGGAGGGGTCAGCGTTCATGGTTCCGCACTGGTCACTGGGTTGATGTAGAGGCCGCTGGACCCGTTTGGTCTGTGGTCTACGATCCTTCCTCTTTCTTAGCAAGTCCAAGGGCGACTTCTGCATTTGCTTCTGAGAGATGCTCCAAAAACAGGTTATCTCCGGGTCTGCGGGCCTGTCTCCCCTGGTTGACATTTAAACTTAAGTGTTCCATCTCAACTGGTTTCATTCACAGAAAAAGACTTTCCACAACCGCCGGCTTCACTTACAAATAATATAATATTTGGTAATAATTGGTATTTTATTGTTTTTAATACATTATAATTGTTTTTAGTGCGTATGTAATTACTTATTCTATTTGGGTTTTTTTGTTTATTTTTTAAACATGTAAAGCTGGCAAACCTGTATATTTTTAATTGTGTTACTTTTAGTATTTTCAGCATTTTGGAGACTTTTTTAATATAAAATGTGCTACATAAATAAAGTGAATTGGAATGGGTTAATATAAACGTTAATTCATGAAATTACTGACAATAAAACATAGCTAATTATACTATATTCAATGTTTTCATGTGTGCTGTTTCAGTTTCAGTCTCAGTTTAGTTTATTTCAGAGGGGAAAATGAATTTAAAAAAGCCAGAAATTTCTGACCTTGTTTGAAGGTTTTAGGGCGAGAGACTGTAGGTGACAGATGACGCTCTCTCTTTGTTTCTTGGGACCAAAGACAATCATTTCAGTTTTGTCTGCGTTTAGCTGAAGGAAGTTATTTTGCATCCACTCACTGATCTGTTGGATACAGTGAAGGAGTGGGTATACTAAATACATGTATAAAATACATGTAGGATACAGAGAAAACAAACCATAACTTTTAAGAAAATATTGTTCATACACAGATACACTACACTAACTTAACTACTGTCTTTTTTCTCCTTTTCCCATTCTACCTTTTGATTTTTTTGCTATTATTATTATTATTTTTGCTCCTTTTTTCACGGTCTGGATGTGTGAGTGTATGTTTGTTTTCATCATATTGTTTTACAATTTTTTATTCCCTAGTTAGTTTTTTTTTCTCATTCCCTCCCTTATAAACTACTTCTTTTTCTTTCTTTTTTCCCCTTTCAGGCTAGTAATGAGTCTAGAGAACGGGTCAGAAGTCAGAATAGGAGACCAATGGTAGTCCTCAAAATCTGTATGTACGGAAATCTGAAAATGCATTTATTTATTTTTTTATTGTAAATATTGAGTATGGTCTGTGTTCAGGTCGTCCCGTAAACATTATCTGTTGAATTCTTGGTTGGCATTCATGTTTTAGAATGTGGCTGGAGGTTCAAAGTGTATGAATAATAATGGTATAAGAGCTAGTCAGATGAGCAACACCCCCATCTAGTGGTAGAAATGGGGAAAGACACTATTTTATTATATATACCATTCAGAAGCAGTACTTTGGGAATGTATTGTGTTCAACTGTCGACAAACTGCTCCACTCTGTCACCTCCAGGTTTTTCCATGTTCCGGACACCATCGCCCTGGAAACGTAATATGGTTAAAATACATACACATAGTTTGATGGTATTTGTTTAGTTTGTTCAGTTTATTTAAGAAAAGCCCCTGAAGATGAATCGTCTAATTTTCAAGGGGGTCCTAAACATAAATACAAACATACAAACGCATAAACATAACACTTTGCAGAGCATTAAGGATAAGAAAAGATAATTACATGAATACACACAAATATTATTAAAAAAAATAATATAAAAATCTCAAAGTAAAAAAAAACATAAGAAGGTAAAACTAGTAGAATAAATCCATGTATACTTGTAGTTCTATGGTACCTATGTGTAGTTCTATGGTACCTATGTGTAGTTCTATGGTACATACGTATAGTTTTATGGTTAATGCGTGTAGTTATATGGTACCTATGTGTAGTTCTATGATACCTATGTGTAGTTCTATGGTACCTATGTGTAGTTCTATGGTACCTATGTGTAGTTCTATGGTACCTGTGTGTAGTTCTATGGTACCTATGTGTAGTTCTATGGTACCTATGTGTAGTTCTATGGTACCTATGTGTAGTTCTATGGTACCTATGTGTAGTTCTATGGTACCTATGTGTAGTTCTACGGTACCTATGTGTAGTTCTATGGAACCTATGTGTAGTTCTATGTACCTATGTGTAGTTCTATGGTACCTATGTGTAGTTCTATGGTACCTGTGTTTAGTTCTATGGTACATGTGTGTAGTTCTATGGTATATATGTGTAGTTCTATGGTACCTATGTTTTGTTCTATGGTACCTGAGTGTAGTTCTATGGTACCTATGTGTAGTTCTATGGTACCCGTGTGTAGTTCTATGGTACCTGAGTGTAGTTCTATGGTACAAATGTATAGTTCTAAGGTACCTATGTGTAGTTCTATGGTACATGTGTGTAGTTCTATGGTACCTATGTGTAGTTCTATGGTACTTATGTGTAGTTCTATGGTACATGTGTAGTTCTATGGTACATGTGTGTAGTTCTATGGTACCTATGTGTAGTTCTATGGTACATGTGTAGTTCTATGGTACCTGTGTGTAGTTCTATGGTACATGTGTAGTTCTAAGGTACCTGTGTGTAGTTCTATGGTATAGATGTGTTGTTCTATGGTACCTATGTTTTGTTCTATGGTACCTATGTGTAGTTCTATGGTACCTATGTGTAGTTCTATGGTACATATGTGTAGTTCTATGGTACCTATGTGTTGTTCTATGGTACCTATTTGTAGTTCTATGGTACCTGTGTGTAGTTCTATGGTACCTGAGTGTAGTTCTATGGAACAAATGTGTAGTTATATGGTACCTATGTGTAGTTCTATGGTACATGTGTGTAGTTCTATGGTACCTGTGTGTAGTTGTATGTACCTATGTGTAGTTCTATGGTACCTATGTGTAGTTATATGGTACCTGTGTGTAGTTCTATGGTACCCATGTGTAGTTCTATGGTACATATGTGTAGTTATATGGTATAGATGTGTTGTTCTATGGTACCTATGTGTAGTTCTATGGTACCTGTGTGTAGTTCTATGGTATAGATGTGTTGTTCTATGGTACCTATGTGTAGTTCTATGGTACATGTGTGTAGTTCTATGGGATAGATGTGTTGTTCTATGGTACCTATGTGTAGTTCTATGGTACCTGTGTGTAGTTCTATGGTACCTGAGTGTAGTTCTATGGTACAAATGTGTAGTTCTATGGTACCTATGTGTAGTTCTATGGTACATATGTGTAGTTCTATGGTACCTGTGTGTAGTTCTATGGTACCTATGTGTAGTTCTATGGTACATGTGTAGTTCTAAGGTACCTGTGTGTAGTTCTATGGTATAGATGTGAAGTTCTATGGTACCTGTGTGTAGTTCTATGGTACCCATGTGTAGTTGTACCCTACTCTGTCGTGTTTTTGTTATATGTTGTTATGTCTGTGAATGTGTTTTTTGTGGTGTATTCTGTCTGCATTGTTTTTGTTTGTTTAAATAATGATAAAAACTTAAAAAAGGAACTGGCCTTTTGACTTCTAAAGTTCCCAGAATCCAGTCTGTAAACAACGACTTCTTCTTTGTTTCTATTGGTGGAGTGTTGTTGCAGGCCACAGAGCCTGACCACAGCTCCTCCTCCTGCTGCTGCAGACACAGGCTCTCGCTCTGCTTCACCTTTCTGTCTGAAAAAAGCTGCTCTCAGCATCAGCCACAGGCCAAACAAACATCATGTGAACACGAGCGACAGACGCAAACTGTAAAAGAGCAAAGAACTGCAAACAGTACATTTAGTCTTGGACAATGCAACATAAGACTGTTGAATTCAGGAGAAAACATCATAACACTACATATAATAACAAACCATACAATAGACTGCCATTGAGGGTATACACACACACTCACACACGTGTGCGCACACACACACACACACACACACACACACACACACACACACACACACACATACACACACACACACACACACACACACACACACACATTTTAAAATATTTAAATGAATAAACAATAAAACTTTGTATATGATTTTTGTGCAAAAGTCAAAACCTCATACCTAACTCACCCTCTCATATGTGACTCACCCTCTCATATCTAACTCAACCTCTCATATGTGACTCACCCTCTCATATCTAACTCACCCTCTCATATGTGACTCACCCTCTCATATCTAACTCACCCTCTCATATGTGACTCACCCTCTCATATCTAACTCGCCCTCTCATATGTGACTCACCCTCTCATATCTAACTCACCCTCTCATATGTGACTCACCCTCTCATATCTAACTCGCCCTCTCATATGTGACTCACCCTCTCATATGTAACTCACCCTCTCATATGTGACTCACCCTCTCATATGTGACTCACCCTCTCATATCTGACTCACCCTCTCATATGTAACTCACCCTCTCATATGTGACTCACCCTCTCATATGTGACTCACCCTCTCATATGTAACTCACCCTCTCATATGTGACTCACCCTCTCATATGTGACTCACCCTCTCATATGTGACTCACCCTCTCATATGTAACTCACCCTCTCATATGTAACTCACCCTCTCATATCTAACTCACCCTCTCATATGTGACTCACCCTCTCATATCTAACTCACCCTCTCATATGTGACTCACCCTCTCATATCTAACTCGCCCTCTCATATGTGACTCACCCTCTCATATCTAACTCACCCTCTCATATGTGACTCACCCTCTCATATCTAACTCGCCCTCTCATATGTGACTCACCCTCTCATATGTGACTCACCCTCTCATATGTAACTCACCCTCTCATATGTGACTCACCCTCTCATATGTAACTCACCCTCTCATATGTGACTCACCCTCTCATATGTGACTCACCCTCTCATATGTGACTCACCCTCTCATATGTAACTCACCCTCTCATATGTGACTCACCCTCTCATATGTGACTCACCCTCTCATATCTAACTCACCCTCTCATATGTAACTCACCCTCTCATATGTGACTCACCCTCTCATATGTGACTCACCCTCTCATATCTAACTCACCCTCTCATATGTGACTCACCCTCTCATATGTAACTCACCCTCTCATATGTGACTCACCCTCTCATATGTGACTCACCCTCTCATATGTGACTCACCCTCTCATATGTGACTCACCCTCTCATATGTGACTCACCCTCTCATATGCAACTCACCCTCTCATATGTGACTCACCCTCTCATATGTGACTCACCCTCTCATACAGTATGTGACCTCACCCTCTCATATGTGACCTCACCCTCTCATAAGTGACCTATTTAGTGGATTTGAGCATTGGAAATCTGACCCAGAAGTATGTAATAAAGAAAACTATGCAGACTTCCATATTTAAAATGACCATAACACATTGAACGTATGGAGTGGACAGAGCTAAAAGCAGCTCCAGGTCGGTGACAGATGAAGGATCAGTGATACGTTTTTGTTTCAGCCCAAGTTAAGGATGGATTTTCTTCATGTAGGACTGAGGTGTAGGAGCCTTTGCCACTTTCTCGTATTCCTCAAGAGCAAAAGTCTGTCCCTGATTGGCTGAACGGAGGAAGTGATAATCCAGCGTGTGTGTACATGGCGTATCCGTGTCACTGGTGCTAATCCTCACCCCTCCAGACCCCACTCCAGACCCCCCCGGCTGCCCCCCTTTTGTCCCAAATGAGGCCCTGTTAGCTGCTGCGATCCATCTTGTGTATGCTGCTATTTTATATTCTAAGAGAGACCCTGAGACTATTTACATGTAACGGTCTTCTTCTGGTTCCGACATGGTTCGTTATCAAAAACAGACCTGGAGTTGTTTATGCAAACAGGAATCTCAGACACAAATTCGTCCCCTGGCCCCTTCTGTCTAAATGCGTTGTTTTTCAATGCGGTACTATCACACGACCATCTCCAGTTAAAGTACTTTCTGTTCGACCCTCAGCATAATTCACCCCAGGTTGTTTAATTTCTGAGTACGCTGCAAAAATGTATAATATATGGGGTACTAATAGCTTGAATCGTTATTATCCTAATCCTAGTCTTAACACAAGATTCACCAATTTCAAGAACTGTTGCTTTATTTTCTCATTCCAAGAGACACATTTCTTGTATTTTTTAAAAAGCGAGATCTTTTTGTTTTGTCCCATTAGTAAATCTTGTTTTAAAGCAGTCAGAATGTGCTCAAATTAAGATAAGTTTTGCCATATCCGAGCATTTTTTGTCTTATTTTTTTATCATTTTTTGCAGCGTAACATCAGAATTGTGGCATACATTTTCTTAAGGGCCAAAATGAACACAAATAAGTCCCCGTGACTACATATTTTGGGGCAAGGAGGGGGCTTAATCCTGCAGCGCGTCTCTGGAGGGGAGAGTGTGTGGGATAGGTAGGGAGGGGGTCTGGCCCGGTCTGTGATTGGACCGTGGAGATGCGGGGCTCAGTCTGGCTCCTGTTACCATGGCGCACAGAAACAAAAGGATGCTGCGCTGGTGTCAGTGTCGCCACAGCGGGATTAGAAGTTCCTCTCTGGACCTCCTTCTGTCCCAGGAGCTAGTTCCGTCCATGGACCTGTGTCTGTCCTAGGAGTGAGGCTGTCCCAGGAGCTAGTCAGTCCCAGGACCCGTGTCTGTCCCAGGACCTGCGTATGTCTGTGTGAGTGCTGCTTTATGCCTTTCCTTTTCTTACGACATGAAGATTAGAGAAGCTGCTCGATCGTGTCTCTGCTTCTAGATGCACAGTTTGCTTTTGAGACTTGAATTTTTGTGTGTCGACGGTGTGGGTCTGCAGTTCGTGCTTCAGTTTGTTGTCGATTCAAAGTAAATGAGGCTCGGTCCAGGACAGAGTGGTTAGCCCTGGGTTTGTCATTAGTGACGGCATTCTTCTCTCTCTTTAACACTTTGTGGTCATTTTACTTTTCCCCAGATTTTGTTTCTTTTAGCATATTTTAGTCATGGAGCACGCTTCAAAACCAGACACAGACCCACAAAAACTAGATTAAATTTCAACTACAAGTTCTAGTTCCATCTTCAGACCAGGGTTAGGGTTAGGGCTTCAGCCTTGGTCATTCAGTGGGGGCTTCAGGCAAAGTGGGGGCAGTGGCAGGGGACAGGCCTGTATTGTTGGGCACAGATGGGGCATTGAGCTTCGAGCAGTGAGTCAACAGCTCCTGCCCACACTGGAGCTGTGTCTCTGCAGAAGGCCGGGTTTAAAACAACTGCAAAAGGCCTTATAATTCAATACTTTCACTATTATTATAAACATATTTCATGAGATAAAATAAGAGTACATGTGATTAAAAGGAACAAGTTTACAAAGTTGCTTGTTAGTTGTTGGGGGAGACCTGTGAAATGCGCAGTAAGTGCAGTATGTTATTGCACTTGCCCTAAACCTAAAGTGCAGTATGCTCGCACCAAAATATATTAGTGACATGTTAGTCCCATATGAACCAGCCCGGACTCTGAGGAGCACAGGGACTGGACTCCTGTTAGTGCCCAGAGTCAGAACTAAACTAAACATGGGGAGGCTGCTTTTCAGATTCATGCTGCTAAAATCTGGAACAGTCTTCCTGAAAGTGTGAGACAGGCCTCCTCTCTGACGATGTTTAAATCCAGGTTAAAAACAGTTCTGTTTAGCTGTGCATACAACTGAGGGATTTTATATTATTTTTATACTTTCTTTTTAATGTACTGTGATTATTTATGATTTTAATGCTATCTTGTCTTGTTCAGCGCTTCGAGTTGCTTTGTGAATGATTTGTGTTTTACAAATAACTTGCCTAGCCTATGTTATTGCACTTGCCCTAAGTCTACAGTGCAGTATGTTATTGCACTTGGCCTAAGTCTACAGTGCAGTATGTTATTGCACTTGGCCTAAGTCTAAAGTGCAGTATGTTATTGCACTTGGCCTAAGTCTAAAGTGCAGTATGTTATTGCACTTGGCCTAAGTCTAAAGTGCAGTATGTTATTGCACTTGGCCTAAGTCTACAGTGCAGTATGTTATTGCACTTGGCCTAAGTCTAAAGTACAGTATGTTATTGCACTTGGCCTAAGTCTACAGTGCAGTATGTTATAGCACTTGGCCTAAGTCTACAGTGCAGTATGTTATTGCACTTGGCCTAAGTCTACAGTGCTGTATGTTATTGCACTTGGCCTAAGTCTAAAGTGCAGTATGTTATTGCACTTGGCCTAAACTTGACGTACAGTATGTTATTGCACTTGCCCTAAACCTTAAGTGAAGTATATTATTGCACTTGCCCTAAACCTTAAGTGAAGTATATTATTGCACTTACCCTAAGCTTAAAGTGCTATATGTTGTGGCACTTTCCCTAAGTCTACAGTGCTGTATGTTATTGCACTTATTCTACCTTAAAATGCAGTATTTTATTGCACATTATGTCCCGTGGTCTCTGTCCATAATGCACCAATTGCTCTAGGTGTGTGTTATCATTCCATGTTTGATTCTCTGATCTGTGTTGGCGAATCGACAGTTTTGTAAAGTCCTCCAAGATACCTACTGTTGTGATTCAGGACGATACAAAAAAAAAAAAAAAACATTGAATTGAAATGGATTGAAAAGGATGCGATCTGAAAGGACAAACGAGACACACAGCACTAGACCACGTCCTCAGTAGCAGCTGTCGGCCCACTCCAGTGCCCATGGTGCCGTGTGGTGCCAGGCTGAGTGCCCACGGTCTGCCCCCTCTGATCTGACCCTCTGTGTGTGTGTGTGCGTGTGTGTGTGCGTACAGGGGACATCACACAGAAGGGCTACGAGAAGAAGAGGAGTAAGCTGCTAGCGCCGTACATCCCGCAGATCCAAGGTAAACGACTCTCTCACACAAACACCAGGCTTTTGATTTTACTCAATTACACTTCTGTTATTGTTGTTAATGAACACACATATAAACTGTTCACTGTCAAAACTGGTCAAACTTGGAGTAATACCGGGAATTGTTTAAATCAAGTGGTTATTGTCTTAATCCGAGCACATTCTGACTGTCTTTAAACAATAGAATAGTGGCAGGAGCTCTGGTGTGTACTATCCTCTCTGTCTGGTGCACACTGGGGTAGTCTTGCACAGTTTTTCCAATGTGGTTTTACTGCAAATGGCAAATACATTCGGCAATGGGACAAAACCATTTAGTCTTATTTTTAGAACGGTTGCTTTATTTTAAATTAAAGTGATTGTTTGGAGTTTGTCAGAAAAAAGAGAGAGAGGTACGTAAATTAAATTTCTCCTTTGTGAGATCAATAAAGTTTATCTTATCTTTTCTTATCTTTCCGTATCAATCAATCAACACATTTAAATGTTAATCAGAGAACACATTATACATATACATTATTAACACACGTGCACAAGGTTTTCAGAATTATTTGTTAACGTTTTCATGACAAATATAATGTTTTAATGCACAAAAAATGCGATCGTGGTAAACCCAGAAGTAGCTATTAACGTTGATTGAACATTATAGGAACATCTGCAGAGGATCTGATTATGGATATAGGTTCAGTATATAAATGATTATGGATATAGGTTCAGTATATACATGAGTAACTCAGCGCGGATGTTCAGAATTCTTTGTTCAGTTTTCATGTTGTTCCAGAGCCGATAAAGGCTTGATTCGGAGGCTCCGTGAAAACAAACAACTGAGCAAAGGAAGGTTTCTCACCCATCATCTGTACTTCTTAGCAAGTTTTCCCGACGTTTCGTCCTCAATCCTAAGGACTTCTTCAGGGAATGAATTCTCAGATCGCGCGTTGGAGATTTATAACCTATGATACTAACTCATAAACAATCTAAGGTCTGTTTGATGTAGAAGGGAGCAGGTCTAACGACCCTGCTGAGGCTAACGACCCTAACTCCTTAGCATGTCACTGACCTATTATCTGCTGGGATGCTCAAGTGGAGTGCAGGTCTCACCCCTCCTAACGCATTAGCATGTCACTGACCTTGTCCCAAGTTAGGGCGTTGTTTTTAGGATGTCGTCATAGATGCGAGGCACAACAAATCTTAACCCTCCTCCTCTGTTAAGAGAAGGTTTTTGTTTCCTCACAAAAATGGCTTCTTTCACCCCTCTCTCAAACCAATTCTTCTCCCGAGCCAGAATTTTAACCTCTGTGTGATCCACCGTGTGGTTGGAGGCCTTGAGGTGGAGATGAACAGCCGACTGTGGCCCACTAGAGTTTTCTCTACGATGTTACTCTCTCTCTAGTGGGCCACAGTCGGCTGTTAGGGTCGTTAGCCTCAGCAGGGTCGTTAGACCTGCTCCCTTCTACATCAAACAGACCTTAGATTGTTTATCAGGATTAGGGTGTGGCTAACTACACCCATAGGTTATAAATCTCCAACGCGCGGTCTGAGAATTCATTCCCTGAAGAAGTCCTTTGGATTGAGGACGAAACGTCGGGAAAACCTGCTAAGAAGTACAGATGATGGGTGAGAAACCTTCCTTTGCTTTGACGAATCCCTGTACGACTGAGAGCGTACACAAACAACTGAGCATGAGCAGCTACGAGCATGAGCGCAGATGATTGACAGCCCTTGGCATCACTTGATTGGTTAAAGTGGACGACATCGTGGACTTTGAGCTATTGACCAGATGCATCAACGTCATCCAGTCACGTGATTGTGAATGAGCTTACGGCGGAAGTATTGGAAACTAGCATTGATGCGAGAGCAAAACGGACGACAACTCTTAAGAACGGAGCTTCCTCTCCTAAATCGAGAAGTGGCTGCTTCAAGCACATGTTCGATTACGTTATAGGTGGAAGTAGGACATCAGGTCAGGGCTCACAAAGAGTGGTATTTGGAGAAGTTAAGGATCGCCTAACTGGATGTTGACCCGTACCTTCTCCCCCCAGTCAATTTAATTGAGTAAATAAAATGTCTATTTTTGCCCGAGTTCACCCTACATCAGGGGTGGCCAACCAGTCAGAGACTAAGAGCCAATTTTTTTACTGTGTTAGAGCAAAGAGCCACATCATACAAATGTGCACTACATAAACATCACCCCAACGTACGCACACGAGCAGACACGCGCACACACATGCAACCTGTCTGAGCAGAGAGAGGTGTGCTCTGCTCAGATAGATTTATTGTAAATGTCATCAACATGATAATGACAGAAATTGACTCGTACAGTACTAAAGGGCTGGACTCGACTCTCCCTGGTTTACGGGCGCTTCCACCGCTCGCTTCAGCCGCTCCCCGGTACTTTTTATGAATGGTTTGGCCCTGGTTCTAACCGGGCGAGTCGATACCAGAACAATCTCACGTCAGCGAACATCAATTATGATTCCGAAATGAATGCTTTCAATCTCTAACCAAGAAAAAAAATCGAGTTTCAACCCAGTGTTCAGCAGAAACACAACTGTCTTTATCGAACCATGATTCACTCTGACTGCGTTTAGTAAAAGATATAGATTTGACACATAACACCAACACCACTTTAGCTGATTTAGAACCACAGACACATGTTCAGTATAAGACCAGATACTTTTGCATTTGATTGAAGACAGACACTCACCAGGCAGAGTTGGCTAATCTCCTGGTGTAACGCTAGCTGGTGTTAGCTGGTTTTAGCATGTTAGCCGGTGTTAGCCGTTGTTAGCCGATGTCCGTAAATTTAATCCATTTGGTCACACCACCTCCAGACTTTTCGGGTCTGCCTCTACTTCTGCTGCAGCAATCTTTCATTTCACGGTTGTCACTTTTAAACTTTTCTCTGCATTGTGATGTTCGTGGGAATCATTCTGCTCCGTCCTTAGCGCTACTTTAGCTCCACAAACACCTTCTGGTTTCTGGTCGAACCATCGAGCTCACGCTGGTGTCCTCTCCTCAAACTGAGGAAGGTGTTTCCCTCATCCAGCGACCAAGGAACTGTTTTCCGTACGGACGTCATGGGTTGAGCCAACGTGTTGTTTGTTATGATATTTGCAACAGCTGAGGCAGCAGCTGCAGAGTGATTGACAGCGCATCTGACCAATCAGAATTGACTAACTGGCTAGTGGAGTGAAGTCAGCTTTTACTATGGGTCAGAACTACATAGAGAATGAATGGCAGCGCCACCACCGAGGCGTTTTTGATGCTTGTCGTGTGAAAGCCCGAGAGCCGCACGGAACCAGCCAAAGAGCCGCATGCGGCTCACGAGCCGCGGGTTGGCCACCCCTGCCCTACATGATCTTTATCATTATTGTTAACAATGCATCCCCTCACACTGGAGCAGATTTATATGTACATTTTGCTGGTAGTGGCGTTTCTGTCTACAGCCAAACATGATACGTACTGACGGAGAGGAAAATAGTGAAACACGCAATTGATTGATTGATTGTTATTTATTTGAGCATTTTACAAACATATTTTTCATTGTTACAAGGTTACACTGTTATAAAGTGGCTCAAAAGGAGTAGGCTGAAGCAAGAAAGCTTATTTCTTGCTTCTTAAAAGATAAAAATGTCAATGTTGCAGTGCACATACAGGACAGTAGTAAGAGACACGTTTGACGTGTGTCATTGTCCTCCACATTAATGGAAATAAAATAAATACAAACTTGTGATTGCTTTATCTTGTAAAAAGTGTTCGCTGCATATTATGGAGTACTTGGACGGGTCCCAGTCCTTTTGGTTGATTGCCGCCATCGTCGTCTTCTGTCTTCATGACGAGCAGGTATCAGATAAAAAAGCTTATGTCCTTGCCTGTTAGTATAATCAACCGCACTGCAAAATGTCAGTTTTGGCTGTAATGCGCTGAAACAGGTTGTTTTGGTCAGGTGTCTGTAGGCTCCAGTTAGACTTCTGCCGTCTGTCATGGAGAGTGGGCGTGGCCGTGACGTCACATGCAAGGGGCCAATAGCTAAGAGAAGGGAAGGCGGGACTTGCCCGTAATATTAGAATTAATAAAATGACTTATTTTATATCAACATTTAAGCCCAGGAGGTCAATTTCATACAATTTTTAAAATTTGTAATTCATTTAGAGTTCCAGACTATCATTTTAAGATACATTTTGGCAAATTTGAGCCTTTTGAGCCGTTTTTGCAGTATTGCCATTTACATTTATTGACAAGTTGCTATACGTTTACCCAAATGACTTAAAAGCTAAAATAATACATAATTTTGCAAAACATCTCCTTTGTCATTGGTTGTGAGAAAACAAGATAATACAGAAGCCAAAACCAGCCTACGGCAAAGAAGACATTTTTAAAAGAAATGTTGAAAAAGCAACTGATTTTTCCAGATATTTTTTTGTGATCAGATTCACCAAGTTCCAGACATTACAGAGAAATGACCTCTAAACTAAGACTAGGATCTGGATTTTGACAGTTACCATAGTTACCGGGATTTCTTTTTCCAGCTGCCCTCCACCACAATGTTGTGATGTCGCATAAACACAACCTATTGAAGAGTCAACTTATGCTCAAAGGTACTCGACAGACTACTTTTCCTAAGTAGATTGTTTGGTCATTTTTTGGTTCACAAAGAAGTTGGTTTTTAGATTTATTTTGTACTTTTACTTCCTGTCCTGTGCTCCTGTTGAACCGGGAGGACCAGACGATGCCAAAATATGGGAGAGTTCTGCTAATCTTTCTGTCCTCATTTATGTCTCATGCGCTACTGAGCACAAGCCATTCATTTGAATAGGACGCCATCTTGGATCACCAGGGCTTGGGTGTCACAGATACAGCACATACATACTGTAGGCTAAAACTACCATCATTTTCACTGCTCCCATTCAAACCAATGGAATTATGAGAAATTGCCCCAAAAATCTTGTTTCCTTCCCCGGGCTGCACCCCCTCCCCGCCTGGGAGTTGCTTCAGTCCTTGTTCTGTAGCTTGAGTCCTGGATCTATTGCCCGTCCGTCCGTGTGGAACGGATCCCTCTCTCGGTGTGGAACTCCCCGAGGTTTCTCACTTTTTACCTACTGGGTTTTAGAGTTTTTCCTCTGATGCAGGAAGGTCTGTTAGACTGTTAGAGGGTTTAACAAAAAGGACTGTGGTGATGATCCAGGGCACTCAAATTCTACAATATTCATGGACACTGGTCTATCCACATGGACCAACAATGTGTGTTCTATATTTTTGTGTCTTAACTGTTGATTTTCTGATCTGTGTTGACTAATTCAACAGTCTTGTTAAGTCCTCTGAGATGACTACTGTTGTGATTCAGGGCTATACAAGAATAATTTAAAATGAATTGATGCTTGGAACTGAAATCCTTTTTAGGGCATCTCACTTGGTTTTAGGCTCTTGTACCATCAAACTGCATCTCAACCATTTGGTAAAGGCCTAAAACAAAAACAAAACATCTGGGGCAGTGTTCTACTGTGTTCTATGAGTGTCCAACATCTCATATCCAAAAAAGAAAAAAATATTATTCTTCAAGGAGTGAACATTAAAGGGTTAACTGGCCTTAGACCCTGCAGCATCAGAAAGGAACAACTCAGAAATACAAATAAATCAGTTTGAAAGAGGGATCCGCTCCACAGACGGCTGTAGATCCTGGAGTTTTCCTGATGCACATACTTTCATCTGTGATCAGTTCTTGGTCAAGCTGTGAGTTTGGGCAGACAGATGGGTCTTGGTTTCCGTTTGTTCTGCTTGGTTGAGACCATCCTTTCGGCTCTGGTCTGGGTCAACTAGAAAAAAAAGCAAGAAAAAGAACAAGAAAACACAAAACCGCAACTGTTTCAGAAATACTCAGGACTCACCGTTGTTTCCAGAGCATTCAATGATAAATGGATAAAATAATGATATCATTGGCTCTATATCAAGGACAGACCTGTTTTATTCAAGACCCAAGTGTGAGGAAATGTACCTTGTTTGTTTAGTGTCAACACTGTTAAAGAGGGGTGTCCTGGGATTTTAGGGCAGAGACCGATCGTGCACAGAGCATGTATCCTCCACCCGTGTGTCACATTAGACTGAGACAGGTGCTGTTTAAATTCATGAGGCTGGGCTGGAGCCAATGAGAGGAGAGGCCGCGGACAGGCATGCTGCTATTGGCTCGACCTCCTCCCATTGCTATGCACGCTCTGCCCGGCAACCATCCCCTTGAGCGTCCGGTGTGAGCATCATCCCCCTGTGCGGCGAGCGTCTGGAGGAGGACTGGGTCTGGGAAGCTCACATAACAAAGCTTTTGTCTGTGCTCTAGAAGTTCTGCCTTGTACCTACACACACATTTTTCAGGCAGCTTTGAGTCGTTTGTAGTCACTCACACTGAGACTACTTTGCTCGCTGGAAGACGCACACAATAAGTGGACTAAGGCTACAGATCCAGGACTGAGGGTGTAAATCCAGGTCTAAGGCTGTAGACCCAGGACTGAGGCTGTAGACCCAGGACTGAGGCTGTAGATCCAGGACTGAGGCTATAGACCCAGGACTGAGGCTGTAGATCCAGGACTGAGGCTTTAGATCCCAGACTGAGACTGTAGATCCAGGACTGAGGCTGTAGATCCAGGACTGAGGCTGTAGACCCAGGACTGTGACTGAGAATAAAACTAAAATTACAAACTATAACCAAGATGATAAAATCCACACCATGACATTGTTGGTGCTGTTGGTCTGCGTGTTCACACTGAGCCCAGACCGAGGAGGAGGTCACCGCTGACACTGTTACGTCAGAGACACAGCTGTAAACAAGTGCTGTATTGTTCATTACAGCTGCATGCTTAAAGGAGCAATATGTGCAAAACTGCACTCTCCCTGACTGAGGTTGCCAGATATGCAGAGAAATCCAGCTGGAACCAAAATATCAGAGTCAACAGCAAATCTATAACCAACACCTTTTTCACAAAGATATAAATCCTTGTTTTATTCCTTGTTGTGTTAATGATTTGAGAATCTGCAGCCACATGGTACTTTACCAGTGAGATAATCTAGACGCGGTATGTTCTGGCAACCCAGATCACAGACTTTCTGGTTGGTTAAATGGTGGAGGGCAGGACATTGAACTGAAAACAACAACAAGATTTAGGAGCTGTTTAAATAATTTTTTAATTCAAATATCCCTGAACTATTGTTATCAGTTAAAGAAGTATTGGAAAAGTTATTTTATTAATGCTTTTTGACAGATAAGGGCTCTTTAATGATGAATTGACTTGACATTCTTACACAATGGTACTTTAACTAAAAGATCAGTGTGGTGTCTATTTTTCATTTACAAACAAAAACACACACACAGACACACAACATGGGCAGCACGGTGGGGCAATGGTTCGTGCTTGTGCCTCACAGAAAAAAGGTCCTGGGTTCAATTCCACCTTCAGACCTTTCTGTGTGGAGTTTGTATGTTATCACCGTGTCTGTGTAGGTTTCCTCCAGGTGCTCCGGTTTACTCTATCACTGAAAACATGTACAGTAGGTCCAGAATGTTCCTCCTGTAGACGATTCAGCTCCATCTGTGTGGAGTGAGAGACCATTGCCCACAACAATTGTAAAGTGCTCTTTGACTCTGGTCTGTGAAAGGCGCTGCACAAATTACTTACTTAATTCTTTACACACACGCGCACGCACGCACACACACACACGCGCACGCACACACACACACACTGGCCTGACGCTCTCCATGTGCTGCAGGAGTCGACCCGTCTCTGCACGTGGACTCCAGGGCCCAGGGGTCAGCACACATCCTGTCCACCAAACACAAGAGCCGCGCCCCCACCGCCCGGGATGAGCGCTTCAGGTCAGGTAAGAGCTCGACACTCCCTGAACACAGACTAAAAAACATGAAAAGACAAAGTTATGAATCACATGTTGAAGCTCCGATTGCATGACGACAATATTGTTTTTTATAGTGTGATGACGTTCGTTTTATGGTGTTTCTGTTCTCCCCTGGTCAGACCTGCACACTGAAGCCGTCCACGCAGCTCTGGCCAAGTACAAAGAGAGGAAGATGCCCATGCCCTCCAAGAGACGCTCTGTCCTGGTGCAGTCGTCTGTGGAGGCCTGCACCCCGACAGGTGAGCTCCCCCCCGTACACCCCCCCCCCCCTACCCACACAGGTGAGACGCTCAGCCACTGTAGACAAGACAGGACATTTTAGGGTTTTGAGATCAAGCCACTATGGCATGTTAAACCTCATTTCAATGCTGCTTTTCTCAGGAACCACATCACAAACTACATCTTTTTACTCTGAACAATGAACCTAAAACACAATTCGTGATACGACATAAAACAACATCAGTCTACAGTTCTCAGCCAGCATTACTTTGGTCCAGGTCTAGTTTAACCCTTGCTCTGCCGCATCCTCGCGCCGCTGTGGCATTATGGAAGTCCGTTCATAAAATAAAATCTGTGTGACTTCTGTAAAACCTCACACAATGCAAAAAAAATATTATATTTTTACACATTTTTGGTAAAATGTCGATCATTGTAAATATTGATGCTTTAGGTGCAATGCTAAATGCTTCAAATCCAGGTTTAAACTGATCTGTTTATTTGTGCTTCTCTCTTTTAAATGTAATCTTGTTTTGTTGCACTTTGAGTTGTCTTCTGTATTATACAATTAAACTTGCTTTGCTTTGTGGTGTGTGTGTGTGTGTGTGTGTGTGTGTTGTGTTGTGTTGTGGTGGGTCGTGTGTGTGCGTGTGTTTGTGTTGTGTTGTGTTGTGGTGGGTCGTGTGTGTGTGTGTGTATTATGACGCACACTCTGGTGAGCAGGCTCTTTGTGTGATAATAAACCATTGTTGTGTGACACGTGCTTCATAATCAGATTGAACAAAGTCTGCAGCTCGACCTTTACACAAAGTTACATTATTTAACATGAAATGATTCAAATAAAATCTCTAACTTTAACTCATTGAAAAAAACAAAACAAATATATCACCATACACTCTATTCCCGGGAATATATACTTCGGGGCAACAGTGGCTCAGTTGGTAGAGCATTGGACCTCTCTGGACCTTATGGTTGTGGGTTCAATCCCACCACTATCCATGGCACATGCTCCCACTGATGTCTACTGTTGTTGTGTCCTTGGGCAAGACACTTAACCCCACTTTGCCTGAAGTCCCTGCTGAGAGATCAAGGCTGTATCTGCGTTGAAGGAGCAGCCATCCACCTGTGGACTCACCACCGGCAGAAGGGTCAGTGAGGGGCTGGTGCTTTGTGAATTGGGGGGCAGCTCTGACTGCCATCCCCCTGACCCAGAAATGGATAATAAAAGGATGAAAATTAATGAATGAAAATGAATGCATATATACTTATGTATAAATCTGTAGATGAGTCTGTAATTCACTGCAAGAATATTAGATATTAAGGGACCAGACTGTAATACCGTTTTCGAGAGGGAAAAAAGGCACCGTAAGAAATCATTGGATAATTCTGTTTCCGGGTACAACACCACCGGCAAGAAGTCAGATTACAGCATGTCAGGGCACATTCACATTGACCTTTTTGAGCCGGGACCCGCCACCACTGGGTCCACCACATATGTTGATTCTCTGATTTGTGTTGTCGACAGCTTTGTAAAGTCCTCCAAGATAACTACTGTTGTGATTTAGGGCTATACAGGAATAAATTGAATGTGCACACTGTGAAGTTCCATGGTTCTTTCTCTTCCTCTGTCTTACTCATGGCTCTCCCTCTCCCCAGACACCTCCTCTGCCTCAGAAGACGAGGGCTCTCTGCGCCGCTATGGCCGCCTCATGTCCACGCCATACCAGCCGCAGCCCCAGGGCACGGTGGAGCACTGGTTTAACCGCGTGATCCAGGGCTCGTCCACGTCCTCCTCGGCCTCCTCCACCTGCTCTCACCCCGGAGGCAGCAACAGCGCCCCCCACAGCGTGCTGTCCGCCAACGCCACCGCCCAGGCCCTCGCTCAGCTCATGGCACACACACACATAGGTCAGTCACATGTGCAGGGATGAGACAGATCACTGGTCTCTCTCTGGTCTCTCTTTCTAATCTCTCTCCGGTCTCTCTCTGGTCTGTCTCTGGTCTCTCTTTCTAATCTCTCTCCGGTCTCTCTCTGGTCTGTCTCTGGTCTCTCTTTCTAATCTCTCTCCGGTCTCTCTCTGGTCTGTCTCTGGTCTCTTTCTAGTCTCACTCTGGTCTCTTTCTAGTCTCACTCTGATCTCTCTCTGGTTTTTCTCTCTCTGGTGTCCCTCTCTAGTCTCTCTCTGGTCTCCTTCTATGGTTTCTCTCTGGTCTCTCTCTCTGGTCTCTCTCTGGTTTCTCTCTGGTCTCTCTCACTTTCTGTTCTCTCTATGGTGTCTTTCCCTGGTCCCTCCGGTCTCTCTCGGGTCTCCTTCTATGGTTTCTCTCTGGTCTCTCTCCCTAGTCACTCTCTCTCTGGTCTCTCTCTGTTCTCTCTCTCTGAAGGTTTTAGAGAGAGACCCTGGAAGTGACTGCTCTCGCTCTCTCTTTGTGTCTCTGAGTTTTGCTAAAGAAAGTAGTTTTGCCTCCGCTCACATACAACTGGCTCCAATGCACATAGTCAATTCAACTTATTTTTATATAGCCCTAAATCACAGCAGCAGTTATCTCGGAGGACTTGTTGATTCGCCAACACAGATCAGAGAATCAAACCGTTCAAACACAGTAAATACAATGATAAAAAACACATAGAGCCATAAGGGAGAGACGATCAATGTAAATAAATGTCCTTAAACGTCCTGGATCACCACCGCTAACCGATGTCTCCCCTCAGAGCCCCCCTCGGCCCCCCCTGATGTGACGGGCCTGTCCGAACGCCCCGCCCACCACAGTGACCGCGCCCAGGTGTCGTCTGTGCGAGGCGTCTCTCGGGGAAACCAGCACGTAATGGACACGGCGGACGGTGAGACAAATATCTAGCGGCCGAAATAGTATCTCAACGCTACGCAACTAATATGAAGTTAAAGTGTAGTCATAGTTTAATGTGTGTACTGGACGCCAAAGGGATCGGACAAAACACGCTCTCACACAGACACAGACCCAACACCCTCTCTGACCCTACACCTCTCCTCCATCACATGCTTTGTGCTGAGGGTATCCAGACTTCCGCATCTCTGTGAGCACCTCCATATCCGCCCTTCCTCCTCCCTCCAGCTCCTGGTGCCTCATCCCTCCGCTCTTCTTCCTCCTTTTGTCACATCAAAGACCCTGCATGCTTTCCTCAGTCTGCTGGTCAAGTTGGCGATCAGCATAATTTTTTCCTTCAGGGATTCAGAGGAGCCAGGGAAATGTGAGTTTGCAATGACAAGGAAAACAAGAACAAGGACAAAAGCTGAGAAAGGATTCACAAATTCCATATAGGTGAACTTCCTTTAAAATCATTGAGCCCAAACATATATATTTTTTTTTGTGTCCCCTAATATAACCCTAAGCCCACAATGTTTATAACAATCTAATTGGATCCTGGCCGGTTTCCAGACGAGGAACATGACGTCCGCTCGCTCTGGAACGGTGCCAGACTGACCACGTTGTTGCTATGGTAACAGAGCTTCTATTTTCCGCAGCAGTCGCTATGTGATGGCCTCAGTGACACATCGGCAAAGCAGCGGTTTCAAATATTAAATCCCTCCCAGACTGTGATCAAAGTGCCTTGCTCAAGAATCTCTCTTGTTTCGACAGCTCTGGGCACCACAACAGTCTGTCGTCACTTGCAGTTCCCCATCTCAGGTCATTACGTATGATGCTACTCAAGCTGATTCTGATGAAGCAGAAGCTGTTGATGTGGTTATTAGAATTTAAAGGAGCAGTACGTAAAAATGTGGCCAAAAGTGGTACTGCAACCTTTCCCACTCCCTGACTCAGGTTGCCAGATATGCAGACGAATCCAGAGGAACCATAACAACTGAATAGACAAGAGTTTTGTCAACAACAAATCTAAAACCAACCCCAACACCAATCCTTGTTTTGTCGTTAATTTGAGAATCATAACGAGATCTTTTTTAGTTCTGCGCCACTTGTTACTTTACCTGTGAGATTAGCTCGACACGGGGAGTTCTGGCAACCCGGATCACAGACTTTCTGATTGGTAAAACAGTGGAGGACATCAAAATGAAGATTTAGGGGCTGAAAAACTAATTTTGAAATTATATTATCTCGGCTAAACTACTGTTTTCAGTTAAAGAAGTGTTGGAAAAGAGCATGTTTTATTTATGCCTTTTGACAGATTCGGGCCCTTAATGGTGACCTGTCTATGGCGTTACCCCGACATGTCTGACCTGATTGGAAGGTTTAGGTTTTGTCTGTGTTTACAAAACCCCAGCTTTAATCTCTGAATGTGTTCAACAGTTTTGAAGTAGAGGACACTGTTGAATCTAAGAAAATGTGTTGCTCAAAGGGGAAAAATCAGCTGATCGCTAACTTGATGTCACCATGTTTAACAGGCATGTAATATTCATGGTTTTAAATCTGTATCACTCTGAATAATGTCCGCCAGATGTGATAATGATCCACAGGGGAGCGTCTCGCTGAAGGAGAAGGTTATTCTTTTTTAAACAAGAGTTTCTCGACTGATAATGATCAGAACCAAGTTTACAGTTTCTAGATTGAATGAAAACCCAAACACTTTATTCTCGCTCATTCTTAGTGTAAATCCATTCATTGTCAATTAAAACCAAAACAAGTTCATAGAGTGACAACACAACAGTCTGTACATTAAAACACTGAAACACACACAATTTAAAAACAAAATCAATAGTTTTTTATTTCTAAATTAAAGTAACAACAGAAACTCCTCTTCTGGCCCTGATCAGAAGTCTCCATCCCCCAGTTCTCTATTGTGTATGTTGTCCTTGGAGTCTTCTGTGCTTGTTGTGAAGAGCATGTGTTTGTGTTAACATTTACAATCTCCAAATGTGTACAAAGTATCAGCATCATCCTCACTGCTAACCTCTCACTGCTGCTTGTTGCTTGTGTCTCGTTGTGGCTGCCCCGCCTGGGCCTGGGCCTGGGCCGGGGTCTGGGCCTTGTCCTGGTCCTCTGCTTGTGCTTGTGCCTGTGCCTGTCTGACCCCCCATGCCCCCTCTCATGTGTAGGTGTCCCGGCCCACAGTCGTGTCTCCTCCAAAATCCAGCAGCTCCTGAACACGCTCAGGAGACCCAAGCGGCCTCCGTTACCAGACTTCTTTGTGGATGACTTTGAGGACCTCATGGAGGGTAAGACCAGAGCGGCGGGACCAGAGCACCTATGGAATATATATATTATATATATATATATATATATATATATATATATATATATATATATATATATATATATTACTTATATGTTATATGTTATAGGATGACCTAATTGTATATATTGCCATGTCATTCTCATGTTCATACCAGTCACAGTCCAGAACCAGCAGATCTCTGTCCTCCACATACATGATCCTCGGGACTCAAAATGACCTGAAAACAGTTTTTATTTCAAATGTAGAATTTGTGATTAGGATTCTGTGCTTTGTTTTGACTTGTTACGAGCAGAAAATGTCATTTATCACAGGTTTTTACTCTGTACACCTGTGTTCAGACACCTGTGTTCAGCACAGCTGTGATTGGTCCATAGTGTCTGGTGTCATGCAGTTTGTTGTAACAAACCCGGACCCTTTATCTATGTATTAAACCAATGGAGCTGGTTCCTTCATATGTGTCCAACTCTAATGTGACATATCTTTGAAATATTGAATTAGTCTTTAACATGTTGCACAAACATGTGTTTGAACTCTGACTCTTCTGGATGTCATGTCATCTTGAGATGCTAATGGGCCAATCAGAATTGTTGATATATTTTTCTCAGCTGAATTCTGTAACTGAAGTCTGTAACTAAAGGTGCAGTGTCCCTTCAGTCCAGCAGGTGGACCCAGAGCAGCCCAGGCCAGAAGGACAGCAGAGCAGCCTGGTGGAGGGGGAGGCTCTGGGTACAGGTCAGGGTGGGGCCCCCTCGCTGACCTCGGCCCTCCAGAAGTGGGGAACCACACAGTCCAAAGCCCCCTGCGTGACAGCCTTGGACACCGCGGGCAAGACGGTCTACACGCTCACGTACGGTAAGAGAACGGACCCTGGCACCAGAGGGGTCACAGGGCTCTGTGATTGTTTGGGCCAATTTTTGGAGACCTGTGAACAAATGCAACAGATCTCAGACACTTTCTGCACTTGTCAGAAAGTAGAGGTTGTATTTGGTCAGAATATGGATGTCCCGACATTTATGGACCCGATTGTAATAACCCTTTTGTTATTTATTTAATATCAAAATTGAGAAAATATTGACTTCATATGAAAAAACTCACTGCCAGTGCTGTAGCTCAGAAAATCAAAAATCAAATAATTTAAGCCATTGCGAGGGTTTGTTTGTTTTTCAGAAGGGAAAATGGTCCCCAAAAGGCTGGCAGGTGTGTTGGGGTGTGTAACATGTGCTGGTTTTGCAGGTAAACTGTGGACACGCAGTCAGAAGCTGGCGTACACACTCATGAACAAGCTGAGCTGCAGGAACGAGCCGCTGCTGATGCCTGGAGACCGGGTAACTACATTCAATTCATTGCTCATCTCTGAGGACCTACAAACCCTTAAAACATTGTTGTTTAATCAACAACAGATTCAGAATACAGGAACTGTGGAGGTCAAACAAGGCTCACGCAAAAGATAGACCCTTCTGAGGGCATGACTTTACATTAAAGATAGAACCATGACTCGTGACCACATGGAGCAGTCAGTGAATGATTCTGTTCTGCTCTCTCTTATACCATGCTTCTTGTTGTAATGGAGCATAGTTCTGCGATACATGGCTGTAGCTCTAGAGGTTACAGTAGTAGTTTACCACGACTGTGTGTGGAGGAAATGTGACGTAAAAAGCACTTTGGAAAAATACCTATTATCATGATCATCAGGATCACTGCAGTACAACGGACGAGAAGTTGCATATTCCCATTCTTGCACTTCAAACTTCTAGGAGTCTAAAAAACTGTTCTAAAAAATATGTGAGAACTTTTTGGAGTACAAAGAAATGGCTTCAGTCTTTGTGAAGCTTTGGCCTTGGAAGAATAATCTACTCTACAATACTCTACTCCCTCAGTCTTCACTTTCATACACTCAGCTACAGCTGGTCTCCGGGGCTTGGCTCTAATGGATTGTAGATAAACTTAGACCCGAGTAACGACATTAAAGCTTAAGAATCTATGTCTTTAAAGTCTTCCTGATCCAGATGGTGAAAAAATGGTCTTTGGGCCACGGCACATGTTTCTTGAAAACCCTGACAGTTTTGTCGTCCTCGCTCTGACAGAAGTGTCTGTGCTGCCTGCAGGTGGCGCTGGTGTTTCCCAACAGTGACCCGGTCATGTTCATGGTGGCCTTCTACGGCTGCCTCCTCGCCGAGCTCATCCCCGTGCCCATCGAAGTGCCCCTCACCAAGAAGGTAAAATACTGTCTCTTGTCTCTGTCTCATGTCTCTGTCCCACGTCTTTGTCTCTGTCTCTGTCTTTGTCCCATGTCTCTGTCTTTATCCCATGTCTCTGTCTCTGTCGATGTCTCTGTCTCTGTCCCATGTCTCTGTCTCTGTCTCTGTCTCTGTCCCATGTCTCTGTCTCTGTCTCTGTCCCATGTCTCTGTCTCTGTCCCATGTCTCTGTCTCTGTCCCATGTCACCGTCTTGAACCGTTCCAAAGCCGCTGACAGCAGGTCCTCTCAGGGAAGGATACAAACCAAATATGCAAAGTCATGCAAATACCTTTCTGTTTGTTTTTGAACCTGATTTTGTCTTAATAATGTACAAGGTTCTATTCTGAAAAACAACAGCTTTTTTAAATAATGAATACTGCTCTGGGGCCAATGGTCTGCCATCTAGTGATATAAACTGGTAACACATGAGATATGACATTTATCATGCATGTACCTGTGTCAGGGCCACCCTCACTCAACCAGCTCTCCTGCACCAAAAGGTCAAACAGTGACTCACATGGCTCTTTCTCAACACAAAAGATTCATATTTTTTAAATAAAGATCAAGACAGTATTTGAGTTGTGTTTTGACAACAGTCTTTCCAGGTATTCCAGCTGTGAAATCCTTTATATAAGTACAATTCAAATTATCCCTAAATATACCCAAATCCCTCTGATCCATTAAGTCTCTGAAGTCCTCCACAGGAAACCTCTTGGAAGGAAAAGGCTGAGGCGGCAGGTTCTGATATTCCTCCTGGAGAAACAAGGCGAGGCCAGGGACTAGTGATAAATACAAGGACCTGCTCCAGCTTGCTGTCATTTACTCCTATAAATAATATAATAATATAAAATATACACCAAAGTCTGAGGATCAGTGATTATTTTCTATAGTCTGCCTCTGGAGGGTGGCCATTGATTTTTTTTTAGCATATGTTACTATGACAAAAACACACAAATCATGTAAAGGTGGATCTCTTGCATCACATACATATTACGCACGCACCTACGATTATACACATGTTTGTTGCCTCAACTCACATTTGCAGGTGTCAAAGTGGTTTTGGCTCCTTTAGCTCCTAATAAGTGTTGGATTAAAGTAGCTAAAGCAGCGAGGAGAGGGCGTTAGGAGACTAGTGTTGTGTTTCAGCCTCACAGCGCCCCCTCAGGCCGGTCACGTACATTACATTGCTCTCAGGTGGATCAGTCTTCAGCTTTGTGTGGACGGATACATTTACAGAGCCGGTTCTGTCTGCTTTAAAATTATGAGCGTCATTAATATACCAGGGCACAGGACGGATTCTCAGCAAAGAATACAATGCAGTGATTTGTGAACATTATCCTAATAGAAATGGTCCTCTTGGTTGCTCATTGACTAGATAGATAGATAATTTATTGATCCCGGTAGGAGAAATTCACGTGTCCAGTAGCAACAGAAACACATCCATCCACACACAAAAAAACATATAAATAGATTATTCTAAAAGTAGCTAACAATAGTATTAAAATGCAACATTACTTCAGGTCACAGCAGCAGAGATGGAGCCGCTTGGTTTGGGCCATTTTCTCTGCTCTGGTCCAAAGTAAAATGCTGAATGCTTTGTCAGCATTTTTCAAAAAGTCAGCGTTCCTTCAGTGGATTTTCACCTGATCCACTTGGTTGGGACCATGAATCCTCTCTTCTCTTCAGTGCAAAACCATGAACACTGTACTGCAGCAACATCTCGATTAGAAAAAAAACAAAGAAAAATAACAATTGTAAAACATCAACAGTTTCAGAGCTACTTAGGACTCGCTGCCGTTTCCAGCGCGTTCAAAAGACTATTACTGAATTTCCCCACTGTGAGATCAATGAAGTACATCTTATCATTGATGATTAAAAACATTATGAATTGAAAACTCTCTTTGCTATATAAAAGTTTTTCCCGAATGCACATGACAAAAGTTCCTATGTTAGGGGAGTACCTCCAGAAAATGAATAGGAAATAAAATATTGATGAGTAAAAGCTTAATAGCTAAAACAAGCCAGGACCCCTGCAACAAGGTACGAATCAGATCTGCGGGGAGGGGAGCCCAGTCCAACATATAAACTGTATATAAACCGTAGAGTTTAAGATTGAGCCTCAGAGATGGACAGAAACAGTGGGATTACAAATAGACTGTTTCCCCCCGGAACTTATTTACAAGATACAATACTAGTACTCACTGCTCGGCCAATGACGTGAGAGAATGTCGTTGGCGGGGAAAGGGGAAGAAAAGAGTAGAATCTTAATGACTTCCTTTGAGAGTTTGATAATGTTAAATTATATCTGAATACATGTGTGTTGTGTGCAGGACGCAGGCTCTCAGCAGATCGGCTTCTTATTGGGCAGTTGTGGAGTGAGTCTGGCCCTGACCACGGACGCCTGTCAGAAGGGTCTGCCCAAAGCCCCTACGGGAGAGGTGGCCCCGTTCAAAGGTACGGCACAGTTTGGCACAGTATGGCACAGTATGGCACAGTATGGCACAGTATCAAAATTCAAAGTTATCTTTATTGTCCCATGAGGGGAAATTGGTTTAGCAGCAAACAATCATCCAAAAAAAATACAAAGAACAAGAGACAAAGTCACAAAGCTAGTTTCAGGGCAAATATATGCAGTATGGCACAGTATGGTACAGTATGGCACAGAATGACACAGTATGGCACAGAATGACACAGTATGATACAGTATGACACAGTATGGCACAGAATGGCACAGTATGGTACAGTATGACACAGTATGGCACAGTATGGTACAGTATGACACAGTATGGCACAGTATGGCACAGTATGACACAGTATGATACAGTATGACACAGTATGGTACAGTATGACACAGTATGGCACAGTATGACACAGGGTGGCACAGTATGACACAGTATGGTACAGTATGACACAGGGTGGCACAGTATGACACAGTATGGTACAGTATGACACAGTATGGCACAGTATGACACAGTATGGCACAGTATGACACAGTATGACACAGTATGGCACAGTATGACACAGTATGGTACAGTATGACACAGTATGGCACAGTATGACACAGTATGGCACAGTATGACACAGTAAGGTACAGTATGACACAGTATGGTACAGTATGACACAATATGGCACAGTATGACACAGTATGACACAGTATGGCACAGTATGACACAGTATGACACAGTATGGCCCAGTATGGCACAGTATGACACAGTATGGTACAGTATGACACAGTATGGTACAGTATGACACAGTATGACACAGTATGGCACAGTATGGCACAGTATGACACAGTATGGCACAGTATAACACAGTAAGGTACAGTATGACACAGTATGGTACAATATGACACAGTATGGCACAGTATGACACAGTATGACACAGTATGGCACAGTATGGCACAGTATGGCACAGTATGGCCCAGTATGGCACAGTATGACACAGTATGGTACAGTATGACACAGTATGGTACAGTATGACACAGTATGACACAGTATGGCACAGTATGACACAGTAAGGTACAGTATGACACATTCGGTCGTCTTCAGGAAGCCCTCGGTTTTAAAACAGTTGGTGACCCCTGATTTAAACGCTCTGCCTCCCACTGTGCTTACGTCAGGGACCACAGCCTTAAAGAGAAAGCTCTGTATTTACAATAATATATATGAGGAAAAAAACATATACACTACCGTTCAAAAGTTTGGGGTCACACTTATTCACCACCATACGTTGTGAAATTAATAGAAAATAGAGTCAAGACTTTGACAAGTTTAGAAATAATGATTTGTATTTGAAATAAGATTTGTTTTAATCCAACTTTGCTTTTGTCAAAGAATCCTCCATTTGCAGCAATTACAACATTGCACCAAAAACCAGACATTTGCAGCTGGAATAGTCATTTACCACATAAGCAATGTATAGAGTGTATTTCTTTACACTTAAGACTAGTTTAAAGTTATCTACAGCTTTTCCTTCAAAAATAAGGACATTTCAATGTGACCCCAAACTTTTGAACGGTAGTGTATATTTACAGAATGAGAGCTTTGTGGAAGTGGAGGTGTGAGTCTGGAAGAGCAGTCTGGGTCACACTGTGCTTATTTCAGGCTGGCCGCGGCTGCTCTGGTTCATCACTGATGGCAAACATGTGGCGAAACCCCCCAAGGACTGGCAGCCGCCCTTGAGAGACGCCAACAACGACACCGCCTACATCGAGGTGAGCGGGGGAAATTCCACTGATGTGTTTTCAATGTTTAAAAGGAAAACAAGACTGAAAAGCGTAGTTGTAGTATCACTGTTTAATTGTATTACTTTTTAGTTTTATATATTTTGTGTTTCCTTCTCCCCTTGTATGCGAGGTAAATGTGCAAATGTTAATAATGCTTTGTTTGTGTCCAGTACAAAACCAGTAAAGAAGGCAGCACTATGGGGGTGAGCGTGTCGCAGGCGGCCATGTTGGCTCACTGTCAGGCGCTGACGCAGAGCTGCAGCTACACAGAAGGTCAGACACAGTCACTGTGAGAGAGCCAGAAGTCTGCTGTTAGCATGCTAGTGTCAATAACAGTGTCCCAAAGATACACGCTGGCTTAGTAGGTTGCCCTACTAAGGGTTCAATTCCACACTTTCTCCCTGTATCTGGGTGGCTTTTTGCCATTGATTGTTTCTACATATACAATATATATATTTCTGCTTGAGCTTCTTCATGGCTTCTTCATGACAAACTGTAATTTTAGATAATTATTAAGTTTCATAATGTTCTGATCATAAAACAGGTGTCACTGATTATCAGACAGAAGCATGTCTTTGAAAACACATTCAAGGCAGACTCCAGACTTCCTGCAGAGCTGACACAAAGACTTTCTCTACTGTTGCAGGCGAGACCATCACCAACGTGCTGGACTTTAAGAGAGAAGCTGGATTATGGCACGGAGTCCTCACGGTGAGTTGTGCGGCGGAAGCTTAGCTCATGCTAATCATGAGCTAATCAGGAGCTTACAGAGGGATCACAGGGCACGCACACAAACACCTCATTCTCAGACGCGTGGACGAGCTTTAGCCCAATTTGACACAATATGAATGATATCATTCCAAGTTTGAAACCATGTTGAAACCTTGTCCCCTCGTCGAAAACAGACCTGGAGTTGGTTTAACATCCATCTGCGCTGAACTCATCACACTGTGACAAAGACGTCACAGACAGAGCTGTTGCCTTTTACACAAAAGTGTTTCACGTTTTTAAAAAAACACATTAGATCCGATCAGAGTACCGTGTTCAGAAATCTTTTACAATCAATTAATATAAGACATATTACATCTGGATTGGAAACTTGGGTGAAACTGTTTGCACCATTTTATGCTTGTTATTGACGATAAGAAAAGGGTAAAACTGACCAATCAGTGTCTTTGGCAGCTGAACAGTTTGCTGTAATAGCCTGCTCACATGCTCACATGCACACGTGCACACATGCGAACATGTGAACATGCAAACATGCACACATGCCAAACATGCTCACATGTACATATGAACACATGCACTCATGTACACATGCAAACATGCACACATGGACACATGCACATGTGCACACATGGACACATGCACATATGCAGAGGTTACATTGTTGGTCCTGGTCACATGAGTGGTACGGTTTATTAATAAAAACACAACAGAATCTTTTATGTTCTTAATATGAGCTGCAATCCATGATCATCAACAGACTCCAATCAGAGAATCAGCCGTTTATTTAAAACTTTATTCACACAAAAAAGCTAGATGTTTAAATAATACCAGGTAAAAATATCATATGTAACAGAGTTTGTGGCGTATCTTGCTAACCCCAGCAGGTGGATTGCATCAGTAAACAGTGTGTTGTTGTGCGTCCTCAGAGTGTGTGGAAGCGGCTGCATGTGGTCAGTGTGCCCTACTCCCTCATGAAGGTCAACCCTCTGTCCTGGATCCAGAAGGTGCAGGCTTTCAAAGGTAACACACACAAATGCACGCACACACACACACACAGACGCTCACACGCACACAGACACAAACACATACACACATGCACATATGCGCACACACACACACACAAATGCACATACGCACATGCAAACACACGCAAACACACGCATACGCACACACGCACGAACAGCGTCAGTGTAAAAAGGATTTGACTTTGATGCAGCCTAAGCTTAAAATGTGACATCATATTGTGCCTGTGCTGACGCCACAATCCCAGTCAAATCTTTTCATGTCTCCCCTCTCTCTCCTCCTCTCCTCCTCTCCCCTCTCCTCTCTCCTTTCTCCTCTGTCCTCTCTCCTCTCCCCTCTCTCCTGTCCTCTCCAGCCGGGGTGGTGGTGCTGAAGTCCCGGGACATGCACTGGTCCCTGCTGGCCCAGAGGGACCAGAGAGACCTGAGTCTGAGCTGCCTGCGGATGCTGATCGTGGCCGACGGAGCCAACCCCTGTGAGTCAGCGCTGATACTTTTGTCCTTTTTTTAGTTTAGGATTCAAACCAGCAAAATATTCTTTTTTACATAAACAAATCTGACGTCCTCTGGCTGGACCAATGGAGAGCTCAGGACAAGCCAGTGAGCTACTTTTGGCAGTTGAAAGAAAGTCAAAATAATGATGGACTATACTGCCAAAAAAAACAAGGGGTCGCTTTGAGTGTCTTAAAACCAGCTTCCTGTTTCATGCTGCCCTGGCCTCGTCTGACCGGGTGAGCAGGGAAGATTGCTGGGGCTTGGCAGAGGAAGCAGACGAGCTGTGAGCTGCCTCACTGTCCAGACAGCTCACATTGTGCACCCCTTTATGGTGCACTTAGGGGGAACTGGGACATGGACTGGGTTTACTGGTCGGGAGGAGACAGTGAGGAGCTGGTGTTGGTGTAAAAGCGACTTTTGTACTTTAGGATGAGGACAGTTGGCTCTCCCTGTCCGAGTTTAGTATCTTGTAAAAGCACTAATGCAACAACTTGATTAAATGATTCATATATTAGATTTTTTGGCAGTTGTCAATAATAATGACAGTTGTCAATAATATCAGCCGCAGCAGAGGTCATCGATCACCTGAGCGCAGCCGAGTGCAGGCTTTAGGGCAGACATGACCTGCGTCTCAGCGAATAAAGGGTTAGGGGTGCAGCCTCATAACCACCAGCAGACTCATGCTCATGAAGTCAGGTCCACCCGTTTTAGTCCTGCTGTAGTCCTGGTTCACACAGCTAGAGGCTCTATGGATGTATGATGATGATGTGTCAGGCCTAACGACACAACCACAGCTTGACGGTTCACAGCGGCCCCACTGTGGACTGCAGTACTCTGTTCTGACTCCTGTTCTCTGTCCTCAGGGTCCATCTCATCGTGTGACGCCTTCGTGAACGTGTTCCAGAACCGCGGCCTGAGGCCTGAGGTCATCTGCCCCTGTGCCTGCTCCTCTGAGGCCCTGACAGTCGCCATCCGCAGGTCACTGCACACTCTCCCAGGACAGTTCACTGATGACATCACACTCAGAGAAACTGCAGCATGTTGACTTCAATTCATCTCAATTTATTATTGTATAACAAGGAGGCTATGGAAAGGAAATGCACTGATAACAAGCATATAGGAGCCATTGGACTGAGACTGTAGATCCAGGACTGAAGCTGTGGATCCAGGACTGAAGCTGTAGATCCAGGACTGAAGCTGTAGACCCAGGACTGAAGCTGTAGATCCAGGACTGAAGCTGTAGACCCAGGACTGAATCTGTAGACCCAGGACTGAAGCTGTAGACCCAGGACTGAGGCTGTAGATCCAGGACTGAAGCTGTAGATCCAGGACTGAGGCTTTCCACTTCGAGTGTTCCCTTGTCCTGTTCTTCTCCTCTTTCTGTTATATCTTGCATATTTAACAAAAACGGCCTTGTCTGCGATGAACATTACAATAGACTTGTGATTTATGTTTAATAGTTGGAAGTGCACATTTAAGGAGCTTTTTTTTTCTAGTATGTTCTAGTCCAGAGGCCGACAACACAAATTGTCAGTGTCCTCTGAAGTCAGGCTGTTCTGACCTTTTAAAAGAAGGTATGACATTGGAGCTGAAGTTGTCTAAAGGATTTTTACCATCTCCCCGCAGACCTCCGGAGCCTGGCGTCCCGTCGCCGGGGAAGGCCGTCCTGTCTATGTCCAGTCTGAGCTACGGCGTGATCCGCGTGGACACCGAGGAGAAGCTGTCTGTCCTCAGTGTGCAGGACGTGGGACAAGCACTGCCTGGAGGTGAGACCAGGAGGAGACAGGAGCTGCTCTCTATGGCAACACAAACTGTGGCAACACAAACTATAGCACAAACTGTGGCAACACTAGCCTGGTCAATGATAATTTCCTACATGCACGTCGGGGTCTGATCCTAGTGGCTGCAGTTTCCTCGGTTGAATCCCCTCTGACCCTTCAGCGAGAGGGGGAGGCGCATGTTGTAGGTTGGTGTCAGCGACGTCAAGAGTTTGCGCCGCATTGGCTGGTTGTAGTTTGGCGGAGAATGCAATAGTAAAGTAATCTGTTCTGTTTCAGCTCAAAATATCAAGAAAGTGAAGCCGGAGCAAGAGGAATGTTTAGCAAATGTCATTGCTGCAAAGATGTTGTGGCTCTACTCGCCACGGGCTCATTTAGTGGAAAAGGAGATGGCTAAAGCTAGGCTAATTTAATCTGCAAAAGGAGTTAACCCCTCCCACCTGTTAACGGAGCTAAATGAAGCAAATCCAGACCTTAATACAAATGAAATTACAGTACCTTGCGAAAGTATTCGGCCCCCTTGAACCTTTTAACATTTCGCCACATTTTAGGCTTCAAACATAAAGATATACCAAAATTATTTTTGTCATGAATCAACAACAAGTGGGACACAATCGTGAAGTGGAACAAAATGTATTTTGTTTTGATTTTGTTGTATGATTCGGTCTATGTGCCGGTTGTTGGCCTGTGTCTCTGTATTTGCATAAATGGTGTCTTATAAGCCCATGTGGGCTGGGCATCTTTGTATGCAAGACACTATAATAAATAAAAATCTATCTAAAAAATCGATCTATGCATTGGATAATTTAAACTTTTTTAACAAATAAAAACTGAAAAGGGGGACGTGCAATATTATTCGGCCCCTTTACTTTCAGTGCAGCAAACTCAGTCCAGAAGTTCAGTGAGGATCTTTGAATGATCCAATGTTGTCCTAAATGACTGATGATGATAAATAGAATGCACCTGTGTGTGATCAAGTCTCCGTATAAATGCACCTGCTCTTTGATCCTGTTTAAAGCGCTCCAAACTTTCATCTCAAACAAGGAGAAGACTGATCAGAGATGCAGCAAAGAGGCCCATGATCACTCTGGATGAACTGCAGATAACTACAGCTGAGGTGGGAGAGTCTGTCCATAGGACAACAATCAGTCGTGCACTGCACAAATCTGGCCTTTATGGAAGAGTGGCAAGAAGAAAGCCATTTCTCAAAGATATCCATAAAAAGTCTTGTTTAAAGTTTGCCACAAGCCACCTGGGAGACACACCAAACATGTGGAAGAAGGTGCTCTGGTCAGATGAAACCAAAATCGAACTTTTTGGCCACAATGCAAAACGATATGTTTGGCGTAAAAGCAACACAGCTCATCACCCTGAACACACCATCCCCACTGTCAAACACGGTGGTGGCAGCATCATGGTTTGGGCCTGCTTTTCTTCAGCAGGGACAGGGAAGATGGCTAAAATTGATGGGAAGATGGATGGAGCCAAATACAGGACCATTCTGGAAGAAAACCTGTTGGAGTCTGCAAAAGAGCTGAGACTGGGACGGAGATTTATCTTCCAACAGGACAATGATCCAAAACAAAGCCAAATCTACAATGGAATGGTTCACAAATCAATCAATCAATCAATCAACGTTTATTTGTAGAGCGCCTTTCCTACACAAGGCAACGCAAAGCGCTTCACATCCCCTATCACATCATGCATAAATCAAACACATTAAGAGCACAAGATATATTAAAAACATTAAAAATAAAATCACAAAAATTAAAAACCTTTAAACATTAAAATCACAGATGGGACTAAAATCATAAATAGTCACAGTGCATTAAAAAGATTAAAGATAAAAACAAAGATGAAAAGATAAAATCATTCAGTTGTATATGCGCAGCTAAACAGAATTGTTTTGAGCCTAGATTTAAAAGATGCCAGAGTAGACGCCTGTCTCACATTCTCAGGAAGACGGTTCCAGACTCTAGCCGCATGAATCTGAAATGCAGTTTGCCCATGTCTAGTACCGACTCTGGGCACTAACAGGAGTCCAGTCCCTGTGCTCCTCAGAGTCCGGGTCGGTTCATATGGCACAAACATGTCATGGATGTACCTTGGCGCGAGACCATGGAGAGACTTGTACACAAGTAAAGCTGCTTTGAAGTCTATTCTCTGAGGAACAGGAAGCCAGTGCAGAGACCTGAGAACTGGACTAATGTGGTCGTACTTCCTAGTTCTGGTCAGGACTCGAGCTGCTGCATGTTGAATGTACTGCAGCTGTTTTACAGCCTGTTTGGACAGACCTGTGAGCAGGCCATTGCAATAGTCTAACCGACTGGAGACAAAAGCGTGTATAAGAGTCTCCAAGTCTGCCTTAGACACTATGTTTTTAATTTTAGCAATGTTTTTTAGGTGGTAATAAGCTGCTGATGTTACAGATTTTATGTGGCTTTTGAAATTTAAGTCTGAGTCCATTATCACTCCTAGATTTCTGACCTGATTTGAGGGTTGTAGAGAGAGAGCCTGGAGGTGACAAATAACGCTCTCTCTTTGTTTCTGGGGTCCGAAAACAATTATTTCAGTTTTGTCGGTGTTTAGTTGGAGAAAGTTATTTTGCATCCAATCACCGATTTGCTGGACACAGTGAAGGAGCGAGTCCACTGGTTCATGCTCTCCTGCTGTCAGGGACACATAGACCTGAGTATCGTCAGCGTAATTGTGATAAGAGACATTATTACTGTGAATCAACTGACCTAGAGGCAACATGTAAATATTAAACAGAAGAGGACCCAGGATTGACCCCTGTGGCACTCCGCAGGTCAGGGCCAAGTGGTCTGAGGTACAGTTTTCGATCTCCACAAAAAACTTTCTGTCTTGTAAATAGGACCTAAACCAGCTTAGGGCGGTGCCAGCAACACCAACCCAGTCCTCAAGTCTCTGAATGAGGATGCCATGATCAATAGTGTCAAAAGCAGCACTTAAATCTAACAGAAAAAGGACTGAGACTTTTCCTGCGTCAGTGTTTAGTTTGATGTCATTTGTTACCTTTATTAGCGCGGTCTCAGTGCTGTGGTGGGGTCTAAACCCTGACTGGAACATATCATAAGCGTTATTGATTATTAAAAATTCTGATTATTAAAAATAGACGTATCCAGGTGTAGAATGGCCAAGTCAAAGTCCAGACCTGAATCCAATCGAGAATCTGTGGAAAGAGCTGAAGACTGCTGTTCACAAACGCTCTCCATCCAACCTCACTGAGCTCGAGCTGTTTTGCAAGGAACAATGGGCAAGAATTCCAGTCTCTGTGAAAAACTGATAGAGACATACCCCAAGCGACTCGCAGCTGTAATTGCAGCAAAAGGTGGCGCTCCAAAGTATTAGCGCAAGGGGGCCGAATAATATTGCACGCCCCACTTTTAAATGTTTTAATTGTTAAAAAAGTTTAAATTATCCAATACATTTCGTTCCACTTCACGATTGTGTCCCACTTGTTGTTGATTCATGACAAAAAATATTTTTTTTATATATTTATGTTTGAAGCCTGAAATGTGGCGAAATGTTGAAAGGTTCAAGGTGGCCGAATACTTTCGCAAGGCACTGTAATTCGATGTTGTGGTAAGACCAGGTTATGGCAACACAAACAGTTGCTAAAGTCCAGAAACACAAATTCTGCAAAATTCCCAACATTTGCAACAGCCCCAAAGCACAATGCTACTCTGTGATTGGTCGGTTGACTTGTTCCAAATCTAAAGTTGTGTTTCCCCAATGGTAAATTATCAAGCAGAATGTCAGTCACTTTCTGGAGAAAATTCCTCTCTCTGTGGATCACATCTGCCATCAGAAATAAAATACTCACAACACAAAATGACAAAATATTGGACCGTAAATACATACAGTGGGCCATTTTTCTCATTTCTAGTTTTATCTTGTTTTGTGACCGACAAATGTATCAACAACCAGGACAAATGTATCCTACACAATTTTACAGAGCAGCGAGTTTATCTCTGAGTTTGGTTCATTTTAATGTTTGCGATTATATTGAGTGCAGTCATGGGGGCCCCGTGGTGGCTTCGAGGCCCTCAGTAGGATCCACATTTACAGGTGTGTGTGTGCGTGTGTGTGTGTGTGTGTGCAGGGCTGGTGTGTGTGGTGCGAGTAGAGGGCCCCCCCCTGCTCTGCCAGACTGACGAGGTGGGGGAGATCTGCCTCAGCTCTGGAGCCTCAGGACTGTCCTACTACGGCCTGCCTGGGATCACCAAGAACGTCTTTGAGGTCTGTCTCTGTTTGAAACGGACAGATATATTTCTTCCTGCTGCTGTCAGACTGTACAAAGAGAACTGCTGAGCCTGTACATGTCATTCATCTGCAATCATGTGCAATGTGCAATACTGCAACTTCAGAATGTCACTTTCTCCACTCATTACCCTGCCCCACTGTATATGTACATGATTTTTCACTATACTGTATATATAGATAGACAGAGGTATCGAGATATATTTGTATTGGCGCATTTACAGCAAGCTGAGAAACATGGCTTATATTAATACTGTTAATACCGTTCTGTGAGTGTGTTGCAACAATGGAATTTCCCCACTGTAGGACGAATAAAGGATCTGTATCTTATATAAAGAGGTCCCTCACTATCACGGTTCAGGGGTCTCCAACTTTCACTTCAGGTAGACCTCATAATGCTACTATAAATTAAGTCAATTTTATTAATTTATTCATTCATTTATGTCTTAATCCATTTCTGGGTCGGGGACAATCAGAGCTGCCACCTAAATCCATAACCCTCACTTCAGGCAAGGTGGGGTTAAGTGTCTTGCCCAGGGACACAATGACAGCAGATATCAGTGGGAGCAGGGGGCATGGGTCGTGGGGGATCAAACCCATGTCCATTTGGTTTTATCTTGAAAAAAATTGTTAAAACAATGAAAGCTTTAGTCTTACTTCTTGTTTATTGGCAAATCTTGTTTTAAAGAAGCAGTTTGTAAAAATCTGGCCAAAAGTGGTAATGCAGCCTCTCTCACTCTCCCTGACTCAGGTTGCCAGATATGCAGACGAATCCAGCTGGGACCATAACAGCTGAATAGACAAGAGTTTTGTCAACAACAAATCTGTAACCAACACCTTTTTCACAAAGATAGAAATCTTGATTTTATTCCTTGTTTTGTCGTTAGTTTTACCTTTTTAGTACCTTTTTTAGTTCTGCGGCCACATGGTACTTTATCAGTGAGATTAGCTCGGCACAGTGAGTTCTGGCAACCCGGATCACGGACTTTCTGACGGTGGAGGACGGGAGATTGAATTAAAAACAGAAACAGTAAGATTTAGGGGCTGTAAAACTAATAATTTTAATTTAAAATATCTTGGCTGAACTACTGTTATCAGTTAAAGAAGTATTGGAAAAGACCATGGTGTATTAATGCCTTTTGACAGATTAGGGCCCTTTAATGATGATTTGACATAAAAATCTTTGACATATTGCTACTTTAATATAAGTTTTTTTAAAGTTCTATAATTCATTTTGGTTGTGTAGAGTTATAAAACAATCCATCAGAATGTATCTGTGCAGAACAATGATCCTTTGGGGAGATACTTTAAAGAGGGTGGCGAGCTACTGGTGGCTACTGAGCTATAAAAACAACAATTGTAAAGCGCCTTGTGACTGTGGTTTATGAAAGACACAATTCACATAAACATTACTCACTTACTAATGTTTGAGACCCCTGCTTTAGAGCTTCTCACCATGCTCTTCGATGTGTCCGGCTTCACGCTGATACAAGAGATCGATCACATCTAAATGCTGGATATGCAGAGTTTGTGTTGACGTTGTTTGTCCTCCTGCAGACCACCCCACTGTCGCCCTCTGGTGGCCCGGTGTGTGAGCGCGCCTTCACCAGGACCTCTCTGCTGGGCTTCATCGGACCGGTCAGTTCTGTTCATCCATCAAGCACAAATAAATCCATTATTCTAATAGTTGTCAACTCATTCAATAACCGGTGAATGGTGTTTGGAACATGTGAGAAGAGTTTTGATAACTTTGATCATTCTAGAAGGACTGTAAAATAAAATAATAATGTCAATCAATATAACAGTCGTCTCTCTGAAGAAGTTCTCAGGGGAAACATCACTGAGACATAAGATCCCATAAACATTGACCTTTCACGATCTAAACTCATTGATTAATCAAAAGAATTATCAGCAAACTAATCGCGTCCCGCCAAGCAATTTTAATCCAGCCCACGGCCCATTTTTCACAAAACTGTACTTAATCCAGCATTTTCTGCACCGCTTTGACGCATTTGAGCAGCGGTGTGTTCGTGGCCAGCTCCGGTCATCTGTGAAGACATTTGCGTTTCTCTCAACATCGAATGCAGAACTAAAAATAGGCTGTAAATATTTACTGCTAAAGACAGAGGCAAGCTGTGCTTAAACCTAACTGTGTTTAAGGAGAACCATTTGGGTCTGCACCAAACGAAGCAGAGAACTTTGCTATCCACGCTGCAAAAGTAGCAAGACTTTCACCTAGCGTTAGCATCAAGGGAGGCAGCAAGCTAGTCCAGATTTGTGATATCACACACAATTCCTATAAACAGTAAAGTATTCGCAGAGGGGGAGTTTGATCAGCAGTGTTTGGACTCTGCTGATTTAAAGGAGCAGTGCGTAAAAATCTGGCCAAAAGTGGAACTGCAATCTCCCTGACTCAGGTTGCCAGATATGCAAAGGAATCCAGCTGGGACCATAACAGCTGAATAGACAAGATTTTTGTCAACAACAAATCTATTACCAACACCTTTTTCACAAAGATAGAAATCCTCGTTTTATTCCTTGTTTTGTTGTTAATGATTTGAGAATCATAACAAAATGTTGAAATTAAGATGAAAAATTTAGTGTTTTAGGAAAAAACCTCTGGCCCTTAAAGGGTTAACACTGACTTAACTGTTGTTCCTGGCTCTAAAACAGTGTGTGTGTGTCTCTGTGTGTGTATAATATGTATATAATGTGTGTGTGTGTGTGTGTGTGTCTCTGTGTGTGTATAATATGTATATAATGTGTGTGTGTGTGTGTGTCTCTGTGTGTGTATGATATGTATATAATGTGTGTGTGTGTGTGTGTCTCTGTGTTTGTATGATATGTATATAATGTGTGTGTGCGTGTGTGTCTGTGTGTATGATATGTATATAATGTGTGTGTGTGTGTCTCTGTGTCTGTATGATATGTATATAATGTGTGTGTGTGTGTGTCTCTGTGTCTGTATGATATGTATATAATGTGTGTGTGTGTGTGTGTGTGTGTATGATATGTATATAATGTGTGTGTGTGTGTCCCTGTGTGTTTATGATATGTATATAATGCGTGTGTGTGTGTGTGTGTATGATATGTATATAATGTGTGTGCGTGTGTCTCTGTGTGTGTATGATATGTATATAATGCGTGTGCGTGTGTCTCTGTGTGTGTATGATATGTATATAATGGGTGTGTGTGTGTGTGTGTGTGTAGGACGGGCTGGTGTTCGTGGTGGGGAAGCTGGACGGTCTGATGCTGGTGACCGGACGCAGACACAACGCAGACGACGTGGTGGCGACGGCGCTGGCGGTGGAGCCCATGAAGTTTGTGTACCGCGGCAGGTGAGCTCAGGGAACAGCAGGTGCCACAGTGGGGCGGCTGCGGCTGCGGCTGCGGCTGCGGCTCAAAAATGCTCATGACACTCCGGTGTTCTGACGAGTTGTGTACTTCAAGCTCATTTAAAATAAAAAATGTGATGACACAAAAAATCTTCCATAACTGCGAGGCCGGAGACAAGGAGGTTGGATCTGAATGATCTATTGTGTTTCAGTTTCAATGTTCTGATCATAAAACTAGTTTTCCTTCTGTAAAATACTGTATTCTAAATTTACCACTACCTTATTACCATTTCAGGTATTGCTTTTAACCCGGCACACACCCTATACAGTGTGTCTGTGTGTATGCGCGTGCGCGCATAGATAATATATATGTGTGTGTGTGTGTGAATAATATATATATATATATATATGTGTGTGTGTGCGCAGGTGTGTATTATGTATGTGTGTGTATGTATAGTATAAATGTGTAAGCATGTGTGCGTGTATAATATATATGTGTGTGTGTGCGTGTAAAATGTGTGTGTGTGCGTGTGTGAAATATGTGTGTATGCGTGTATAATATATATGTGTTTGTGTGGGTGTGTATATTACATGTGTGAGTCTGTGTTTGTGTATAATACGTATATGTGTGTGTGTGTGTGCGTGTTTAATTTTGTAATATTTATGTTTCCCAGACTCGTAATGGTGTCCACACTGAAATTAATCTTTGATGTCCAATAGGGGGCGACAAACCTCTTCATACTGTGTTTTGAGACCCCCTTAATCAAACCAATATATTTGTGCAGCACACTGAGCTGTCTGTGTGTGTTGTTTGTGGTGCGTTCAGGATTGCGGTGTTCTCAGTGTGTGTGTTGCACGATGAGAGGATCGTGGTGGTGGCAGAGCAGAGGCCTGACGCTTCAGAGGAGGACAGTTTCCAGTGGATGAGCCGCGTACTGCAGGTGAGAGCCTCGTCCACCAGGGGGAGACACTCGTATGTACGACCAGTGCAGCTCATGTCTCACATCTTTCACACCACTCTGCCGCCTCCACACCTGTGGGTCAAAGCGCAACCAACAGGGAAAAAGAGCAAAAACAGTTCATATTTTTGTTTAAAATATTCAATTCAATGTCTTTGAATTTTTGTCTCGCCCTAAATCACAAATCAAACACAGGAAATGCAATAATATCAAACACAGGAGCCATTGGTCCAGAGAGAGCGGGACGACCACTGACCACTGTTCTTAGACCCTCATGCTTTGAAGTGTGTATTTGTGGGGGTGGTGTGTGTGTGTGTGTGTGCGCATGGGTAAGTGTGTGTGAGTGTTAATGTGGGTGTGTGTGTGTGTACGTGTCTGTGTGTGTGGGTGTGTGTGTGTTTTGGTGTGTTGTGTCTGGGATGGTGAGACGGTTTGTGTTCGGCTCTACCAGCCAGGTGTGTATGTGAGCTGGTTGTTGGGCAGGCCATTGATAGTATCCATCAGGTGTGTGTGTGCTAGTGTCTCTGCAGGCCATTGATAGTATCCACCAGGTGTGTGTGTGCTAGTGTCTCTGCAGGCCATTGATAGTATTCACCAAGTGTGTGTGTGCTGGTGTCTCTGCAGGCCATTGATAGTATCCACCAGGTGTGTGTGTGCTGGTGTCTCTGCAGGCCATTGATAGTATCCACCAGGTGTGTGTGTGCTGGTGTCTCTGCAGGCCATTGATAGTATCCACCAGGTGGGTGTGTACTGCCTGGCACTGGTTCCTGCGAACACGTTGCCCAAGGCTCCTCTGGGCGGGATCCACATTTCTGAGAGCAAACGCCGCTTCCTGGACGGGACGCTGCACCCCTGCAACGTCCTCATGTGTCCACACACCTGTGTCAGCAACCTGCCCCAGCCCCGCCACAAGCAGCCAGGTACACACATAAGATAAGATATACTTTATTGATCTCACAAAGGAGAAATGTACATGTCACATCTGGCATGGATAGAAACACTCAAGATTGTGCAAAAAGAAAGAAATGTGCAAACATGTTAAATGCAGGATATTATGTACAATAAAAAATGTGTTTATTTAAAAAGTGGCAATCAGAAACATATACATACACACACACACACACACACACAGTGACACTCATATGCTGAGACACACACATAAACAGTCAAACACACACACACACATATGCATGCGCACACAGACACGCACGCACACACACACACACACCATGCAACGTCCTCATGTGTCCACACCTGTGTCAGTAACCTGCCCCAGCCCCGCCACAAGCAGCCAGGTATAGACACACACACACGGACACACACAGAGACACACACATACATAAAACCACAGAGACACACATGCACAGAGACATACGCGCACACACTGTGACACTCATACACTGAAACACACACATACACAGTTACATACACACACACACACATACAGTGACACACAGATATGCACGCATGCAGAGACACACACATGCACGTACACACTTACAGAGACGCACATTGACACACATACGCACGCAACACAGAGACGCACACACACACATACAGAGACACACAGAGAGACACACACAGAGGCATAGAGACAACACACACAGACAGAGACACAAACACACACATTGGCTGAGACTGTGTGTGTGTGTGTGTGTGTGTGTGTGTGTGTGTGTGTGTGTGTGTGTGTGTGTGTGTGTGTGTGTGTGTTGCAGAGGTGGGTCCAGCCTCCATGATCGTGGGGAACATGGTGGCAGGGAAGAGGATCGCTGTGGCCTGTGGACGAGACGTGGGGCAACTGGAGGACAACGAGCAGGTCTCACACACACACGGCTTTAAACACGTCTCTCAGCTTTGGACAGAGTGTGTGTGTGGTGTATGTGTGTGAGTGTCTATGCCTCTGTGTGTCTCTGTATGTGTGTGGTGTGTGTGTGTGAGTGTCTATGCCTCTGTGTGTGGGTGCGTCTCTGTCTGTCTGCGTGTGTCTCTGTCTGTCTGTGTCTCTGTGTGCGTGCGAATGTCTGTCTGTCTGTGTGTGTGTGTGTGTGTGTGTGCAGGTGTGTGTGTTTGTGCGTGTGTCTCTCTCTGTCTGTGTGCGTGCGGATGTCTGTGTGTGTATGTGTGTCCATGACTGTGTATGTGTGTGAGTGTGTGTCTCAGTGTAAGTGTGTCACTGTGTATGTGTGTGTGTGTGTGTGTGTGTCTCTTTAAACACGTCTCTCAGCACAGCAACACAATAGAGAAGCAAGTATACAATAAAGTGTTTTGTTTCTCTTCCTTGTTGCCCCTGTAGTTCTTGTATATCCAGGACGTCCTGCAGTGGAGGGCCCAGGCCACTCCAGACCACCCCCTCTTCATGGTCCTCAACTCCAAGGTATGCACCATCTCTGTGACCAGTATTCACCGAATTGTGTAAGACTCATAGTTTATCAAATACAAAACTAAAGAAACAGCTCAAATGTAATAAATGTATTTCTTAAGTTCATTTCAGTAGTTACAAATCTTTCAACTGTGCCACAACACACATTCAAATCCATGAAAACGTGTGAAGAAGATGACAAAGTCTGGGATCGTGTCTTTAATTCAGACTGAAGACATGTTTTATTGTCGTTGGTAGAGACAGCACGAACACGATAATAGACAGCAGAGGAATGAACACCGTCCAATCAGCTTTCGCCGCGATGCCAGTAGCTTGGCCTTCAGAAATCAAAACATGCAGTGGAAAAGTACTGGCTTGTGCATATTATTAGAATGATGAGTTAGAACTTTAACCACAGTTGCTTCAAAGTGTCATGAAATCTCTAAACGTGTTAAAATGTGATTCAATTCAGAAAACTGTAGAAGAAGGATTCTACTCCTTTGTCCGTCCAAATGAAATCATGCAAAGCTGTGGTTTCATTGTTGCAGCTGGTGTTGAAAGCAGAATGATGTTGGTGCATGGTTATAAAGTTCCACTACGCCGAAACGACATTCTGGTTGTTTTTGCTTTGCAGCGTGTCTGCAGTGCCTCTGTATAAACCGGGCCTAAGATAAGATAAGATAGACTTTATGGGGCTTGCCTATTGTCATTGGTGTTAATGTGTGTGTGTGTGTGTTTTGTTGAAGGGCACTGTAGGGTATTGATTCTTGCTTTTGTGTTGTATTGTAATATGTATGTGTCTACGTTTCCTGTGAATTATTGCAATAAGTGCATGTTTGAAATAAATACAAATAAAAATGAAAAAAATGAAAAAGTGGAAAAACAACACACCCTCTCCCTTCACACAACACTCCACCTCAGGGCTGAACTTTTTGAACAAATGAACAGGATTGATGCAGAATGTTTGTTGTGTGTCCAGGGCACAGTGTCCAGCTCGGCCTCGTGTGTCCAGCTGCAGAAGAAAGCAGAGAGGGTGGCAGCAGCTCTGAGCGGCCGCATCAACACTGGAGACCATGTGGCTCTGCTTTATCCCCCAGGTACTATGTAGACCACTGCTGACCACCTCAGACCACTGCTGATCACTGCTGACCACTCACACTCTGTTCGACCTCCCTGCTACTACAGCATTCAAAAAGCTGTCCAAAAGACCCTCTGTTTGCTGTGCCCCTCCCCCCTTTGATCTCTTCATCTCCACAGCTGCAGTGGCCAAACATTTCTCCAGGTCGTCTGATATTATCTTGCCTGATTATATTGTATAAGCCAAGAGTATGACCCTCATTCTTTAAGATATTTTGCATAATTCATTTTTCTACATTATGATCAATATTGGTCCCAGTATTGTCCCTTGTGGTACTCCATTGCTTATATCCCTACAACTTGATTTGCATTGTATTTTTCATTTGCGGCCACATGTAAAAGATAAACCCAATCAGACTCGTTTGTCTTTATTGTGTGTGCAGGTGTGGATCTCATAGCCACGTTCTATGGCTGCCTGTACGCCGGAGTGGTCCCGGTCACTGTGAGGCCCCCGCACCCCCAGAACCTGGCCACCACGCTGCCCACGGTCAAGATGATCGTCCAGGTAACTGCACCACTCTTTACGTCTTCGCTTATAATGTGCATTTTAAAGTTGGGGTATCTAACTATGTTTGTCCCAGCATAGAGTTTTGTAAAAGTTAATGTTATGAACAAATCAGACCACAACAGGCTGTCTAATCATCTCTCTAATGACCATGTTATGTTAAACTAGTGATAGAAGTGTTTTAGAGCCAGGAACTATTATTTATTGTATTATCGTATGTTTTTTTTTTTTTTTGTTCTGAAAGTTACATACCGCAGCTTTAGGGAAACTAGTATGTGTGACGCTGTGGTGATGTGTTGGACAGGTCAGCAAGTCGGTGTGCATCCTGACCACGCAGACCATCATGAAACTTCTGAAATCTAAAGAAGCGGCGGCGGCTGTGGACGTGAAGAGCTGGCCCCTGGTCATGGACACAGGTAACACACTTTTTAGGTGTGGGTGTGTCTATACTTCTGTGTTTATACTTCTGTGTTTATACTTCTGTGTCTATACCTCTGTGTTTATACTTCTGTGTCTATACTTCTGTGTTTATACCTCTGTGTTTATACGTCTGTGTTTATACTTCTGTGTTTATACTTCTGTGTTTATACCTCTGTGTTTATACCTCTGTGTTTATACCTCTGTGTTTATACCTCTGTGTTTATACCTCTGTGTCTATACTTCTGTGTTTATACTTCTGTGTCTATACTTCTGTGTTTATACCTCTGTGTTTATACCTCTGTGTTTATACCTCTGTGTTTATACCTCTGTGTCTATACTTCTGTGTTTATACCTCTGTGTTTATACCTCTGTGTCTATACTTCTGTGTTTATACCTCTGTGTTTATACCTCTGTGTTTATACTTCTGTGTCTATACTTCTGTGTTTATACTTCTGTGTCTATACCTCTGTGTCTATACTTCTGTGTCTATACTTCTGTGTCTATACTTCTGTGTCTATACTTCTGTGTTTATACCTCTGTGTTTATACCTCTGTGTCTATACTTCTGTGTCTATACTTCTGTGTTTATACTTCTGTGTCTATACTTCTGTGTTTATACTTCTGTGTCTATACCTCTGTGTTTATACCTCTGTGTTTATACTTCTGTGTTTATACCTCTGTAATGGCTGACCAATACTATTCGATGTTGTAGCGACCCGTCTCAACGCTGGTGTAACGTGTAATGGTGCTTTCAGACCGGATCATGCGTTGCGTCGGGTTTCAATGCAAAGTCTATGGTGGCACGCGTTCGGCCGTCACAACGCACGGACCTCTCGGTTCGCAGGAGATGGATTCGGCTCATCCTTTCCTTGGGACGTTCGTGCGACAACCAATCAGAGAGCAGCAAAGTGGTCACGGGGACATTAGCGGACTGAGCGAGCAGATTGAAAATACTCGTAAACAGCCAAAACAGGAGCCACACCAGGCTTCACCAGAACTCAAACCAGGGTTGACAGTGGGGGACTCTGTGCTTGTGAAAATATGTGTTGTGATGCTCCCGTGACCTTATGCAACTGCTTCGAGTGTGTTCGCCGATGCGGAAATTTCGTTTAATAATATTAATAAACGTATGGCGCACCTCCGTGAACACATACTACTGTTATATAAAGCCCGTGGAATGTCTCTGTTCAAAGACACGCTGCAAAGCTGCATATTGGAGAAGATCTGTACACAAGAAGCCGCTAGCATAGCTCTGTTAGCATTAGAGCCGGCCGGCTACTTCCGGTACTGGCCAGGACGTTCTGGTGTGAAGTCCTCTGCGTCTGAAAACTAGAGAATGCGCGTCTGGTGAGCGGGGCTTCAGCATTTCAGCGTTGCCGGTCTGAAAGCCCCATCAGTCCGTGGTGATAGAAGGATGACTTTCACGATAATAGAACAACAGGATGGAGCAGGGTTTTCTTCACTTTCCTTCCTCCCCTACGTCACTGTCACATGACACATTTCACCCAATCACAATACCCCACTGCACTGCTCCAAACTAACAAATGTATGACTCATCAAAATAATAACACTCTTAGTTCTAAGGCTAAGGGCACATTCTACTGGTCTTCCCTTTACTCATGTTTCCATTTGTTTTGCCAACAGTAACTATTCTTAAGTTGTTTAAGTGATTAGATGTATGGACTTTATTAACATCTATGGTCTTGGGTCACCTGCCCCTTACGAAACAATGGCTCTATGTGTTTTTTTATCATTGTATTTTTCTGTTTTTTGTTTCTCTGATCGTAAAGTACTCAGAGATAACTACTGTATTTATTTACTGATTTAGGGCTCTACAAAAATACATTGAACTGCATTGAATTCCCACGACTGAACACAAATAATGACCATTGACCTCCATGTTACAAATCCTGAATCTGAGTCTGTGTCTCTGTTCCAGACGACCTCCCCAGAAAGAAGTGTGTTCAGCCGTACAAGCCGCCCACTCCGGAGATGTTGGCGTACCTGGACTTCAGCGTCTCCACCACGGGCATCCTGGCCGGAGTCAAGGTGGAAAAACTAAATACTCCCTCTGATGATGGACAAATCTAAAATACAACATTTTCAACCATTTCCAAATCAGACTCTGATTGACTAGACCAGGCACGTCCAAACTAAGGCCCGTGGGACAATTGCGGCCCTCAATGTCACTTTATGTGGCCCTCTGCCTTGCTAACCCAAAGTCGTCTTTGAGATCATAAACACAAGTTCACTGTGTCATCCATCCAACTTCAGCTCAATAATTCAGCCAATATAGACATGCTGTACCTTGTTCTAAAAGCCCATACGTCTGGAATTCAGTTGTTGACTTTATATGTGTATACTGTACTGACGTGGTTTTTGATTGTGTCACAAACTTCCGTTAATGGTGCTAATGTTGCTAGTGACATGGTAAACATAAACAGCCAAATTCCAATCAAGTTTTTCCATTTGTGATTTCGGTCCCTGGACTAGCCTGGTGAACTAAAGTGGCCCTCTTGCTAAAATGTTTGGACACCCCTGGACTAGACTCTGTGCAGACAGTATGAGACGCTGAGGCCAAGGAATGAAAGAAGGCTCTTACTCATGTTATAGTTAGGGGCTGGTACAATCATTTGTCATGAAGAAGGCCGATATAAAGTATAAAGCGGGGGTCTCCAACCTTTTTCAATTGGAGAGCTACTTTCATAAAACGTAAATGGCAGAGAGCTACTCCTTTGGCAGTCGTAATAAAAGTGTAGCCCATACGATAACTACAGCCAATCATGGAGAACACACATGCACAACATACCATTATACCAGACAGTGTCCCTGCATTCATGATAAGATGTAAAATTAAAATAGATTATTGAATCCTTTGGGGAGCTACCTGAAGGAGGGTGGGGAGCTGCTAGTAGCTCCCCAGCCACAGGTTGGAGACCCCTGATATAGAGCCCATTGTCAGTTAAGGCAAAACTTAAAATATGTAGAATATTGATGTCAAAACTTCTCTTCTGTCCTTTCTTTATGGTCCAGTCTCACAGTCTGTCCTCTCTCTGGTCCAGCCTTCACAGTCTCTGTCCTTTCTCTTTGGTCCAGTCTCACAGTCTGTGTCCTCTCTCTCTGGTCCAGTCTCACTGTCTGTCCTCTCTCTGGTCCAGCCTTCACAGTCTCTGTCCTCTCTCTCTGGTCCAGTCTCACTGTCTGTCCTCTCTCTGGTCCAGCCTTCACAGTCTCTGTCCTCTCTCTCTGGTCCAGTCTCACTGTCTGTCCTCTCTCTGGTCCAGCCTTCATGGTTTCTGTCCTCTCTCTGGTCCAGCCTTCATGGTCTCTGTCCTCTTTCTGGTCCAGCCTTCATGGTCTCTGTCCTCTCTCTGGTCCAGATGTCCCATAGTTCCACCAGTGCCCTGTGCCGGTCCATTAAGCTGCAGTGTGAGCTGTACCCGTCCCGACAGATCGCCATCTGCCTGGATCCCTACTGTGGCCTGGGCTTTGCTCTGTGGTGCCTCTGCAGGTGAGGAGGGCTCACTAACCACACACACACACACACACACACACACACCCTTCATATAAACATGAATGCACACACAAAGATGCATGGACACAACTCCACATACACACACATAAGCACAAAAACATGCACAAACATGCAATGCTACACACAAAGATGCACACATACCTCCACAAACACACACAAGCACTCAATAATTCATTCAATAACTTTGCAAAATGTATTCCACTTTGAGCACATTCTGACCGTCCTAAAATAATATTTACCAATGGGATGAAACAAAATAATCTTGTTTTAAAAAGGTACAAGAGATGTCTCCCTTTGAATGAGAAAATAAAGCAACAGTTCTTGAAATAGGACTAAATGTCTTTGTCCCATTGGAGAATCTTGTTTTAAGACTCTAAGTCTTAGTTTGAGACAGAATTAACTCAGACTAAGATAAAAACCACCGGATTCAAGCAGTAATTACCTCTTATTTTATCATTTGTTGCAGTGTTGTAAAGTTTTAAATGATTTGACATTTGAAAAGAAGAAATGCCAAAGTAAACGGGTGATCTTCCGCTGTGTGCAGTGTGTACTCGGGTCACCAGTCCATCCTGGTGCCTCCTCTAGAGCTGGAGACCAACCCCTCGCTCTGGCTCTGTGCGGTCAGCCAGTACAAGGTGCGGGTGACCTTCTGCTCCTACAGCGTCATGGAGGTGTGCACCAAGGGCCTGGGTGCGCAGACCGACCAGCTCAAGGTAGGGGCCTACTCTAGAGCAGACTGACCAGCTCAAGGTAGGGGCCTCCTCTGGGGCAGCCCGACCAGCTCAAGGTAGGGGCATCCTCTAGAGCAGACCGACCAGCTCAAGGTAGGGGCCTCCTCTAGAGCAGACCGACCAGCTCAAGGTAGGGGCCTCCTCTAGAGCAGACCGACCAGCTCAAGGTAGGGGCCTCCTCTAGAGCAGACCGACCAGCTCAAGGTAGGGGCCTCCTCTAGAGCAGACCGACCAGCTCAAGGTAGGGGCCTCCTCTAGAGCAGACCGACCAGCTCATGGTGGGGGCCTCAAGGTGGTAACTGATCAAGTGTGTGTTTCAGCTGAAGAGTGTGAACCTGGCGTGTGTGCGGACCTGCATGGTGGTGGCAGAGGAGCGCCCCCGTATGGCCCTCACCCAGTCCTTCTCCAAGATCTTCAAGGACCTGGGCCTGTCCCCCCGAGCGGTCAGCACCACATTCGGCTGCCGGGTGAACGTGGCCATCTGCCTACAGGTACTGCCTCCTCTCCTAGTGGGCTGTGTTTGTGTAATAATGTCAGTCTGTACCTGTCCTCACACTTAATGTAAAGCAGAAATGTCAAAACGATCCAGTTTTATAGAAAAAAAACTCAAGAGAAGTTTGTTTTGGTCTTGTCCTGTCCCCTCCTGTCCTGTGTACAAACGTGTCTCCCCTGTTTCTGTGTCTCTGTATGTGTGTGTCTGTCTGTGTGTACGTTTGTGTGTGTCTGTGTCTCTGTGTGTATGTGTGCGTGCGTATGTGTGGTGTCTGTCTATGTGTGCGTTTGTGTGTGTGTGTGTGTGTGTGTGTGTGTGTGGTCAGCCCAACCGTCTGGGGCCGCTGCAGGAGCAGGTAGTGTCCCAGTGACCCTCAGTGCTGCATGAGTGAGTGTTGGACTAGAACATGAGAATGCTCATCATGAGGCACTTCGAGCTCATCTGTCAGTGCGGCTGCAAGGAACAATCCATCCCTTCTCGCTTCATTGTTACAAACCTCTTCAACAAATCAGTATGAATCATCAGCTATGGCTAGCAGCGCTTCAGGCCCTGATTACACGGAGACGCAGCTAAGCAATCCGCAAAAAAAACATCCCCACCTCAACAATGTAAAACAATGCAGTTCTTGCGCCTGGCCAGTAGTGGGCAGTGAAACTTTACAATGTGACACCCACCAGTTTAACCACGTCCTCAACAACATACTCCTCAGGCCACTGCAGAATACACCAATATCATGCTGCATTAAACTACAACGCATCTACAGCTTTGCGTGCTTTTGTTTGGACGAAGAAGCAGAATTTCTCCTGTCGATCCGCCGCCATTGTTTTTTATTTTTGTTCTTGGCTCCTGTGCAAAGTCCACACGCACAGGGGAGGGGGGGCGTGGAGGTCATCGCAGCCAAAGAGCTCGCGTTTTTTTCTTCACGCGGCTGCGATACGGCCCTCTGCGGCATCAGTATTGTTCCGCTCCGGAGGCTGTTTTTCCAAGCTTGCGTTTGAACGAAAGGCCAATCCCCTAAAGTCAACTCTATCGTCTTACTATCACAGCGTCTCCGTGTAAGAAGGGCCTCAGACCGCTCCCTGTCAGACCATCCCAGGCCCCCATCACAGGCCCCCATCTCAGCCTGAGCAAGTGCTTCAACCTGAGATACGGCTTCTCCTGGAGTCTAAACCTAAAGCTCAGCCGCTGGATAATGCTTTCACACGGGTGCAAAGACTAAAAATGAATGCACTACTTTCTCTAAACAAAGACATAGCGGCTCTGACTGGTTCTGGGTCTGCTCAAAACCAGGGTTTAGGGTCAGGGTTACGGGTTATAATCTTCAGGGAACCTTATATTGTCCATGAAACAAACAGCAGCATGTGTCGTGGAGACACACACACACACACACCTGCCTGTGTCTATCACCATGAGGGGACTTAGCATCAGGTGAATAACTATATAATCCACTGAAATACATTGCAAATGCTGTATACATTTAAAACGTTATTTAGTTAGTCCCACACCTGTTAGCTAGTGCCACAGCCAATAGCTAGTCCCAAAGGTGATAGCTAGTTCCTCAGGTGTTAGCTAGTCCCACGGCTGTTAGCCGAGACCCGATCACTCCATTTTGTGATGGCCAGATTCCTCACTCTATTGGACAAGATGTATCGTTCATGATTTAGGTTTTCGTTGTTAATTGTGCTGCGCATGAATGAACTGTAAATCTCTCTGAAGAGTGCGACATCACAGTGTTTGACTCACGTCTGAACCACAGACTTTTGTCCTCGTCTCCAGGCTGCAGCTGCTCGGCTTTGCTCACATCTCATCTGTGTCTGTAGGACCACTGCTCTCTTACTGTATGTCCTCTCATCTCTCTCCTCTCTCTCCCCTCTGTCCTCTTTCCCCCATCTGTCCTCCCTCTCCCCCGTCCCCCTCTCTCTCCACTCACTCCTCTCTCTCCCCTCTGCCCCTTCCCCCTCTGTTCTCTCTCTCTCCCCTCACTCCTCTCTCTCCACTCACTCCTCTCTCCCCTCTGTCCTCTTTCTCTCTCTGCCCCCTCCCCCCTCTGTTCGCTCTCTCTCCCCTCTCTCCACTCTCTCCTCTCTCCCCTCTGTCCCCTCTCTCCACTCACTCCTCTCTCTCTCCTCTCCCCCCTCTATCCTTTCTCTCCCCTCTCTCCTCTCCCTCCTCTGTCCCCTCTCTCCACTCACTCCTCTCTCGCTCCTCTCTCTCCTCTCCCTCCTCTGTTCCCTCTCTCCACTCACTCCTCTCTCTCTCCTCTCTCCTCTCTCCCCTCTGCCCTCTCTCTCCCCTCCCCTCTCTCTCAGGGCACCTCGGGACCGGACCCCACCACAGTGTACGTGGATATGAGAGCCCTGCGCCATGACAGGTGGGAACAAGAACACAGCTGTTCATATTTAACACTTCTGCCACACGCTCATCAGAGGTGGCAAGTATCTAAGTGCTGTACTTCAGTATTCTTTCCTGATACTTCATTTTACTATTTATTTCTCTGACAGTTACTCATACTAATCAGTGATGATCCTGGACATGAACTTTACTGGACAGGGGTCATCCTGATCCCTATGGACCTCCTAAGCCTCCTATGTTGTTGTTATTATTGCATTTCCTGTGTTCAAACTGATTGATTCCGTGATCTGGATGGATAAGGAATCACCCAGAAGTCTTATGTAGGCCCTTATCGAGAGAGGGATCCGCTCCCAAGATCAACTCAGGCTGTAGATCCAGGACTGAGGCTGTAGATCCAGGACTGAGGCTGTAGATCCAGGACTGAGGCTGTAGATCCAGGACTCAAGCTGTGGATCCAGGACTTAAGCTGTAGCTCCAGGACTGAGGCTGTAGATCCAGGACTCAGGCTGTAGATCCAGGACTGAGGCTGTAGATCCAGGACTTAGGCTGTAGATCCAGGACTCAGGCTGTAGATCCAGGACTTAAGCTGTAGCTCCAGGACTGAGGCTGTAGATCCAGGACTCAGGCTGTAGATCCAGGACTTAGGCTGTAGCTCCAGGACTGAGGCTGTAGATCCAGGACTCAGGCTGTAGATCCAGGACTGAGGCTGTAGATCCAGGACTCAGGCTGTAGATCCAGGACTCAGGCTGTAGATCCAGGACTTAGGCTGTAGCTCCAGGACTGAGGCTGTAGATCCAGGACTGAGGCTGTAGATCCAGGACTGAGGCTGTAGATCCAGGACTGAGGCTGTAGCTCCAGGACTGAGGGTGTAGATCCAGGACTCAGGCTGTAGATCCAGGACTGAGGCTGTAGATCCAGGACTGAGGCTGAGGCTGTAGATCCAGGACTGGATCTGAGGCTGTAGATCCAGGACTCTATCCTGTATCTACTTTTCCCCTTTTCAATGTGTGTCCTTGTTTAGTAGTTTATCATCGTTCATTCATGTTTGAGTCATTTACGGCCTTTACCACTGGAGAATGTTGCTGACTGCAGTTCCTGTGTTGGCCTGTAGGGTGCGGCTGGTGGAGAAGGGCTCTCCTCACAGTTTGGCGCTCATGGAGTCTGGAAAGGTCAGTGATAACTCCATCATAACATCACACCTCTTCATACAAACGGTGGGACACAGTTCTGGCTACAGTTTTGAATGAAACAAACATATATATTTTATCACAGTTCCAAAATAAATGAGCAACAGTTTCAGGGCTGCTTTTGTCCACATGTTTGTAATGTATCAGAATCCGTTTTTTTTTTTATTGCCATTGTGAGTAACAGGAAGTCACAAACTAGGAATTTGCTTTGGCTCTCGATGCAAAGAAGAGTAAAAATAGAATAAGGCAATATGTAAAACATTTGGCCAAAAGTGGTACTTCACTCTCCCTGACCTTAGATTGCCAGATACGCAGACGAATCCAGCTAGGACCATATTATCTGAAAGAGTTTTGTCAACAACAAATCTATAACCTAATATAATCTATAACACCTTTTTTACAAAGATAGAAATCTGATGTTGTTGAATGTCTTTTATTCCTTGTTTTCTCGTTAAAGAGCGACTAAACAACCGGTGCCCAGCCTGACTCCGCCCACATGAACATTTGAAATTTCTCTCTAAAAAGTGCATTGCCTGGAGGACCAAGGGACAAGAAGGGGGGCTTGGAGTTGGGCGTGGTCTGGGCTGTGAAAAAAAAAACACACAGTAGTCATTGCTGCTAAAAGCTATAGTTTACACACCAGAAAGTCTCATTCCACCCTTGTTTACACACTAAGATAATTGTGGAGCTACACACCTGAACCTAATCCACAGAATTATCTCAGAATCACTCATGTAATTTCATTTTAATCCACTGGATGTCGCCAGAATACTCCAACCTGCAGCTGGGGCATGTGTGAGAGTTGGATGGGTTGATGGGCCACACAGACGTTTTTCGGCTCAAAAGTGAGATTTTATCTAGTTTGAACTAAAATGTCAAAAAAATGACCAGGATATGTAGAGAGCACTACAATTAACATATTTATGCAGTTTATGAGTTAAAAAAAGTTGATTTGGTGTTTAGTTGCTCTTCAATGATTTGAGAATCATAACGAGACCTGCTGTGAGTTCTGGCTACCCGGATCATGAACTTTCTGATTGGTAAAACGGTGGAGGGAAATTAAACATCGAAATTAAAACAATAACAAGATTTAGGGGCTTTAAAACTCATTCTGAATCCAAATATCTCTGAACTACTGTTTTCAGTTAAAGAAGTATTGGAAAAGAGCATGGTTTATTAATGATTAGGGGCCTTTAATGATGACTTGACATGAAAATCTTTGTTTTCTGGGTAAATTCCAGACTTCCCCTGGTTAATGTTGGGAATATATTTTGCGTGGATTGTGTGATATTTTGTATGATTTTTTTCCCATAGAGTGTAACAGTTTGCTCTTGTTGTGTTGTCGTGTGAACAGATTCTCCCTGGGGTCAAAGTCATCATCGCCAACACAGAGACCAAGGGCCCCCTGGGGGACTCCCACCTGGGGGAGGTCAGCACGCACCTATAAACACCAGCACACAACTATGCACACCAGCACACAACTATACACACCAGCACACAACTATACACACCAGCACACAACTATACACACCAGCACACAACTATGCACACCAGCACACAACTATACACACCAGCACACAACTATACACACCAGCACACAACCATAAACACCTACATTCATCTGAACACATCTGCACACACCAGCACACAACTACACACACCTAAGAAATGAGAGGTGGGGAGGGGGAGAGGTGAGCAAGAGGAAGGGGTGAGAGAAGGAGGGGTGAGAGGTGTCTGCGAGCGAGGAGCGAGCGAGAGGCAGTGATGGGAATAACGGCGTTACTAGTAACGCCGTTACTAACGCCGTTACTTTTTTCAGTAACGAGTAATCTAACTAATTACTTTGACAGTAACTATAACGCCGTTATCATTTCCGACATCCCGTTACTGCGCGTTACTCAAGACGCACAATGAACGTGTTGTCATGAGAGAAGGGAAGATGAGAAAACCTCTCAGCAATTATTGGCTGATGTAAATCATATTTCCTTTACAATCTACATGTCTACAGTTGAGAGGATGGCTCATAAATTGTGTTTTTGAAACAAATATGGGTCTTAATCGCGCTCAACCACGGCTTGTATCACCGTGAGGTCAGCCTCAGAGGAGCGCATGTGAGCGCAGAAGTCGGCTGCATACAATTCCATCGATAAGCTCCTTGCTCTTCCTGGTTTATCTGCTAAGGACAGCAACAGGTTTGGCTAACATACATATAACACATTTTTACATAATCTAAAATGCACCTAGGGTAATTTTTCAATTACTATAGGAATGATAAGAAAGAGAGGTGAAGTGTAAGACGGTTGATTTTAGAAATTGGATGCAGCCGGCTGCAGCAAAACAGAGGAGTTTACGGAGGACACACGCGTTTTGTTTTACTTTTTAAAACTCATTGGACTCATTTCCAAATGGAGGATTACATATCTACGCTCAAACCATTCACTGGATTTAAACAAGGAACTGGTCTGAACCGAAGTGGACTGTGCAGGTCATTTATAAGGTATAGCTATAAGGTAAGACCCATAACTCATAGTTTTGCGTTTTGTATGAACACACAATGCGGGCATAAAACATATTTTGCTGTAGCCAAACAAATTGTCCACTTGATTTATATGATGTATATGTTCATCTGATTGGACTGAAGTCAGTGCTTCACCAGCCTCACCGCTCGTCACCGGTGTTTCCACATTCACAGTGGCGGGCTTTACAGCACAGACAGAGATGAAGAGTGAACAGGACTTCAGCAGCAAAACAGCCTTTTCTAGATGGAAATATTGGCACTGTTAAAGGTAAAAATGCGCACGTCGGGTGCACATTATGTTCCAGAACAAAACAAAAAAGTAACGCAATAGTTACTTTTACTGGTAACTAGTTACTTTTATAGTGGAGTAACTCCGTTAGTAACTCAGTTACTTTTTGGGAGAAGTAACTAGTAACTATAACTAATTACTTTTTCAAAGTAACGTGCCCAACACTGGCGAGAGGGAGGGTGTGAGAGAGGGAAGGGTTAGAAAGAGATGGGCAAGAAGGAGGGGTGAGTGAGAGGCACTTGGGGGAAGAACGGAAAGAGATTTCAACCCTCTCTAATTCAAAATGATTCGAGGCAAAGAGCTGCGTTGTGATTGGCCGAGAGAAGCATGCACTTAAACCAATCACAGCACTGTTTTCAGAACCAGAAGATTAAGAATTAAACCTCAGCATCATCACAAACAGAAAAGAAAGTCCAGAGAAATGAGACAGAACCGACAGTTGGACATTTCCACAGCTCCTGATGATGTTGTTCCTCTCTCCGCTCTAACACGTGTTGATGTTTGTACGCAGCAGTTGACCAAAGAGTTGTTATGTGCTCAGATCTGGGTGAGCAGCCCCCACAATGCATCTGGGTACTACACGGTGTACGGGGAAGAGGGGCTGTGTGCCGACCACTTCAACACCAGGCTGAGCTTTGGAGACACACACACGCTCTGGGCTCGCACCGGCTACCTGGGTTTCCTGAGGCGCACCGAGCTCACGGACGCCAGCGGAGGTGAGGGCACAGGGGACTCACCAGGGCAGGGGCACGGGGGACCCACCAGGACAGGGGCATGGGAGACCCACTAGGGCTAGGGCAGGGGCAACCCACCAGGGCTGGGACAGGGGGACGGGTGACAATCACTTGTTTCTGTCACATTTAAATCAAACCATGCTAGAATAATCAGAGGCCACAGAGCCACCTCTGCAGAGAGGCGGCTCCTCTGGGTGAACGTGTCGTTGAATCCTAGTAGCGCTAAGCACCCAAACGTATTATTAGAACTATGGCTTAGACGCCGGGGTGACAGTGGCTCAGTTGGTAGAGCACTGGCCTTTTGGCCTGAAGGTTGTGGGTTCGAGCCCACCACAAGACCTATTTCACAACTCCCACTGATGGCTTCTGCCATTGTGTCCTTGGGCAAGACACTTAACCCCACTTTGTATGAAGCCCCCGCTGAAAAACCAAGGCTCCTGTGGACTCAGCACCTGCAGGAGGATCAGTGAGGGGCTGGTGCTGTGTGTACTGGGTGCAGCTCTGACTGTCCCCCCGACCCAGAAATGGATTAAGGGGAAGAAAATGGATGGATGGTTGGTATGTCTAAAACCTGTCCGTGCTTCTGTTTGCAGAGCGTCATGACGCCCTGTATGTGGTGGGCTCTCTGGACGAGACCCTGGAGCTGCGGGGCATGAGGTACCACCCCATTGATATTGAGACGTCGGTGAGCCGCGCCCACCGCACCATCGCCGACTGGTGAGTGTGAACAGCATCGCCATGGTGATTGATGCTTGCCTAACCCATTCTTTCCTGTAGCCACTTCTGCCAATTCCTGAACAAACTAATTCTAGTCTTGTGTCTGTCTGTGTGTGACTTTTGCCTGTGTGTGTGACTTTTTCCTGTGTGTGTGTGACTTTTGCCCGTGTGTGTGACTTTTTCCCTTGTGTGTGCCCAGTGCGGTGTTCACCTGGACCAACCTGCTGGTGGTAGTGGTGGAGCTGGACGGCTCGGAGCAGCATGCCCTGGACCTGGTTGCCCTGGTTACCAACGTGGTTCTGGAGGAGCACTACCTGATCGTGGGCGTGGTGGTGGTGGTCGACCCCGGCGTCATCCCAATCAACTCCCGCGGAGAGAAGCAGCGCATGCACCTGCGAGACGGCTTCCTTGCCGACCAGCTGGACCCCATCTACGTGGCCTACAATATGTGAAGCACACACGGGACGGAGGACACGGGACGGAGGACACGGGACGGAGGACAAGGAACGGAGGACACCAGACAGAGGACTTGTCACAGGGGGCATGGAACAGAAGACAGAAAACATAGGCAGAGGACATTGGACATGGAACAGAGGACACAGATAAAGGACACGGGACAGAGGACATGGAACAGAGCTGTCACCACATGATGTCCGAGTATCTAGGGGGGTCTGGTTGTCCTTTGTGTTCTTACATTTTTATTTCTTCAGTCATTAGTCAACATCAAGAAAATCAAATATGGACTATTTTACAGACAGAGGGTTGGGCTGAAGTTTAACATGAACCTGATTCTCAAAAACGGGACAGGACGTCACACAAACGCTCTACAATAATAATACATGAAAGCATCATCAGGATTCATGGTGAGTCATGAGGAGTCTCACAAGTCCTGGAGTTAGTGAATTTACATTTATCTGGTTTTATCATGATCTTGATGAGTAAAAAACCAAGACCAGAGACTAAGCTAACCGCAGATCAAACCCACAGCGGTAATAAGTGAATGAGCTCTTCATTAGCTCTTCATTAGCTCTACATTAACTCTTCATTAGCTCTACATTAGCTCTTCACTAGCTCTTCAATAGCTCTACATTAGCTCTTCATTAGCTCTACATTAGCTCTTCATAAGCTCTTCATTAGCTCTTCATTAGCTCTACATTAGCTCTTCAATAGCTCTACAATAGCTCTTCATTAGCTCTACATTAGCTCTACATTATCTCTTCAATAGCTATACATTAGCTCTTCAATAGCTATACATTAGCTCTTCAATAGCTATACATTAGCTCTTCAATAGCTCTACATTAGCTCTACATTAGCTCTTCAATAGCTCTACATTAGCTCTTCATTAGCTCTACATTAGATCTTCAATAGCTCTACATTAGCTCTTCATTAGCTCTTCATTAGCTCTACATTAGCTCTTCATTAGCTATTCATTAGCTCTACATTAGCTCTTCATTAGCTCTTCAATAGCTCTACATTAGCTCTTCAATAGCTCTACATTAGCTCTACATTAGCTCTTCATTAGCTCTACATTAGCTATACATTAGCTCTTCAATAGCTCTACATTAGCTCTTCAATAGCTCTACATTAGCTCTACATTAGCTCTTCAATAGCTCTACATTAGCTATACATTAGCTCTTCAATAGCTCTACATTATCTCTTCATTAACTCTTCATTAGCTCTACATTAGCTCTCCATTAGCTCTTCATTAGCTCTACATTAGCTCTTCAATAGCTCTACATTAGCTCTTCAATAGCTCTACATTAGCTCTACATTAGCTCTTCATTAGCTCTACATTAGCTCTTCAATAGCTCTACATTAGCTCTTCATTAGCTCTTCATTAGCTCTACATTAGCTCTTCATTAGCTCTACATTAGCTCTTCATTAGCTCTTCAATAGCTCTACATTAGCTCTTCATTAGCTCTTCATTAGCTCTACATTAGCTCTTCATTAGCTCTACATTAGCTCTTCATTAGCTCTTCAATAGCTCTACATTAGCTCTACATTAGCTCTTCATTAGCTCTACATTAGCTCTTCATTAGCTCTACATTAGCTCTTCAATAGCTCTACATTAGCTCTTCAATAGCTCTACATTAGCTCTTCATTAGCTCTACATTAGCTCTTCAATAGCTCTACATTAGCTCTTCATTAGCTCTTCATTAGCTCTACATTAGCTCTTCATTAGCTCTTCATTAGCTCTACATTAGCTCTTCATTAGCTCTTCAATAGCTCTACATTAGCTCTTCATTAGCTCTACATTAGCTCTTCATTAGGGGTGGTTAGACTTTGAGCTGGTCTTGTTTTTTTGTTTAGTTTTCAAGAAAGAAGTTCTATTAACGATAAAGTCATTCATGTAGTATTATTATACCGTTTCAGAGACCTCACTTCACTGAGACTGAAAACCTGTCAACACAACACACCGAAGACATTTTCTGCTAAATACTAAACTGTAACGCGGTCCTACGACAAACACAACAGATCAGAATGTAGCGAGACGCAAACCCCGACACTTGAGGTGTGTGTGGCCAGTTATGGTCGGGTCGTTTGGATGGAATGACACCCTTTTGAGACATAAATTATACTTTTACTCAAATAAAGTCACAATTTATGAAGATCAATTGAAAAACATGTCGAGATGTACGAGAGATCTAGACCTGATGATGTCGCACACTTATGAATTGAAAAAAAAAAATTGAATTAACCGCGTAGAGCAAAACAAAAAATGCATTGAGAAAAAATATCTGCTACTTTTGGAAAGCAGCGTTCAATTACCAAATTTGGCAGCGTGAGGTATTTGCTTCTTTGAGTTCATACGTTAGTTCATGCTTAAAGACACACCGCGGACTTTGTGACCTAAAGAGTTGACACATATGAGTTATTTTATATGAATACTTGGGCCAATATACAGCGCTTGACACTTGCAATGCTCCGAGCGGGGCTGCCCTCTTGAAATACCGCCCATGTAAGTTTAGAGCAGACGGACCGTCTCCCACCAGGTCACGTGACTTGGAAGAAAGATTTGCTTTACGGCTACAGGCGCTGATATACTCATGGAGCTAAGGCTTTTGCTACTCATTTTTCACCTGCTCGACTCCTGGTCATGGCTGAGGCAAGGAAAAATTTTAAACCTTCGGAGGAGGCTAAAAAGAGGAAACGCGAAAGGGATCGTGCTGTAAGCTGCATGTCTGTATGAGCGCTGCTGTTCACCTGGTTCCTGGATGTCATCGACTGCAAAGATGTCATTCCACGCAGCACGAGCTAGACGCAGAACTCCCTCATCCAGGATATAGAAGTCCATGTGTGGTAGATTACTAATGCAGCGGTCTGGAGGCTGACCACAGCAGAGTCTCTCAATATCTGTAGGCATGTCTCTACAGTTTGAACACACACACCAGTGCATGCTGTCTGAATACACACTCAAAAGACACCGGCTGACTGTTGACTTTTGCGACAGTGCTGAGTTGCTTGTGGCCACTAGGGGCGCTAAACGTGAAAGTTGCAGGTCTAGCGCCCCTAGTGGCCAAGAGTTACACGGTGTGCCTTTAAACCAAAAGGTCGAACTACTTTTGCCATTACCGTTTTTTTGCCGTTATTATTTTAACCGAGGGTGCTACGGGGTTACATTTGTAAAATAATAGCAACTTCTTTAATGTGATCTCAAAAGCCAGAAAAATGGTACAAGGCCGGTCTACTTCAAATGGTTGTTAAAAAAAACTTTGCAGAAATGAGGTTTTCAGGAATGTCATTAATATCACTCTTTCAAAGCATTAACACGACGAGTTATTCTGAAGCCCAGACGGAGCTGTGAATGCACACTGCAAAAAATGACACAAAATGCTTTATTTCCTCATTCCACAGCAGACATTTCTTGAATCTTTTTTTAAAACAAGATAAATTTGCTTTGTCCCATCGGCCAATCTTGTTTTTAGGCAGAATGTGCTCAAAATAAGCCAGAATTTAGCCATTTTTAGCTTATTTTTCACCACTTTTTGCAGTGCAGTATCAGTGTCTTAAACGTTTCCACTTGCCAAAAGACGTACTCGCCTTAAGTACCTTTCCGATCACTTTGCTTTGCCCACTGTCGGACTGAGCTGTGGCTTTGAACCCACGTGTTTTTAAAATGTGACTTTTGTAAGAGCAGCTAAACTCGGGGATCGATGAATGTGCCGAGGCGACTGCGGCGAACGGTGTCATATTCTTCCATCTTTGACTGTTGTACAAAATCATCCCACTCTTTCTAATGTGTAAAAGCTGTAAGTATGTACAGGAGACGTGTAAATTATTAATATTTGCTTATGATGAGACTGATCCGTTGGAAGCTGAAGAGAGCTGGGTGAGATCAGCACACTTTGTTAAGAGAGAGAGAGGTTGGCCGTCATTATTTTTCATAACCCGATTTTTGATTAATAAAAATGATTTGAACTTAAACTGGTCATGACGCGATTCATTCTCTAATCTATTGGTTTGGGTGAGATGGAAATACATTTTGTCTAGAATTTTCCATTGTGAAAGGTAATTTTATACTTTTCCTTCTTATTGTAGAAGAGAGATACTTTATTGATCCCCGTAGGAGAAATCCAGGTGTCCAGTAGCAGCAAAAGGAGGAGGACGGGTCACAGCAGCAGAGGTGGACTAACAGCTGGGTGGAGGAGGACGGGTCAGAGCAGCAGAGGTGGACTAACAGCTGGGTGGAGGAGGACGGGTCAGAGCAGCAGAGGTGGACTAACAGCTGGGTGGAGCAGGACGGGTCAGAGCAGCAGAGGTGGAGTAGCCGCTTGGTTTGGACCATTTTCTCTGCTCTAGTCCAAAGTAAAATGCTAAATGCTTCATTAGAATTTTTCAAAAAGCCAGCATTCCTCCAGTGGATTTTCACCTGATCCTCTTGGTTCGGACCATGAATCCTCTCTGCTCTGGTCTGGACCAGTGTTAAACCATGAATCCTCTCTGCTCTGGTCTGGACCAGTGCAAAACCATGAACACTGAACTGCAGCAACATCTCAGGCAGGAAAAAGCAATACAAATAAAAATTGTAAAGCACAAAAACAGAGGTACTTAGGACTTGTAGCCGTTTCCCAGCGCATCTTTCCACACAAAAAAACGTGTGGGTGACGCATTCTTTCACCTTTCTTTGGACACTTTCCTCTGAACATATAACACATACATATAAACATAAAACATATACATATACATATACATATGAACATATAACATATAAACATATAACAAATACATATAAACATATACATATAAACATATGAACATATAACATATAAACATATGAACATATAAACATATACATATGAACATATACATATAAACATATACATATAAACATAAAACAAATACATATAAACATATACATATGAACATATACATATAAACATATACATATAAACATATACATATAAACATAAAACAAATACATTGGACCAACTAGATGCACTTTTGTGTTTAGTTTCAAACACTCCATAATGGGCGTTAAAAACAAAAATACACACATTTCAGGTCATAAATGCATCAGAAGTTCCTGGGCCGAATAAACCCATGCAGGACATTGCCTTTCTGTTGTTTCTGTTGAGTTTGCATGTTCTCCCCATGTCTGCAGGTGTCCTCCAGGTGCTCCGACTCAGGTCATTTCAAAGTACTTGATGCATAAACACGTTTTTTCATTCGACATCTGTACAATTCTTCTCTGCTCTCCGCTGCCCAGTCTGGTGGAGATGTTTGAGCCTGCAGTTTGGAGTCAGGGGAATAAGTGGGCCATGCTCTTTAGGCAAGTTTATTTGTATTGCACAATTCATACACAAGGCAACTCAAAGCAACAATAATAATAATATTTATATGTATAGCACTTTTAAAAACCATGTTTACAAAGCACTGCACAGTCAGCATGATAAACAATAAAACAGTCATAATACAGTCAAAATAATTAGATAGAATAGATAAAGGGTTTGGATGTGGGATATAGATGGAGGCGGGTTGATGAGGAGGACTTCTGATTTGGAGGTGTTGAGTTGAAGGAAGTTGTGGGCCATCCAACGGTTCACATCGTTAAAACAGTCGACCACAGCAGCCAGACTTCCAGGATCGTGTGGGCTCAGCGGGAGGTATATCTGTGTGTCGTCCGCAGAGCAGTGGAAGGACACGTTATGACGGGCCATAACGTGTCCTAGGGGGAGCATATACCGGGAAAATAAAATGGGACCTAAAATAGAACCTTGCGGTACACCACAGGTAATGGGGGCTGTTGAAGAGGTAAAATTACCCATGGTGCCCGCAAAGGTTCTGTCTAAAAGATAAGAATAAAACAAACCAAGTGCAGTTTCTCTGATTCCAACCCGTGTTTTGAGGCGATCCAATACAGTTTTTCTCTATTGCTACAACACAAAACCCAGTACTCTAAACCAAATGACCAGTGGCCTAAACACATTTGGTAAATCCACCCCCCACTTTTCACAACCATAAACACAATTCTCCTGTAGACACTGTTAAAGTGTCCCTTTTTCTCAAAACTCTAAACACATTTTGCTTTTGCTAAAACATTTTTGTTTGTTGCAAAAACACATTTTGCATGTATCTCTCCTCCAATATGCATTGTGAAGCTCATGTTATGCAAAATGCTTCCCACAGTCAGCAAAACTTGAACACAATGAACATACCTGGTGTCATTCAGTAAATACAGTGACTCAAAAATCCTGCTGCAAATGATGTGACCACAACTACAGTAAATAAGTCAGTGCAGTTTGATGAAGGTTCCAAACAAAAATGGAGGATCAAGGCAGAAGAAGAGAGTTTGTGTCAGAAGAGAGAGAGGAGCAGGTCAAAGAGGGAGAGGAGCAACACGCATTATGAATGCAAGGGAAATGTAGGTACCCCAGCTTTAATTTAGTGAGTTTTAGTTTCAGGGCTACAGGAGGAGACACAGGGTATTTCTCACAGCGCTGTATTTATCGCGTCCACAGGTTGCGCAAAGATTCGCACTTGTCCTGTCCGCGCTGGTCACATGGGAATCAGTCCGCTGTGGCACCAGAGCATGCGGAATCCAGTGCCACGTACAGAAAAAAACAATAAGTGTCCCGCGGTCAAGCGCGCTCCCCCCAAATAGTGGGGGGGCGCCCCCTCATCGCACAACAAAGGTTTAAATATGTAGTAAAGTGCACTATGCTATGGACGTTACAAACAAACAACAAATAGCAAATGTAGTATAACGGTTAACAATGTCATCAATGCTGGATAGGAATTAGCCATAAGGTGATTTTTATGTCTGTTCTAGCTCTTACGCTGGTTTTGTGACTAAATGGAATGGACACAATAAATATAATTTTAGCATCAGTTCTTCCACCGCACACTCAACTGGACGCTACAAATTTTTCATTAAAAAATAGCCTCTGTAGAAGATGTTTCTTTTTGCATTTCCAAGCCCTTTTGTCGTCCACACAGTTTTTGTGTAGACTCTTCTTGTTTTGATGGGGCAGTGTTTGTTATAGAAGTGAATGTACAGTACAGTTCCCTAGCGACAGGTTGAAAATGTCTGTTAGCTCAGGGGCAAGTTGCTCAGAGCACAGTTTCAGGACACGAGGAGGGATGCCGTCCGGGCCTGGGGCTTTCCGGACTGTGGTCCTGGACAAGACACGCCTGACTTCCTCCTGAGTCACGGTGAAGGTACCTTGATTGAAACACTCAGGGAATACAGTAGGACAGGCATCAGCGGATTCAAAGCGACAGTAGAACGTGTTCAGCTCGTTTGGCAGAGCTTGGCCGACAGATGCAGTTTTCCCAGCGCTAGGTTTCCACGATGTGATGGCTTTAATACCGTTCCACATGCGCCGAGGGTCATTTTCCTCAAAATAACTCTTTAACCTGTCCCCGTAACTGCGCTTTGCAGATTTAATAGAACGTTTCAATGAGTAACAGGATAGCTTATAAGCAACTGTATCATTTGATTGAAACGCCAACGCACGCTCATGAAGTTTCAGTTTCACTTCCGCGTTCATCCAAGGGTTTTGACTAAAATGTTCTTTAATGACCTTCTGTGGGACACAACAGTCAATACAGAAGCGTATCCAGAATTCATTGACGTCCTCTGACTGAAACACAGACCAGTCCGTAGCATCAAAACAACCTTGTAGCTTCATGCTAGCCTCCTCAGACCAACACTGCACAGTGCGAGAGGTTGGTTTATGTTCCCTGCTCCTCTGAGTATACGAAGGAAGAAGGAGAACAGAGGAGTGGTCAGACTTTCCAAAAGGAGGTCTGAGACTGGACCTGTAAGCTCCCTTCACGTTACTGTAGCAGTTATCCAGAACATGTGCTCCTCTTGTAGCTCGAGTCACATGTTGGTAAAAGTTCGGGAGTACAGTCTTTAATTTACATTTGTTGAAATCCCCAGCAACAATGATGACTGCGTTAGGATGAGCAGACTCATGTTTGTGAAGGATCTCGCTCAGATCCTGTAGGGCTACTTTGTAATCCGCACTTTGTAATCCGCTCGCGGGTGAATGTAAACAGCACATAAAAATATCACTGAAAACTCACGGGGAAGATAAAAAGGGCGGCAGCTCAAGACCAGGCATTCCAGATTGGCAGTACATGTTTGGTTCACGATGCGAGTGTCCGTGCACCAGCGCTGATTAATTAAAAAGCACACACCTCCGCCTCTGGCCCTGCCCGTGGTCTCCTTCACTCTGTCCATGCGGTGAGCGGTGAATCCCGGGGGCTGAACAGCAGAGTCCGGGACGCCTGGATGGAGCCATGTCTCGCTGAGGCAGAACACAGCACAGTCTCGGGCCTCGCGTTGGCTCTGGACCCAACACAGGAGCTCGTCCGTCTTGTTGGGCAGAGACTGGACGTTGGCCAGGTAGATGGAGGGCAAAGGGGTCCTGTAGGAGCGGCTACAAACGAGCAGACCGCCTCGCCTTCCCCGGTGTCTGCGCCTCATACGTCGGCTCGTGGTGCCCAGCTCCACACCGCGGAGAGCACGACGGAGACGCCCAGTCCCCTCGCTCTGTTGGCGGCCACCGCCGCGGCCAGGCTGCTGTGCTCCACCAGCCTCTCGAGTGGGACACTCGAAGAAATTTGTGCACCTCAGTTCAGGTAAAACGAGTGACCCGTCACACGCGTGGTCCCGATTGTACAGAAGAGTTTGCCGATCATATTTCACTGTGGCAAGTGAATCCCAGACGAAAAACAACAAAACACAGATTGTGCGCACCAGAGCTCTCACTGCGGCGCCCTGACACGGCGCCATCTTGCTAGTCCTCATGCTATATAATCTTTAAGGTTTTTTGTGTGCATTTAGGAGAGTGTATGTTCTTGCACAACAAGTATGTTATTTATTATGCACATCCCCTGTACTTTATGTGATTAAAATATACTACACATCATACTTTACAAGAGATGCATGTACTTGTTTCTGGCCTGTATATTCCATAAACGTAGAATCAGCCTGCATTTCCAGCTCTGTTCTTGGTCCTTCAAAGTCCAGACAACTATGTACGAGCAGGACCATGTGGCTACAGGACGAGTCCAAGTCGAATACCTGCCCCCAGCGAGTGTCTTCAGCCTCCACCTTCATAACATCACTTTATTATTTGCCTTTCACGCATCACATGGTGCAAGGCCCCCCCTCACCTCTGACAGTACACCCCAGTTTCCCTCCCGCGCCCCATCACACCGGACCAGGTGAGGAGTGAGCTCCAGAAACTGAAGCAGAGGAAATCCGCAGGACCGGACAAGATCAGTCCCAGGCTGCTGAGGACCTGTGCAGACCAGCTCTCTGAGGTCTGAGCCTGGAGAAGATCCCGGTTCCTAAAACAGCGCACGCCAAGGAACCGGCTCACTACAGACCAGTCGCACTGACCTCCCACCTGATGAAGACCATGGAGCGGCTCATCCTCACCCATCTCCGCTCCGTGGTCAGCCCCACTCTGGACCCGCTACAGTTCGCCTACAGGCCCAACATCGGAGTAGAGTACGCCGTCATCTACTTACTGCAAAACATGACCCTCACAGTGCTTCCGGCGGGCTCCAAGTGGGAGAACTTGGAGCCCGCCGGAAGCACTGTGATGGTCATATTTTTTGACTTCTCCAATGCTTTCAACACCATCAGACCGGCCCTGCTGCGGCGGAAGCTGGAGGACGCGGGAGTGGACAGTAGCCTCGCTGCATGGACCATCAACTATCTCTCGACCGACCACAGTACGTGCGGCTGCGCAGCTGTGAGTCTGAGGTGGTAGTCTGCAGCACTGGGGCCCCTCGGGCACTGTCCTCTCACCGTTTCTCTTCACCATCTACACCTCAGACTCCACACACGACACACACAGCTGTCACCTGCAGAAGTTCTTTGACGACTCTGCCATAATGGGCTGTGTATCTGAGGGGAACCAACTGGAATATCGGTCGGTTATCACGGACTTTGTCGACGAGTGTGAGCGCAACCACTTGTGCGCTTGTGAAGCTTGTGAACACCAGTAATACCAAGGTCATCGACTTCAGGAGAAAACCACTTTGCCACACGCTGCTGAACATCCAGGGGGAGGACATTGAGCTGGTGGACAGCTTCAAGTACCTGAGTGTTCACATTAACAATAAACTGGACTGGTCCCATATTTACCAACACCTTCTACAAGAAGGGCCAAAGCCGCCTCGTCCTTCTGAGGCCTCTGCTCAGGACCTTTTATAACTCTGTGGGCCCCGGGCAAGCTGGTCTGGAGGGCCAGCTACACTCTGGGCTGCCCCCTGGTGTCTTGTGGAGGAGGTGAGGGACAGGAGGGTGCTAGTCAAAGCCACCTCCTTCATGAACAACACCTCCCACTGCACAGGACTGTAGAGGAGCTGAGGAGCTCTCTCAGTGGAAGACTGAGGTACCCTCAGTGTAGGAAGGAGCACTACCACAGGGCCTATTTCCCCACCGCTGTCAGGCTGTACAATAAGTCACTTTAAGTTGTTAGTATTAGATAGCAATATGGCCTACGTGCAGGACTCTACAAGGACTCTGATTATTTTTACTATGATGTGCACTGTCTCTGTGTGACACGTATGTCTTTCGATGTGTGACGTGACAATGACTATATAAACTGTGTACTGCCTTTATTCTGTCTGAGAGAAAGAAACAATGGAAACCACTGGAACTTGAGAGAAACTTAAATAAACTTCCAGAGTTTGGCGCACCACGATCCGTCTCTGTCTGCTAAATCCTGACAGATTTGGTGGAGAATGCGCGGCTCAGTATGCGCCATTCTCTGGATTGTTTTTAGGGAGTTTCCTTTGTTTTCTTTTTCTCGGCGTGGGAGAGCTGAGAGTATCGGGGGCCTGGGAGCGGTCCAGCAGGCTGGAGAGGTGACCGGCTCCGGGGCTTTTTTGCTCTCTCACTATATTTTTTTCTTTGTCCTCTTTTTTGGACTGACTAAGCGTTTAAAATTGTTTTCCCATGTCCACATTCCGGGGATTTTTGACGTGTGATTGGTCTCTGCCGATGGAAACTAGTTACCGGTACTAGTGAGCGCCGGTTCATGATCTGGAGACCCGGTTGGACGTGGAAAAGCTGATATTTGGCAGACTTCTCGGACAGTCCTTGGTACCTGTTTGACAAGAATAAGGTAAGCAGACATCTTTTTATATGTAAAGTCTGTATAATTGGATATTACCTAAATTTTGGTCTGTTTTTGGGGTCTGTCAAACTCTCTAAATTGTATTTGAAGAAGTCTCGGGGTTAGAGTCCCTTTGAGAAGAAGTCTCGGGGTTAGAGTCCCTTTGAGAAGATGTCTCGGGGTTAGAGTCCCTTTGAGAAGAAGCTTCAGGGTTAGAGTCCCTTTGAGAAATTGTTTTCGGGGTTAGAGTCCCTTTGAGAAAAGAGAAAAGTGTTGGATCCTTAGTGAAACCATGGTGTAAAAATAAAAGCAATTTTTAAAAAGGGAAACCTGTTAAGGAGGCCTTTTGTCACAAAAAGTTTTGTTAACCAATTCCAGGCTTGATAAATGACAAAAGTAAAGAAGCAACAATATTTCAGTGATCACGGTTTAAATTACATACAGAAAAAAGGAGTTTTTGTGTTTTAGTTTGTTTTTTGGCGTGAACAGAGTTCACCGGAGAATGCAGAGTTTTATCTAAAGTTGAGCTATGAGAGCTTTCGTGAGTTATTTACATTTTTTGCCGAGTTTTATCTACAGTTGATCTATGAGAGGGTTGTATCCAACAGTTGTTTTTGTTTTTTAGAAAGAGATTTTGAGTTTAAATTAGTTTGCTACCTCGATAAAATAGAAGCGTAAACGGTAAAGACAAGAGTGCCTTTTGTTAATATTGTGGAAAGTGATCATTTCTAGACTTGGATGACAAAAGTATAAACTACAACATCAGTTATATTCGCTTAAAAAAGTAATCTTGAAAGTTCTTCTTCTGTATCTTTCTGCCTGTGTGTGTGTGCCCCGCTCTATCTTGCTGCCGTTGTCAGGGGAAACGGCCCCCTCCTTCGCTGCTCTGGCTCTGAATCTAAACAAACCTGTCTTTAGGATTTTGGCTTTTCATAGTTGTTTTTCCATTAAATTTGCGAAATTTGCGATGGAACATTGTGTTATGACACAATTAAACGTTTTAAACACCATTTAGTAAAAAGAAGTTTTGAATAGTATGTTTTTTGAAATCCAAAGATTAGTACAAAAAAGCTTTGCTTTTCTTTTTAAATCTGCTGCTTATTTTTAGAGTCCATTATTGTATCTCTGATATATTTCATAGCTGTTTGTGAGAATTTTTTTCATGTATTTTTTTGTTTTGTTACAAAAGCCGTTTTTCAAATATTTAAATTAGAATCTGTGTTAAAAGTGATTATTGATCATAGACTTCGTCTAAAAAGAAAGAGGAAATTAGGATTAGCTGTAAAAGTATTATATTGAGTTAAACTCACTGTACAGGGGTCACTGGACTGAGGGAGTGGACACTGAGAACTCAGACCACAGGAGCCCAGCCACGCCCACCCAGGCACAGGTCACAGATCAAAGAGCAAAGGAAAATGCCACCTCCTTGCCCCTCCCCACGCCACTCCAGAACTGAGTGGGTGTGAGAGAGACCGGGGCAGAGAGAGGTGTCTGGAGACGTGATGGGTGGAGCATCAGGGAGAGACCTGGAGGAGAGTTGAGAGTGTGTCCAGTTGGTTTACATCGAGCCAGTGTGACCTTCTAATGCAGGTGGTTCGAGGAGTCTGGAGATACAACCCCAAAATTCACACCCTACACACACACACACACATTCATACACTCACACATTCACATTTACATATAGATACATGAAAAAGCAGAACATGAGAAAAAGCATTTTAAAAGTTTACTGTAATGTAAACAAATATTTTTTATTGTCTATCACTTGAATCAGTATTTGATTTTTTGAGACCAGAAATGTTCATTTGAATTCTAAATTGTCATGGACTTAATTGGCCTGTCTTGACATTTTTTGTTTTGATTTGCTGATTTTGTACTGTGTGAAGTAATTACATTGATTATATATGATAAAAACACAAATTAGAGAGGTAAACTGAATCATTGCGCTTGCTTTTGCCTCAGGGACATTAGCAACAGCATTAATAGAAATTGTGTTACTGTAGAATCAAAATGACTTAACCATAGAGAGTAACTACTGCATAACAAGTCTGTACAGGAACTGTGACACTGCACCATTGACCAGAAGTGCATCGCAAATGACCTGATGTGCGCTTCAAGTGAAAAGACTGTATCTGGAGATCCTGATGTGCATCTGGAGAGACCAGAACCATGGCTTGGACCCTACTGATGTCCAAGATGACATCTCTCGAAATATGACCTGACCTGATGGACCAGACTGAGACTCACCCTCAGAGGACCTGAGGATCTGAGGACCTGAGGACCTGAGAGAGAGAAAACTGGGGAGTGATGTTTATATTTTAAAATCATGCCATTGATGAGTGCTAAATGAGACAGATACTCATGATTCTTTCTTTTGTTTTTGTTTGTCCCTAGCTTCTGGACATCTGATGATCTATTGGACACAGACATTTGCAGAACAAGAACCAGCCAATGAAAAAACGTCTATTGCCGATGCTTGCTACAACCAGAACCTGTGACCAAATGCCAATATACATGTTAAGTATTCAGACATCTGACAGACACGAACTTTGACTTTTTAGTCTGGGAGACTGAGCAACTGTTAAAATGTGTTAAAATGATAAAGTATGAGTATTGTAGCGTTTTATTAGATGTTAAATAGTAGTAAAAAAGTAGAATTTGATTTCCTTTGTTTTTCATAAACACATTTCCACATAAGAGTTAAAATCATAACTATACAATGTTATCTTTTTGATAGAGCAGCTAAAATATTAGAATCAGAATAATGTTAAAGCCATTAAAAGTGACAGAAGTCACAAACTAGAAATACGCCTTGGCTCAAGCTGCAACCGAGCTTTGGAGTCACAATAGAAATAGATAAATGCATCAACCATAGATGCTTTAAAAAATAGAGAATATTTTTAGCCAGTGCTAATATTTCAATTGTAAAAGGAGCATTTCCTTCAACATAGGTTCACAAGCATTTACTTCAAAAGTAGATAACGTTCATTACAGTTTATGTACAGTTTATTAGATACTTGCCAAATTCACTTGTTTCAAACATTGGTGAATGTTGACAATGCAAAAAGTTCATGAGTGTAGCCTAGATTAAAGCCTAGATTAATGATAGATTACAACCAATAGAGATTTCTAAAGCATTTAAAAGCATTTTGATGCATTTGGGTATAGCCCAAAAACATCCATCCATTCATTTTCTACCCTTTAATCCATTTCTGGGTCAGGGGGGTGGCAGTCAGTTATGCCACCCAAGTCTCATAGCACCAGCCCCTCACTGACCCTCTGCAGGTGGTGAGTCCACAGGAGGACGGCTGCTCACTGCGTGTGAGCATAGCCTTGATCTTTCAGTGGGGGCTTTGGGCAAAGTGGGGTTAAAAAACAAAAAGTAGATATTTAGATATTGAGAAGTTTCCAGCACAGATAAGAGAATCAAACACCATTGTAGAATAACTGACCCCAAACCTGCTAAAACAGATTAGCTCTTGTAAGGATAATACTAATTTGATTAAAGGTGTACATTCATCCCAAACTGCCTGAGAGGAGGAAGTGACAGCACTTCCTGGTTCAACAAATGTATTTGGAAAACTGACCGCCACAATAATGTTCATATTAACCATTTGTCTTACTGTGTTCACAGTTTTATTCCTGAGAATGTAGAATAGACATAGAGCAAAATCCCACTAACAATAATCCACTGATAATGAAAGTAAACCACAGAGAGATTTATTAGATTAAAATATATGTTTAAGAATATGGCTCAATGAAAATATGCAAACATATTTGTAAATAGATTAGGCAAGGCAAGTTTATTTGTATAGCACAATTCATACACAAGGCAACTCAAAGTGCTGAACAAGATAGCATTAAAATCATAAATAATCACAGAACATTAAAACGAAAGATAAAAATATAAATCCCTCAGTTGTATGCACAGCTAAACAGAACTGTTTTTAACTTGGTTTTAAACATTGTCAGAGAGGAGGCCTGTCTCACATCTTCAGGAAGATTGTGAAAAGATTGTATCTGGTCCTCAGATTAGAATAATTTTAAACTATAGTGAATCATAAAAGTAAAGTACACAGTCTAAGATTAAAAAGTGAAAATAATAAAGTGAATTAAGTGTAGCGTAAACAATTAGCATTAGAATAAAAGTATAGCGTAAGAAAAGTGAAATTAGCTTCTAATTTGAGACTCAGCTCGTTTTTGTCTGTGTTTTGACTGAATCTGCTGAGTTCTACTGTGTTCAATAGTTTTTGTTTGTTTTTATTTTTGATTTATTTTTGTTTGTTTTGTTTTTTGTTTATTTATTTAATTTGTTGTTTGTTTATTCCCAGGATAGAGGATAAAATCCACTGATATTGATTTTGATGATTATGAGTTTAATGCATATATTTTCTTTGTTTTTAAATAATTTTCTTTTAGATTTTTTTTTTCCACTTTGATCAAATTGAGTGATGACATGTGATTATGTGATCAAAGGGGTGAGTGTTAGTATTAGATAGCAATATGGCCTACGTGCAGGACTGTACAAGGACTATTTTGACTATGATGTGACTGTCTCTGTGTGACACGTCTTTCGATGTGTGACGTGACAATGACTATATAAACTGTGTACTGCCTTTATTCGGTCGGAGAGAAAGAAACAAAGGAAACCACTGGAACTTGAGAGAAACTTAAATAAACTTCCAGAGTTTGGCGCACCACGATCCGTCTCTGTCTGCTTCATCCCTGACAAAGTCACTTGCACTAGGACTGAAAACTTGCACTACTATTGACACTGTTTAATACTTAATTTTTGCCTTTAACATGTTTGCACACTTCTGTCTTTTGCACAAATTTTGAGGGTTTCTATCTATGCCAAATGTGACAGGTACATTTCTCCTGTGTGAGATCAATAAAGTCTATCGTAACTTATTCTGACCTGAGGGTAGCACTAAGAAAATCAAGAAAGCAAGAACATGATACATTATTTGTTTATTTATATATTTTTTTCAAAATCATTGGAAGTTTACTGGCTTCAAAGTAATTTCTGATTCACTTTTTAATACAAAACAAACAGTATACTTTACACATTTAGCTTTAATCGTATCTGGTCCCAAAATTAACCATAACATTGTTTTCTTAAATTCAAAACCTGTACATGATTGCCAAAGTGGCGGACAAACTGCACCTGAGAAATCCATTCTAATTCTCTAATCAGAGAGGCTCTGAAATAGCTAAGCATACAGTAGATTGAGATTTAGTCTAACCAGTTATTTTCCAGGTTCACAGTACTAGTCACCAAATCAGAGCTGGGTGATCTCCCGGAAATAACTTGTGTTTGAGCTCGAGCTGCCTTTGAATTCTTCTTTGGCCTGAAGAGAGGAACGTGTGGACCCTCGTCCATCCGACCAGGACCATGGACTTTTGGGGTCCCTTTATGTGCAATTCCATTTCTCGGAGTGAGGAGGACGTAATGTAGCCGGAAGCGGCCGAGCAGAGCAGACCGGTTTGAAACGATCGGCGTGTTTGAGTTGGTTTCTGGGGTCCAGATGGCGCTTCCAGTGACGACACTCGTTCGACCAATCTGTGTAAGGGCAGTGGGGCGATCGTCACGTCATGGCTCGGTACTACGGCGGATGGATCCATGGCTGAGGCAGTACAGGAAAGTACCAAATCTCCCAACCATCCATAGTGGAAAAGCAAAATAAACGCGCGCTGAAGCGTACTGTACTGTACCGTACTGTCTGTGGAAAATGCGCCGATTGTCATTCTCAGAGTTACGATGTAAGCTAGCTATGTTCACCCGGGCTTGATTTCTTCTTTGATCCTTTTTTCGCTTTCAGTTCCCTCTTCCTCTTCTCACTGTTGTGTCGTTTTGGGCGTTCTAGCTGTGTATTCAGTTACAACCAGAGGAGTTATAGCAACTTATGCTAAAACATGCTAACTGTGTTTAGCAGCGCTTGTACTGTAGAGGCTAGAGGACGCCGCCTCGTTCTGTGATTGGAGGAGAGCGGGTTTGTCACGCTCAAGTCATACTCAAGCACTTGTACGCTGAATTCATCCAAAAGCTCAGAGATCAATGAGCTCAAGTTTTAATTAAATTACGGATTATATTTACTATCTTATATGTAGTTAATAGCATTTTATGAAACTTATTAAAAAATAATCAGGTATAAATCTTTAAGTGAGTTTTTTTCTTCTTATTGAAGTGAAATAAAGCAATTACAGTTAGGTCCAGACGCAGCTTCAAGCAGCAGCCAGAGGGCTTTTTCACTAGTCTCTTCCGAACACTGGTTTGGTTTTGAGATGCACAGTACGAACCAGGCCTTTGAATCAGTGTTGTCTGCCAGGACTCTTCCAATCAGCAGAGTATCTTCTAGGGGCTGTGGCATCAGCAACGAAAGCTTTCTTTCATACATGGGAAATTATCAGAAATCCGTCTTTTCAAGAATATGTCCATCATGTTTGTAATTGTCTCCGTCTTTCCTTCAGTTACATGTCTTGTTTTTAGAATAGCCCAGGTGGGCAGGACGTGTTTTCCTTTTGCGTTAAGATAGACTTGGGTGTGTGGAGAGCTCAAGATTTCATCAATGTACATTAAAAAGAAAGATAAAAACATAACATCCCTCAGTTGTATGCACAGGTTTAACCTGGTTTTAAACATTGTCAGAGAAGAGGCCTGTCTCTTCAGGAAGATTGTTCCAGATTGTAGCAGCATGAATCTGAAATGCAGATCATTCTTGCATCTCATCTTCAGATAGTTAGTTTTATAAATGAGACCCATGCTCTCTCCCTCATTGGCTCCGCCCCCTCGGCAGCAGCAAGAAGGATTAACTAATGGCCATTACAGTGACACCTGGACCTGCCCCTTACTTTGCATACTCAACAAAGAAATACATTTATATAGATATATGTATAAATATAAATATTTTCTATATTTATATTTATTTAACAGTACATCTAAAAATAAATGTGTACATATATGTATAAATAAATGCATCTATATATTGATATATAAACATATATGCATGCATTTGTTTGCAAATTAAATCTATTTTTCTAAATAAACATTACATACAGATATAATGTCAAAAAAGACATTGCATACACTTGGGGGGGAAATAAATAAAAAATAAGATCTGAAAAAGGAATAGGCTAAAGCTTATGGACTCCTCCCCTTTATATACACTAAACTAAGCATGTACTGTATGGAGCTTCCTCCAGTTATTTTATTTTTAGTTTTGGAACGTTCATCTTGTCTTCTTCGTAGGATTATAAGTATTAGATTCTTCCACCAGACAATTGTAGGTTGGCGTCGTATTACCTTGTCCATGTCTCGAGTATCCGTCAAAGTAATGACATTTCTATCCTACTACAGTCTATAGAAGACCCAAATACTTTTAGAGATTTTATTTTCTGCCTCTCACTGGTTGGAAGCCCTGGTGTAGGCCACTGAGGGCTCTGTTTGAGGCTCAATAACGCCCTCTGCTGTTTATTTCCCTGACCTGCAGTATGTTTCTGTGTATTCACCATAAATAGAGCACATCTAATTCCAGCTCCTTGTTCTTCAGGTCCAGCGCTGTACGCCTATAACAATGCAGAGTTTACAGACGAGGACTGGAAGGGGATCCAGAACGTGGCCCGCAGCGTCAAGAGGGACGACCCCAATAAAGTGGGCCGCTTTGGGCTGGGCTTCAACTCTGTCTACCACATCACAGGTACCTCTCCTCTGTCTACCACATCACAGGTAAACTGCAAAAAAGGATGAAAAATAAGTCATAAATTATTCAAATTTGGCAAATTGGCTCTTTATTGAGCACATTTTTACTGCCCTAAAACAAGATTCACCAATGAGAAAAAGCGAAATGATCTTGCTTAAAAATATCATATACAATAAAAAGTGGCAATAGCGGTGCTGTTTCTTCAGTCCTACTGCAGGTCATTAGTGACATAAAGGGACTTATTGTACAGTCTGACAGCAGTGGAGATAAAGCCCTCCACTCAGTGGAAGAAGCGCTACCGCATGAAGGAGGTGACTTTGACTAGCACCCTCCTGTCCTTCACCACCTCCAGAGTCCAGGGGTTAGCCCAGAGTGGAGCTGACCCTCCTGACCAACTTGTTGAATCTACTATTGTCCCGCTCTGTGCTGCCCGGGGCCCAGCACACGGCAGCGTAGTGTATGGCAGACGCTACCAGAGAGTCATAAAAGGACCTCAGCCTCCTCAGAAGGTGGAGGCGACTTTGGCCCTTCTTTTTGGTGTTATGGGACCAGTTTATTGTTAATGTGAACACCCAGGTACTTGAAGCTGTCCAACAGCTCAATGTCCTCCCCCTGGATGTTCAGCAGTGTATGGGAAAGTGGTTTTCTCCTGAAATCGATGACCATCTCCTTGGTCTTACTGGTGTTCAAGCACAAGTGGTTGCGCTCACACTAGTCGACAAAGTCCGTGATAACCGACCGGTATTCCAGTTGGTTCCCCTCTGACACACAGCCTGCGAGGGCGGAGTCGTCAGAGAACTTCTGCAGGTGACAGCTGTGAGTGTCATATGTGAAGTCTGAAGTGTAGATGGTGAAGTGAAACGGTGAGAGGTCAGTGCCCTGAGGGGCCCCAGTGCTGCAGACACTGTGGTCGGTCAGAGAGGTTACTGTCCACTGTCCTCCATCTTCCCCCACAGCAGTGCTGGTCTTAAAGACTGATCATACAAGAAATGTCTCACTTGGAATAAGGAAATAAAGACTAAATAAGACTAAATGTCTTTGTCCCATTGGTGAATCTTGTTTTATCACAGACAGAATTTTCCAATATACGATTTAAAACACTCGATTCAAGCATTTATTATCTCATATTTCATCATTCTTTGCAGTGTACCACTCCTTTGTCTGCCACATCACAGGTACCACAGAGACAGATAAACTGAAGTTGCATATTTAAAAAATGTATTTAGCTAATAATGACAAATTTAAACATTTAGAAGCGTATATTTAGAAAATAAAAAGTTTCCTAAATAACAGTGGTTGCGCTTGAGCGCAAACATGTTTTTATCTTTCAGGAGACACGGGACGTCAGACGAAAAATAGCCGCTTGGCTAATTCTGGCATATTTACAGAAATGATCATTAATATACTAACAGCTTATTAAACGAGCGCGAGGTCTGTACGTGGAAATATCAGACCGCGGCCTTTTTGTACAGACCGAGCCGTGGCGAGGTCTTTGAAAAAAGACCAAGGTACAGACTGAGCAAGCGAGGTTAATAAATGTTTTATTATATGACTATTTTACATTTTTGCAAACACATAGACTGTATATATTAACGGACAGAGTCACGCCTATCTCCGCCGTTCTAACTAATGGGCCAAAAAATGCGCTCTACTGGAGCTATCCAAAATGGCCGCGAGTGGTCCCGGCCACAAGAAAATTGTGAAAAAACGCATCTGCGCATGCGTCAGCCGGCGCAACTTCATTCATTTGAACGAGAGACTTCAAAAATTCACAGCAAGTAAACTAGAGTGGTCCAAAAAATCCACCCCCTCAGCATTGACACACATGTGGAACGGAGCTTTGGGCCAAGAACCAACTTTTGGTTGCCTGGCTCTGCCAGACCCTTGTAGTTCCGCCATGCTCCACCAGAGGCGTTTGGCTGAACCATATGGGTCTAGTATCGACGCCATAGCGAACGCCTTCCCCAGATTATTTTTTTATCGACCAATCAGGATTGCCGGTGTTACGTGGGGTTTGCACTGCCTTCTCAAGCTTCTCTCATGCAGCAGCGAGAGGAATCCAAGATGGCGGACGTAAAGTCCGCGAATCTTTTTAAAAGAGTATAAATACGATCGAATTAAGACACGGAGGTCACTTTTAATGCAATTTGAGGCAAGATGTAGATGGTTCTATGTTGATAAATGTGTGTTTTAAGAGTCAAATGTTCCTGTAAAGTTTGGTTGAAGCACTGGTTCAGTGTTCCTGTTTACACACTATGCAGCAGGGTTGCCAGGTTTGGTGGTTCCCGCATATTTTTTACAAGAGACTTGTAGGTATTAAATAAACAGATAACGGACAAGTGGTCTATCCAATCACATACAAAGATTTTTTTTACAAGGCCCTGCCTTCTGAAATCCAACCACTATGGCTCAGTACCAGACTCATGTGTGAAGTGCAGCGAACTACATGGGTCTGGCGAGAGTCAGGCTAAACTTTTGGTCCATCCTGTAAAGAAGTTTTCCAGAGGTTAGCATTGGCTAATTCTAATTCTGGGTCCACCCCCATCGGCCCGGGGTGGTATTGCAAGCATGTCAACGCACGTCATTTTGGCCACTTTTGAGCCGAAATCCGCCCCCACTGTGCAAACATCGATCAGTTTCAACTAGCAAAAACACATGCAGCCAAACTGTCAACGAAGTTGTCAATCTCTTCTTGACTGTTAGTTGTGTTTTCGTCGTTATTACTTCCTCTGGCTCTTCGAACTCGTCCGGATAATAGTATTCACTGGGAGAATGCTCCCAGTTGTCGCCCATTATTTCTTTTTTTACCGAGGAAAGATATCAAATGTGATACGCGCTGCGGACCAATTGTCATGGTAACGGTCCGAGATGGGAAAGTATCAAACCGCAAATCAGCCAATCAGAGCGCACGTACGGTTCAAGTCATATCATAAATATATATATATATATATATATATTTATTAAAAGACACTGAAGCAGGGATTTTTTTGTGCAAATAGGACTTCAAACTGTGTTTGGACTGTCAGACCCTCCAAACCTCTGTTGTGAAAAACAAAGTCATGGTGTTTCAGGGATTTCTTCCAAATGGATAGTGGGAAATATTCCAGCTCCTATTTGCCAATTCTCTGTTACACTAAACTTGGAACACCACGTTGGTCTGGAAGTGTTCTGCACCACTCTAGTTTGTGGAGCTGGTTGGACCAGAGTTTATTGATACAATTTAGGGAAACATGCATGTTATGTATATTTGCTCAGGTGCCATAGATATGTAAACATTCTATGTTTATCTGTTTTTTCACAGATTTGACAAGTATCTTGAGTGCGGGGCATCTTGGTATGATGGACCCTCAGGAACAAGTCTTCGGTGCAAAAACAGGAGAATTGTGGTCTTTGGATGATGAAGATCACCAACAAGAATTTACCACAATGCATGACCAGTTCCAGCCTTTCCAAGACATTGTCGCACTTGTGAGCGAACAAGAATGGGCCCAAATTATCCAAGAGCAACATTTCAATGGCACCCTTTTTAGATTCCCCTTACGCACAGAGGCCTCAGATATATCAGACAATCTTTATAGTCATGAGAGAGTTGACGAGCTTTTTGGTAGCTTCTTTCTCTGATGCAGAACTGAGCCTACTCTTCCTCAAAAATGTCTCGTCTGTTTCTCTTATGCACATTGATGCTGAAGGCTCCGTCAAAACTCTACTAGAAGTTAAATCCGCTTCTTCACCATCCTACAATTTGGAGTCCTATGAGGGTGTCACTAAGGGCTACACAGAAATCAAATCCATCACTCTGAGGTCAGACGAGCTCAAAGAAACAAAATGGCTTGTCACATCTTGCACGCTGACTGAAGGCAACGTGGACAGACTTGATGATCTCGCGGAAAAGCTCAAGTTTGTTCCTCGAGTAGACTTGGCGTTCCCTTGTACTGACCATATTGACTGCAGTAGAAGTAGACTGTGCTGCTTTCTTCCTCTACCCAACAATGATTCAAACAAGACGGGGCTCCCGGTTTACGTCAATGCATACTTTGGCCTCACAGACAACCGGCGACACATCAAGTGGCAAGAAGAGGACCAGATGAACGACGAACATGCCATCTGGAACGAACTGCTCATCAAGGAGGTGCTTCCAGAGACCTACCTCACTATCCTCCGAGACGCCATCAAACTCGTGCAAAACAATGTCCTACCAGCAAGTTCAATCTACAATCTCTGGCCTGATCTATCCCAAGTGCAGCACAAAGAAAAATGGCATGAGGTGGCCCTGGATGTCCTTAGGCAGTTGTTTGATCAGAATATAGCAGTGTTGTCTCTGGCCAAAGACGAAAGACAGTTCATTAAGCTGTCTGAAGCGGTTTTTCCATGTAACGGCCCTACGCAACTCGACACACTGGATGCCATTAAGCGAGTCCTGGTGTCCCGTGATGAGAACCTGGTGACTTTATCAGACAGCGTCACAAGAGCTTTGAAGACGGCTTACCCAGACTTTAGCTCTCTAAGCCACGTGACTCCAGCCTTCCTGAGAGGCGTTCTTCAGGAAGGTGTTCAAGACATCTCTGACGAAGACAGAAGGACTCTGCTGGAGTACGTCTTGAGTGACGAACAGTACGAAGAACTCGACGGTCTACAACTGCTCCCTCTCAGTGACGGCTCCTTCAAATCCTTCACAGACAGCCAAGACGACACAGCATTAATCGACAGCGACACATTCCCAAGGTATTCACACTAAAACTATAAGTATAAGCGGCTCTCTAGTTTTTAATCACATTTTTCATTGGTTCAATCTAAAAATGTAAAACTGTCTTTAGATATCTTTTCAGATATTGATTTGAAAAAAAAAGCTGTCAAAATTCTTGAGTGAGCAATTAAAGTAATTATTCTCAGATTAAACTCTGGCTGGCGCCTCCTGTCTGTAACTCTGCATTTTGGGGTGACAAGCGCCTCTACACACGGCACGTTGCATGAGGGTGTGCTGTGAAATTGCATGGAGTGGGTAGTCTGCTACATCTAAAATCATCCCCACAACCCCTTGCTCTGCAGGCCACAACAAGCTTGCATTCTGGTACTAAATAGCAGTCACCAGAAACCGTGTGAAGGGGGGAAACTATGGTCAGCTGCCTTTTCTGAATTAGTGGGAAGTCGGTGAAAATGAGATGTACAAACCAGTAAATCTTAGCCCCCATATTGACAACACAAGGTATGTTATTGGCTCCATTTTCTGAAGCTATTTTGAATTGATAATTACATGATTATCAAAAAGTCTTAACCCTTAAGTAAATGTTGTGAACAACTTACAAACTTAAAATACAAACGAATTAAGACACGAATGTCACTTTTAATGCAATTTGAGGCGAGATGTTGATGGTTCCGTTTGGTCACATGTGGGTTTTAAGAGTCAAAGTTTTGTGTAAAGTTTAGTTTAAGCAGTCATCTGCGCCTGTGAAACCACAAAGCTAATGTTTTCATAGCAGCCTCCGCGGCTGCTGACGTAGGCTGATGACGCGTCCTGTGGCAGTGTATCTCAACGTTACACCGGCAGCTGCCTCTGCAGCAGAGCTGGATTACTATTGCAACAACACATCATCAGTAGGGTAAAACTAACCTGTCTCAGAGGCAGCTGAGGCAGCAGACCGCCACAGAATGGGGCCTGTTTCTGAATGATATCGATTAGAGTGGAATAAAAAGTACGAACTGCTTGTCACAGGTAGCCTTCCCATATTCCCTTACAGTAACCGCTTATGTTGCGGTTCTTTTCTCCAGTTTTGTCCGTACATTTTATGTATGAACCCAGACCAAGAAAAAGTATATGTTGTGGGGGTCATATAGTTATAAAATTCTAAACTCTGCCACAATAACCTGCGGCCACTGCACCTCATCGTCCCGAAGGAAAATGATGCCCCAATGTGCACAAAAGAGACAGTAATTTAAGTACAATAAACAATAAAATTAAATTGCACACGATATAGAAGTGACAAAATTATGACCAGGATATGTAGACAACACTCTTGGACACTCATTTATACCGTTTATCAGCAAAAAAAAGAGGATTGAGGGTGAGTTGTCCTGAGTCACTGAGTCACTATTAGATTATTTGGGCTAAGAGCTGATTGGCTGAACGAAGGTCATCCTGTATTTATCTTGGACTTTTCTGTCTGAAAAAGCTGATCTAGAAATGTGACTGTGGCCAAATGCCTTTTTACCTGGAGTGGTCCAAGTTTGTTTTATCATTTTTTTTTGTGCGGTTTTTATCAATATTTTCCAGAGCATGTCCCATTGATCTCTGTTGACCAATCTGAAAACCACTAGTAGTAGTAGAAAGACATTGTGATTTTTTTTTTCTGCCAAACATAGAACTCATATTCTTCCTCATCCATACCACTCCCTGTGCATGTACTATAAATATACTTTGTTTGGAATGCCAAATACTTTATTTCTTGTACTTTTTTTTTTTTAGAACCCTGCTTCCATTTTGTCAAAGCCTGTTCATACCAGACGACCTCAGTCCAGAATGTGTTGATCATCTGAGACAACTGTCCGACCAAGGTATGAATTCATTCTAATTCGATTTCTTCAATTTCAATTTCTTCTGTTGCTCTGTTTAATTAAATGCTCCCTTTTGGCAGATCTGTTCATGGTCATCAACATTGATAAAGATAAAGTGCTGAGATGGACTAAAAGCCATTTGCCCGAAGACTGGAAGAATGCAGAGGAAACATTTGTAACATGGGAGATGAGCAGTGAGCACCATCCTCCAAGGGATTGGTTACCAGAGCTCTGGAGATTTCTTGACAGCCATTTTGAGGAGCTAAGTTGTTGTACTGGACTGCCCTTAATTCCAGTTGACATCATGTCCAATAGCAAACAAGTAACTCTAGCTAAATTACAACAGCATCCAACTTTGATTTTTGAGAAAAGAAAACAAGTTGTGTTACCAGAGAATATTGCTCAGCTGGTTAGCAAAGTTGGAGGCACAGTGGTGAAGGAAAATAATTGGCTAAAGCACGAAGACCTTGACTCCTATGTCCTGAGTCCATCCCCACAACATGTTCTGCAAGTGCTGATGAATTTACAATCTCAGACAGTCATTAACCAGCTGTTGATCATGCCTAAAATCCTTTTGGAGGAGCTGAAATGGTTCTTATCTCGACTTGATGATCTCTCAAACCGTGAGAAAGAATTGCTCCTACAGTTGCCTTTGTTCAAAAACATGTTAGGAGAGTATACCTCAGCTAAATCCAAATGTGCGGTGCTGTTCATCTCTGGGCTCACCATACCTTTAGATTTGCCCATGCCTAAGACAGTGGTGATGTGTGCAACTGAGGCAGATCGAAAACTTCTCCAGCTGCTCAATGTCCAGCCCTTAGAGACAGCCCAAGCAGCCAGCCTGTTGATCGACAGCGTGGAGAACAAAGCAATTGGCAAAACTGACAATGATAAAATAATGACATGGATCTTGGAGAATGGGAATGTCCTTTTCAGTCAAAATCCAAACTTGAAAAAAAGATGCACAGAATTGTCTTTTATAGAAATTGATGGAAAGTTAAAGAAAACATCCCGTCTTTATGACCCTAGGGTTACATCGTTTAAAGTTCTATTTGAAGACGATTTCTTCCCACCAACTATGTTCACAAAGACACAACAGATGCTCACCAGCTTGATTGATCTAGGATTGGTTCATAAAGCAGAGGAATTGTCTCCTGAGCACTTGCTGCATGCCGCTTCACTGGTTCAAAAGCGTGCTGTATGTGATCACAAAGAGGCTCTCAAAAAAGCCCACATGTTATTGAAGATTATGGATTCCTGTGATTTATTGAATAACTTCAACCTTAATCAGATTGAACAACTCAAAAATCTTAAATGGATATCAGTGACAAAACCCAAGGCCAGCAAACAAAAGGACCATCTGCAAAGTGGCTTCTTTTGTCCGGGAGAGATGAGGCACAGCATGTATGAAGACATAGTTGGATATGTGATGCCTCTGGAGGGAGCGCTCAGTGAAAACCTTTGCAGAAAACTTGGCCTTAAACAACCGCCACCTAAGGAAAAAGTTGTGGAAAATCTCTCGGTGCTCATTTCTAAGACAAAAGAATTGGAGAGTCCTGACACTGATGTGGACTTCAAAAGAAAGTTGCGTAGCACTTATGAACATATGCAGAAGTCCATCAATGATTATGTCACTATAATCAGCAAAGACACTCAATGGCTTTGGAACCGGAGCCAGTTTGTGGCCCCCAAGGACCTGGTTCTCAACTTTCCATCTAATCTAGATCTGAGCGCTCATATTGGAAAAGTTGCAAGTGAATTCCTTCCATACAAAAAACTGTTCTTAGTGTTTGGACTCCGTGATGAAATGACAGTTGATGAAATTATTGGGTTACTTTATACAATTAAGAAAACCGTTGAAGACAGAGATGAGGCAATTGCAACTTCTTCCGAAGTAAAAGTTTCTATTGATATTCTGAATTGGCTTTTTAGAGAGAGAAAACAGGTGGTTCCAGATGATATCCCTGTGCCAGTGATTGTACAGCTTGGAAATTATACACTGAAGCCAAAGTCACTTTGTGTTTTCTGTGACTTGAGTAAAAACGGTCTGAAAGAACTTGAGTGTAACCAGGAAGAAATGTATGTGGTTCATGAGGAGATGCCGATAGCAACAGCAGACTGGCTCAACATTCAACTCCTGAGTACTCTTATTCTGGATCCAATGTCAGTGGGAATTGAACAATGTGGACAAATGGAACCAATAACAACACGAATCAAAAACATTCTGAAAGAATATGATGAAGAAAGTGATCTTTTCAAAGAGATTATTCAAAATGCTGAGGATGCTGGGGCACAAACATGTAAATTCTTATTAGATTTCAGAGTCCATGATGATGACCCTGAAAGTCTCATTGACCCGGACATGAAGCTGTGCCAGGGACCCTGTGTATGGGCGTTCAATAATGAGCAGTTCTCACCAGATGACTGGGATAATATTGTGAAAGTGGGATCTGCCTCCAAAGAGGACATGGTGGAAAAAATTGGTATGTTTGGACTTGGATTTAACACTGTGTATCATGTTACAGACGTTCCATCAATACTCAGTGGTAGTACCCTCCTCATTCTCGACCCAAATATCACCCATCTAAAAAAACGCATCAAGCACAAATCCAACCCTGGAATCAAGGTGAAGCTGTCTCACCAGAGACTTAAGTGGTTTCCAGGTCAGTTTGCCCCTTATGAAGGAGTGTTTAATTGTGATTTTTCTGGGAAAAGTCCTAAACACTATCCTGGAACTTTGATTAAATTACCATTTAGAACTGAAGAGGAATCCCGTTTATCGGAAATAAGCTCCAAAGTATATAACAATAAAGATATTGTGGCTTTTCAAAGACAATTCACACAGGATGCCCAATCACACCTAATCTTTCTCAAAAATATCACCACTGTGTCTCTACAGACAGCCTCAAGTTCTGCTTTGACTCCACTGACAAAGGGTGATATTGAAGATGTATTTACAGTTTCCAAAAGCACACTGTGCCGCATGGACATTCCAGAGGAAGATCCTGTGTTGAAGCTGCAGGATGTTGAGAAGTTGCTTCTGCAAATTAATAAAAAATACAAAGAAGTCATTGACTGTAGCAAAGTGGATATTGTGGAGATAACTTGTCAGCAACCGACAGAAACACAAGTCCAGTGCTGGCTTCTCCGAAGTTCATTTGGAACAAATCAATCATTAAAACTGACTATGGAAAAAAACAAGAAAGTTGCATTTTCGTTGCCAGTTGGCGCTGTGGCTGTGCCTTTGCAATTTAACCATGAAGCAAAAACATTTCAAGTATCGCAGACAGAGCTTGCTGGAAAGGCTTTTTGCTTTCTTCCCCTCTCCATTGACACTGGGCTGCCTTTCAATGTAAATGGAACATTTGCAGTTACAAGCAATAGGAAAGCCCTTTGGGGGACTGGCATAAAACATGAATGGAACAAGTCTCTTTTGCAGGACCCAATACTCTCTGCCTTCATCACTGCGCTACTGGCTCTTAAGAAAATGTCACAAAATAAGAAATTGGAAAACTACTGCTACCACATATTCTGGCCACAAAGGGAGCTTGTGAGTGAACATTTTAGGCCACTGGTTGATGCTTTTTATTGTTCTATTGCTCAAACTGGTGGTGCCCTAAAGCTTCTCAATGATGGTGACAAATGGTTCTCTTTGGAAAATGCCATCATTTTGGATGAAAGCATTCAGGAGGATCAGATTTTCTCACTTGTAATGCAGGTGTGTCGGAAACATGTCAGCCCCGGTCATGTAGTTACACTGCCAAGCTGGATAAGGACTCATTTTAAACACGCTGGAGTTGAAAAGGTCCTAGAAGATCAGACTTGGACTTGGGGGAAGTTTTACAAAGAGGCAGTTTTTCCAAATCTGAACAAAATTGATCCTGAATGGAGAGATTTGCTGATGCTACATGCCATTCACCTTAACATGAAAGATATTGACTGTCTTTTGATTGCACACCCATGTATCCCTTCTACCAGTGGAAAGCTGCAGTATATTAAGAACCTAGTGATCCCAAATGGCAAAGTGACCTGCCTGTTTGAGCCTGAGGAAAGTCGCATACTTGGAGGGAGCGTGACTGACTTCTGCTCCACTGAAAGCATTTTCCGCCTACAGAGGCTGGGAATGAAAAGTGAAAATATTTCTTTTGAGGATATTACTCAGAAAGCAAAAGAAATGAGTAATGTTTGGGCCAAAGACAAAAGCAAGGCATATAAACGCATACAATGCCTTCTGGAACTTCTGAAGCTTCACTTGGATGATGATCTTCCTCCTTTCTGGGAAGCTTTGACGGAAACTCCATTTCTGCCAGCATTTAAACCTGGGGATGTAAAAATGGAAGGAGAGGTAATTCTGCAAAGGCCAGTGTATGTTTTTTCGGAGAAATGTGCTTCTCTTGTGAACATGACACAAACTGTTTTGGAGACTTCTAAACTCGGAATATTTCCATCAGATCCAGTTCTGCAGATGTTGGGGGTACATGACCATCCAGAAGTTGAAATGGTGCTTGAGCAGCTAAAAGAAGCAAATACACATTGTCTATTTTTGGACAAGTTAGTGCTGAACAAAATGGTCAATGAATGCTACAAGTTTCTCGATTGCCATTTGTGTGATTCAAAGGATGACATAAGAAATCTTTTGGAGTGTGCAAATACATTTACGTTTGTACTTGTTGGAGATAAATTTGTCAACATAAGCTGTGTGGCTGAAACGGCACAGTTTGATGCCAAACCCTATCTTTATGCACTTCCGCAACAATTTGCACATTATAGAACGCTCTGGGAAACAGTTGGCATGGAAAAAGAGTTTACTCTTAACCAATGTGTGCAGGCCCTAAAGGACATCAAGTCTAAGCACAGAAATGAACGCTTACCTAAATCCGATCTGTCAATTTGCCTCACCATTTTGAACAAAGGAATCTATGAAACTGCAAAGACGACTGATGGCTGCCTTGTGCCCAATGAAAAAGGCATCTTAAAGCCTGCACAAAGCATGTTCTATAATGATAGTCCATGGATGCCAGTCAAAGAAGGTGTTCAATTTTGTCATGAAAACATATCAAGAGTAATGGCAATGCACTTGGGCATTAAAACAACTCGGCACCACACTTTGATGCGTACTGTTGTTGAGAATATGTCACCATTTGCCTTTCAGTTTGAGCAGAAAGAACAGCTAACGATTCGAATCAGAAACATCATCTCAGCCTATCCTGCAAAGAAGGATATTCTTAAAGAACTGATCCAAAATGCTGATGATGCAGACGCAACAGAAATTCATTTTGTTTGGGACAAAAGGCAACATGGTAGTCAAAAAACTTTTGGACATAAATGGAATAATCTGCAAGGCCCAGCACTATGTGTGTTCAACAATAAAGTATTTTCTGATGCTGATTTAAAAGGAATTCAGGATCTGGGAGAGGGTGGGAAGCACAACTCTCCAGGAAAGACAGGGAAGTATGGACTTGGATTCAACTCTGTTTATCATCTGACGGACTGCCCCTCCATCCTCACAGGGGATGAGTTACTCTGCATATCTGATCCCAACCAAAATTATATTGAGAGTACTTCAGATGTTTCACCTGCTGGTATTGGTTATAACCTCGTTGACACTTTTAAGGAAATGTACAGAGATGTCTACAATTCTTTTCTTCCAGATAAGTTCTCCCTGAAAGAAGGCACCATGTTTAGGTTGCCTTTAAGAACAGACGCCATGGCAAACAGTTCCAACATATCTTGTGAAGCTGTGAGTGAAGATGACATGAAAGAACTTTGTGCTGCTCTGTCTGAAGAACCTGACGGGCTAATACTGTTCCTTAAATCTATACGCAAAATATGTGTTTATGAAATTGACCAATCCAGAGATCTACAATTGATGTATTCAGTAGAAAAAAACATAACTGAATCAAGCATCAAGAAGAAGAAAGCCTTTGATGAAAGTAAAGAATGTGCGCTCAGATCCGATACACCAGTTGATCAGAAAGTAGTCTTTGGGACAGTTATTTCAACTTCACAAAAAAATGAAACCACATGGACAGTTTGTGAGAGATTTGTCAGAACCACAGATGACAAACAAAATATGGCGCCTGGAAAACTGGCTCGAGCAGCAGTAGCAGCACGAGTGAGCCCAAAGAATGAACCAAAAACCAATTTTAAAGGAGAAGCATTTTGTTCACTTCCTTTGCCTGGCCACACTGGACTACCTGTTCATGTCAATGCCAATTTTGAGGTGGATTCTTCTCGAAGAGATTTATGGAAAGAAGATGGCGAGAGTCCAAAAATTAAATGGAATGAATATTTAAAACAGAGCGTCATTGCTCCTCTTTATGCTGACCTGCTTAATCAACGGCGTAGTAAACTGAGAGACATTGAAGACTTAAAGACAAAAGTTTTAAAATCCCTCAATGAATATTACTTGAGCTTTTTCCCAATTATATCAAAAGACATCCACCCTGACTGGCATGACATGGTGAAAGAAGTATACAGGTCGATCCAAGAACGATCGCTGGATATGATTCCTGTATACAAAGGTTCAACACGAGCAACAACGGCTAATGGACCGATAAGTGAATTGAAAGTTTATTCCTTTGACTGGAGTAATATTACAGAGACAGAACCAACTAAAATACCTTACCGTAACCAAGTGAGTGAAGTCATGAGCACCATTTTGGAAGATGTGGAAATGAGGCTGGTGCCTTCAAGTATGGAAAATGTGTGGAGGAGTTTTAAATCAGCTGGAATTGAACTACACTATGTGACTCCTTCAACTGTGCAGACGTTTTTGAGAGCAAAGCCCCTGAATGATCCATCACAGACAGAAAAACAATTACCGTTGCCTGTATCACAAACTAAAATTAAAAACGATAAAAAATGTGCCGAGCTCCTGAATTTCTGCCTTAAAGATCTAGTAGAACTCAACAACACAAAAGACAAGGAAGTAGACCCTAGTGTCATCGATGGACTTCCACTGCTGCTCACAAAAGACAAGGTTCTGAGATCATTTAACCGGGACTCTCCCATGTTTGCTTCTTTTTATGATAAATTGTTTATTAGCTATGAAGACAAGCTTGTAGATTTCCAGACCAACAAAAAATGCATTTCCACTCTTGAAGAGTTTGGCTTTGTCAAAAAGTTAACAATTCTTAATTCATCAAATTACCTGAAGACCATAATCAAAGATCATCTTCAACGTTGTGATGTTGATCAAAGCAAAACCAAATATGTGCCAAGTGAAGAAATACTCCGGTGGTTGAAAACTCTCTGGAAATTTATATCCAGTGAACTCAGGACTGATTTGACATTAGCCACTGTGTGCCAGCTCTACAATGAGTGCTGCATTTTGCCTGTTATTTGTCCTCAAAACAAACAGAAATACTTGGAAATGATGAAGCATATGCCAAGTGTGATTATGTTTTCTTCTGATCAAAACTTATCAAAAACCCTGTTTCAACTCGGCTTCATGAAGCTGGACATTCTTTTCTTCAGTGAGATGGATCCAGATCTGAAATCTCAACTCAGTTCAGAGCTGTTGGATGTCAACAATCATAATTCTGTTTTGGACCAACTCTACGACAAAAAGTGTCTGGACTTTTCACATCTGTCATCCGTTGAAATGGCTGAACTCCAGACCTTTTTGTGTTCTGGTGTTTCCAAAGCCAAAAACAAGGATGATTATCAAAGAAAGTTCCAATCCCTGCCTTTGTTTGAAACCATAAACTCTGAGCGTGTAAGAATTGATCAAAAAGGTTTGAAAAATGTGTATGTCCTCGAAATGAAGGAAATGAAAAGATTTCCAAACTTGTTCAGGCTGCCTGAGACCTCTGCCATTTTCCTCAAAAATAGCCCTGAAAACATCCAGCTCTCACATGCACTGGATATCAAGATACTGTCTGATAGGGATTTTTTTGTTCAGATCCTTGTGCCAGTGGTCCATAGACTCACAGAAAGTCAGATTTTGGACTGTCTTAAACTTTGCCTTTCATTTCATTCTAATTTAGAGGATGGCATAATCTTTGCATTTAGAAATGTAAAACTGATTCGGAGTTCTCTTGGCGATTTACAATTGGCATCTTATTTTTATGACGAGACTGTTAAAATATTCAGAGTGATGCTACCAGAAGAAAGATTTGTGCCAAAGACATTTTTGAGTAAAGTGACTGAAGGAAATGAGAAAAGAGTCAATGACTTAAAACGTCTCCTCAAAAAACTTGGAATGAAGCATACTGTCTCTGCAGATGACATCATCATCTTTGCTCAGCAGGTAGAGAAAGAAGTAAAAAACCATACAAAAATTGAGGATCTGAAAACAAAATCTGAAATTATTTTCAAAAACGCATTGTGTTTAGCGAAAGACACTGGAAGCCAAGGGGAACAATTACTACAAAACATAGCTCATGTGAGGTTTGTTTTTCCAGTGAAAATTAAAACTGACTTGTGTAATTACCACCCCCCTTTCACCTCTGAGAACACTGCTGTTCCAATCAGCGGTGCTTTGATTGAAGGGGAAGAACGAACCCAAGACCTTATCTGGTCTTCAATGACAATCATTCATGTGCCAGTGTATCAGTGTGAGAAAGTTCAACAAGCTCTGCTTAGTGCTGGAGCATTTGAAAAACCTCCAACAGAATACGTCATTACAAATCTGAAAAACATATGTCCGTCACCTTGTAAAAATGAGGAGACAGTCCAGACTCGAGCCAGAGTGTTTCGGACTTCCTATGCTTTCTTGGAGAATCCTCCCATTAAGAGTCAGTCGCTGGCTGGACATCCCATTGTGCTGGTTGAAAAGTGCAAAAAACTTGTTACAACTGATGATGTGTGTTTTTCTCTTCATTGTGACAATGATTTCAGACCTTATCTGTACCAAATCCCGGCAGATCTGAGAATTTACACTGTTTTCTTCCAAAACGTAGGTGTAAGGGATGAACCCTCTGCAGTTCAAATAGGTAATGTTTTGGCAGCTGTTTATGGAGAAACGTGTAAAAAACCAAGTCTACAAGCAAACCAATTAAAAACAGTGAAACGTGCTGTCCAACAGCTGTTTGAGATTGTGAAAAAGCAGAAGCAGTCCCTGGATGATCTAAAGGTATTATATCTTCCAGGTGTACGTGGGAAATTAATGGAATCACACAAACTTTACTACAATGATACACCTTTTGAAGCTTCACGATTGGAGCGAGCACTGCCAGAGAGAATTGTATTACTTCAGAAACTCGGGGAATGTCATTTGAAAGCAGACATGTATGAACATCAGAAGCTGCTAAAACAACTGCCACAGAGGCTTCAACCCCAAATGCTGTCACAAATCACAGAAGAGAAATTAGTGGAGACACAAATGGAGTTCTGTGACACGAACTGTCCTTTCAGTGGGTTCTTTGAAGATCATTTGTCCTCTACAGTATTTAAACATGCCCTGATCTGTCTGATCCGTAGTGAATTAGATGGAAAAGTCACTCAGGACAAGGCTATGGAAATGTGCAATACTACATTTGGAAGAATACAGATGGTCTGCTGTCAAAGTTTACAAACAGAGCTGTGGCTGGAGACCCAACAGCTCCCGAATACTGCTGCAGAAACAGAGGTTTATGTCAAAAAAGATCAACAAGGCTGCACATTTTACTTGCAGCACGACGATATGGAGAACATGGTCATAAATGATGTCTGTCAAACATTGGTAACGGAAATCAACAGTTTGCTTGGTAACATACTGGGACCGGAAACCCTAATGGCCTGTTCATCCCTCTTACGCTGTGACAATTTAGAACAAGTGAGAAAGAGGTTAGCAAAATATAGAATCTGTGACAGTGTGGATGATGAAAGTATACACAAACTTCCAGCACCAGGCACGGAGATCCCTTCAGAATGGTACGATGCTTTGGACATGAGCTTTCTCAATAACTTTGAGGTGGGGGAGTATGTTGGCTACTATTCTAATGGAAAATACATCTATGCAGTTATTGTTGAAGAACTAGGTGGGGACGCTGTGCACCTCAGACAGAGATACAAAATAGATATTGGTGAGGAAGAACCAACTGAGGTTAGTTTTCTCGACTTGTATCAGTTCAAATGTGAGAGTCCACCAACACAATTGTCCAGTCAGGAACTCCAGGTTGTGGAAGGTGCAGTCCCCCATTCTTCCCAACAAAACACACGATCCTCACCAGCATCTGTCAAAGAAGCCAAAAAAGAAATCGACAAGAGTTTGGATGAAATTTGGACCCTTCTTCCTGAGGAACGACAGAAAGCAATCAAGCGGCTATATCTAAGGTGGCATCCAGACAAAAACCCTGACTGTCCAACGCTCGCAACAGAGGCCTTCAAGTATCTACAGCAAAGAATTGAAGAACTAAGCCGCAAACGCACATCTACAGGCCAAAGGAGCTCCTCATCTTCCTCTGCATATTCAGGGGCATATACAAACTTCCGAAATTTTTTCCACGAATGGGATGAAGAGGCAAGATACCACAGAACCAGTCGAGAGCGTTTTCACACCGGCCGGCGATCGTACAATTTCTGGGCTTACAACGAGGACATTCCACAGCCGAACAAGGAGGAGGCCAAGCGCTGGCTCAGACAAGCGCAGTGCGACCTCCACGCTGCTAAAAATGACATTGGAAATGAGGCAACTGAGTGGTGTCTGTTCAAGGTTCATCAGGCCGTGGAAAAGGCCCTCACTGCTGCTTCATATCGAAACAATGGGAAGAGGCCCAAGTGTTGCTCAATTTTGGCCACAGCATCTAAAGTCTCCTGCTACAGTCCCTGTCTCAGAAATCTGCCGCAACTCGTGAGGGAGCTGGTCGATTTGGGTGTGGACCCCAAAAAAACTCAATATCCAGACTGCCACCCATTTCCACAGATCCCCAATGGACAGTTCAGGTCAGAATACGAAATTCGCGCACAGGACCAAGCAACTCAAATACTGGCTCAAGTGGATGCATATGTGAATTATTGAATCAAGAAAAAAACTAGTCATTAGTTTGAGTTCTGAGTGATTATGAATTGGCTTCTTACTGTATCTCAATCTACTGTATGCTTAGCTATTTCAGAGCCTCTCTGATTAGAGAATTAGAATGGATTTCTCAGGTGCAGTTTGTCCGCCACTTTGGCAATCATGTACAGGTTTTGAATTTAAGAAAACAAGGTTATGGTTAATTTTGGGACCAGATGCGATCAAAGCTGAATGTGTAAAGTATACTGTTTGTTTTGTGTTAAAATGTGAATCAGAAATGACTATGAAGCCAGTAAACTTCCAATGATTCTGAAAAATATATATAAATAAACAATTAGACATATTACATGGTCTTCGTGCTTTGTTGATTTTCTTAGTGCTTCCCTCGGGTCAGAATGAACCGCCACAGATTATTAAAAGTAGAGGAAAAATACCCTTTATTAGGCTTTAAAAGGATCTAAATGACTCGGGTCAAGTTAAGAAAACAGACTTTTGGTTCTTTGTCCCAAGGGATAAGATAGGACATCATTTAATTTTAATATTTGGAGTTCAACAAGATATATATTTTAGTGACTCATAGAAAACCAATGGATATCAAAAGAAGAAGTTGAGAATGACAACAGACACATCTTCACTAAATCTGACCTTTGAGAAAGCTGTAGGTTCTATGTCATCTGAAGACGAGCTGTTTGTGTTAACATTGAGGTCAATGGGGAAAATTACTGTAGCTTCGGTGAATTTAGTCATGTGGGAACCGGCTTATGCAGCAACACTCCAGGTAGTAGATAAGATTGATGGTTCCTACACATGGTGCATCCATGCACCATGTGATGCATAAAAGGCAAATAATAAAGTGATGTTATGAAGGTGGAGGCTGAAGACACTCGCTGGGGGCAGGTATTCGACTTGGACTCGTCCTGTAGCCACATGGTCCTGCTCGTACATAGTTGTCTGGACTTTGAAGGAGCAAGAACAGAGCTGGAAATGCAGGCTGATTCTACGTTTATGGAACATACAGGCAAGAACAAAGTAAATGCATCTCTTGTAAAGTACTTGTTTTAATCACATAAAGTACAGGGGATGTGCGTAATAAGTAACATGTACTTGTTATGCAAGAACGTACACTCCTAAATGCACACAAAAAACCTTAGAGATTATACATTGGTTTTATTCTTTTTTGTACACTCAAAGACGCTTCCCATGTCATTAGTCTTTCACTCCATATAAAGTGTTGAACTACTACTATAGCCACCGCTGATTTGTCCAGAACTCCTTTTCAAAATAGGTTCCTAATCATCATGGGACTTTCCTGATTAAATAAAAAAAACTGTCATGGGACATACTAATAGAAGCGAGGCAACCAGTATGTGCCATTGGTTCCTCCAACCACCACCAACCATTCACACACATACCAGACACATTCTAATGTGGGTGAAGTGTCTTGCCTAAGGACACAACTACAGTGGCACCTGATGTTCCCAGAGGTCTCCCATTATAGTACTAACCAGGCCATATCCTGCTGAGCTTCAAAGGTCTGACAGGATCTGGCGTTCACCTGCAGGAGGCGCCACACAGTTCTCATGTTTTCTTCGGTGCTGAAGATCTGGGTCTCGTCGGTCTGAGCTAAGAGTCTGCTCCAAACCTGAGTAATAATCCACAGGGAACAGCTGTGTCTACATCCGTATTTTCAGAGCCACCTTAAATGCATCACTCACTCACTGCATGTCACACGCGTGACACACGCACACACAGTAATCACAGTTTAAGCGTCTACCTTTCGGCCAATTACTGTCAAAGGGGCGTAGGCTTGATCACATACATTGGTGTACTGTTGACAATCGCCAGCGTGGGCCGTGCCCGCAGCATCATCACGGTGAAGTTTGGTAAAGTAGCGTCATATTCCCAGATTCGGACTTCCGCGGTCAATAGCTCACGAAATCTACTTTGTTGAACACATTTAATTGCGCTAAAATGATCATCTCGACGTTGATTTTTCAAATCCAATGCGCTGTTTTAATGCAGAGAAATCCATTGAATCCAGTGCACTGCAAGCGCCGAGAAAAGCATTTAGGGAACGTCAACAAATGTCCAGACCAGCTTTGTAAACGAACAATAGCTTTTTCTGAAGCCATGTACATGCACTAAACTCTCAGACACTATACATAACGACCAAATCTAACTGCTACAGACTTTGATTTCACCATTTGTGAGTTTTATTTTTATTTTTTATGAATACATGTTTTTCTTTTTTTATTTGCTTTTACAGTACATTTCTTTACTGTAACATTCATAAATAATGTATGTTACAGCATTTGTCTTTTTAATATTTTTTTATTACCAATAAGAATGCATTAAGTCCTTAACCAGCCAAAGAGTTCCACCTATTTATTAAATTTCATTTTTGACTAAGGATATGTTTTTTTTATATGTAGTCAATAGTCAATTACATTCTGAAAACTGTGATTATGAAATTCCTATGATTACTGTGTAGATTGAAATTAGGACTAAAAAGTGCTCAACCCGGTCCACCCAAATAGCAACCTTAGCCAGTGCTAACATGTACAGATGCTAACATATACTGAGGCTGTTGCTGATTATTACAATTGTTATCTTTTTAGAATGATCAATTTTATTTTTTATTTTTGCTGCTACTGGACACCTGAATTTCTCTTACGGGGATCAATAAAGTATGTATCTATCTATATAACTACATATCGCTTGCACTAGAATACACAGTACTTTATAGTAGTAAGTAATCTTTATTTATATACCGCCTTTTCACTGCACATCGGAGTCTCAAAGCGGTTTACAATTGTTATTTTTGGGAGTGGGGGTGCCAGTACAGGAGGCACATGCCAGAACTATTGTACATATTTTTAGTGGTAGGGGAAACCAGAGCACCCGGAGGAAACCTACGCAGACACGGGGAGAACATGCAAACTCCACTCAACCGGGATTCGAACCCAGGACCTTCTTGCTGAGAGGCGAGAGTGCTATCCACTCAGCCACCGTGCCGCCTATACACCGCCTTTATACTTACCTCTTATTTTGCCAAATGTAAAACATTAATCTTATGTTCAAGATAGCGATGTTTTACTTGTTATTTGATGCTAGAGTTGGTGATTGTGTTTAATTTAATTAGTATAGTTATTGGTCACTTATCTTGTGCTTTGTGCTCCTCATTCCTACTTTACAGTATTTATAGTTTATTTGGTTGGGACAGTACATGTATGAACACATCACTCCGGATTGTAGCCATGGGCTAATTTGCGTCCGTTGTCCCACATTCACACTCACTCATTCACCCTGAACTATTGCACATGTTTTTAGTGGTAGGGGAAACCGGAGTACCCGGAGGAAACATACAGTATGCAGACACGGGGAGAACATGCAAACTCCACTTCACCTGCATCCGTCTGTGGAGGGACTTACGATTAAGAGATCCTTTATTCGTCCCACAGTGGGGAAATTTCAGTGTTGCATCACAAGTTATAGGACAGTAGGAAAGAGGGGCACAAGTGAACAATAGCTGTACTATATATATATTATCCATCCATCCATCCATTTTCTTCCCCCTAAACCATTTCTGGGTCGGGGGGGGGGGGGGGGGGGCGTAAGATACCGAAGACCAAGAGAGATGCTGAAGGTGTATATGAATGAGCGCAACAGAACATTTTCTTTAAAGGAGGTATTGAGTGGGTGTAATTCGGTAGGGGGGGTTGGAGTAGTTTTGCGTTTCCTTCGAAGCGCTGGGTTATTCTTTAGAACATAGGAGACTGAAGGACTGAAGGGGCCGTCCCGGCCCACACTCCATTTCGGAAGGTGGCGGCAATGCACCTCAAGGTTGTTTGCCAACTGTCCCCGGCCCCCTGTGCCCCAAACCAGTCATGCCAAGAACTCTGTCCCCGGCCCCCTGTGCCCCAAACCAGTCATGCCAAGAACTCTGTCCCCGGCCCCCTGTGCCCCAAACCAGTCATGCCAAGAACTCTGTCCCCGGCCCCCTGTGCCCCAAACCAGTCATGCCAAGAACTCTGTCCCCGGCCCCCTGTGCCCCAAACCAGTCATGCCAAGAACTCTGTCCCGGCCCCCTGTGCCCAAACGAGTCGTGAAAGCCAAGAACTCTGTCCCCCCTCCGTCCATCACCCGCCCTGATACAGGTGGGACCACAGGCTTCTATCCCTGTGTAGAGAGAGGACCACAGGCTTCTATCCCTGTGTAGAGAGAGGACCACAGGCTTCTATCCCTGTGTAGAGAGAGGACCACAGGCTTCTATCCCTGTGTAGAGAGAGGACCACAGGCTTCTATCCCTGTGTAGAGAGAGGACCACAGGCTTCTATCCCTGTGTAGAGAGAGGACCACAGGCTTCTACCCCTGTGAAGAGATAGGGCAGTTCACAAGAAACTTTCCCACTGACAAGGGAAGCCCCGCCCACAGCAGCAGTCAAAGAGTGGACAGAGACAAAGCAACAACTGGTTCTGACAAAATGGCCCCAGGCCCACCATGTTTCCGGACAGTTCCACAGGAACCAGCATGAACGATATGGGACTGACTGATGGAGGACGAGGGTCTGGGAGGGTCCCACGGACGATCTGGACGAGGCAGACCATGGTCCAGAAGTCAGGACAACACAAACACAAGCACTCATTTGGGGATGGATGTGATAATTGACGTATGCACACATTTAGACTATTCTAAAGTTTAGAGTAGTTTGACAAACCCTATTGTCAGAGAAAAAAAAAAAAAAAATAGAGAAAAATAGAGTGGGGGATAGGTTACTTTAATCAATTCCGTGGGCCACATACTCCTTGATTAAGGACTTTATTTATTACATAATTTCCCCGAATGGGTGAAGGACACATTCTTTTCTTTAGAGGCGAAACATGACAAAGGAATGTTTCATAAATCCATTAAAATGTTCTGAATAATCTAGAGTTTCTGTGTTTCCAAATTGCCCAGTTGTTTTCCACAGCCGAGACTAAATCTATGGTCTGTGTGTAAAAATAAGAAATAAAATGGTAAAAATCCCTTATAGTATAAGTGTAGAATAGTATTCTGACAGAAGATTGTCTGTCTATAATGTATTTGAATATAAATTGTCACCAAATCCCACAATCAATTTAGTAAATGTAATGTTTTAGTCAGACGACCTGAGGTTTCATAACTTTGGAAATATGCATTGCTCGATTGTGATGTAGAAAACAGAGTTTGGTGTGAATGTAACTGGTCTGAGAGAGAGAGAGAGAGAGAGAGAGAATGGTATGAGAGAGATAAGGACAATAATGACAAACAGCACACACACATTACACATTGTTTCTGTTAGAGCCTAGAGCCGCAGAGAGGGAGGGGCTTGTAGATCTTGGGAACAGAAGTGTGAAAGTGTGTGATTGGCATAAAACAGCTGAAAAGACATTTTCAGCCAAAACATAGAGACGTGGAGAGTTTGACTTCTACGTCACAGAGAGACAGTGTCAGACGTCAGAGCGACTGCTCTGAAAATGAGGTGTGTTAAATAACTCTGGCAGAGGCTGGAGTAATCGTACATTGCAGAGGTCGGGGCAGAAACAAAGCCATTATGGCAATAAACAAAATAAACCAGCAGCAAAATAGGTCCAAATCGTTTATCTATTTTCCTCATGAGGACTCCAAAAATGTTTAAAGCCAAGTACTTTTTTTTGTAGTGATAGACTTGGCAAATGTATATTTTTGTAATACTAAGGTTTTTATATTTTTCCTTCAATAGGTGCACGAAGGCCAAAGGGGGACCCCAGTTTTTTGTTTTTTTGTTTTTCCTGTATTTTTGTAAATGCAGCATTATGTGACTTTTGACTGCACTTGTTTTAGTCAGTTTTTATTTTAGCAACAGTCAGTAATGATAAGATTAAGAGATTTTCAGACAGTGGGGACATTTCAGTGTTGCATTACAACACAAGACAGGTGAATAGTAAGTGTAGCACAACTCTATACTTTTGAATGTAAAATAATTTGGCTCGGTAAAGGTACAAGGTAAAGTATTGTGTACTCTAGTGTAAATAAATGTATAATACAATACAATACAATACAATTTATTCTTGTATAGCCCTAGGTCACAACAGAAGTCATCTCAGAGGACTTAACAAAACCATTGAAATCACCAACACAGGTCAGAGAATCAACAGTTAAAACACATGAAGAATATAAAGCACACACAGAAGAAAATGTCCATACATGTTGTAGAATGCTAAAGTGTCCTGATCATCACCAATCCTTCCTGTTGGACACTAACTGTCCAACAAGACCCTCCTGCATCGACAAGGAAAAACTCTTAAAAAACCCAGTGGGAAAACGTGAGAAACCTTGGAGGAGAACTAGGGAAACCCACAGGGAGGGAGACCCATATGAGAAAGGGATCCGCTCCTCCGGACGGACAGACTAATGATCTAGGACCTAAGCTAGCTACAGAACGTGGACCAGTGGCCGCTGAACGTGGACAGGTCCGGTGCAGGACCGAAGCACTCCCAGGCGGGTCGGGCGGGGCAGTCCGCAGGTGTAGATGGAAGAGGCCAGGCTCAGAGATCCCGTCATCGTACCATGAAACAGACAATGGGACAACGGGTGAATAGCAATGAACAAACTACAGTCAGAATCCTAAAAATGCTAAACAGATAAAGTAGGAAGGACGAGAGGATAGTGCTCAAGTTACCATACTTCTCCCAGCAAACTGACTCCCTATGCAGCTTGACTAACACTCTGAGGAGTTTAACCTTCTCCGAGTCTTACCTTCCTAGCCATATGCTAAACTAAAGAGGACTGTTTTAAACCTAGCCTTGAATAAAGAATAACATACAGCATAATATATAACATAATATACAACGTAGCACAATACATTATTGAATAATATATAACATAATATATAACATAATACAGCATATATATATAATATATACACTACATATTATATATTACCTAATTATATGCTAAATTAAAGTAAAGTGCTTTAAGCCTGGCCTTGAATGTGGAGACCGTATCTGCTTCCTTAACATAAATGGGAAGCTGATTCCACAGTAAAGGAGCTTGGTAGCTAAATGCTCTGCCACCAACAGTGACCTTTGAGACCTTAGGGACCACCAGACGTCTGGCGTTTTGTGAGCGCAACGCTCGACCTGGTTGATACGACACTAACGTGTCTTGGAGATAAGAGGGAGCCAAGCCATTTATGGCTTTATATGTTAAGAGTAGGATTTTAAACTTTATTCTGTACTCCACAGGGAGCCAGTGGAGTGATTTTAACACCGGAGTTATGTGCTCCCTCCTTTTGGTACCTGTTAAGATCCTAGCTGCTGTATTCTGAACGAGCTGGAAGCTCTTCAAAGAGGCTTTAGGGCACGCTGCCAATAAAGCGTTACAGTAGTCGAGCCTTGAGGTGACAAACGCGTGAATGAGTTTTTCCGCGTCACTTTTAGGAAGGAAATTCCTAATTTTAGCGATGTTCCGTAAGTGGAAGTACGCCGTTTTAGTTGCTTGGCTTATATGAGCCTTGAAGGAGAGTTCTTGGTCAAAAATGACTCCAAGATTCCTCACAGTGTTACTGGGTATTATACTGACATTATCGAGAGTAACCATCTGGTTAGTGAGGGAGTCACGCAGGCGCTTCGGACCGAGTAGGATCACTTCTGTCTTCTCCGGGTTGAGAAGTAGGAAGTTAAGAGTCATCCACATTTTAAGGTCCTTTATGCAGGCACTGAGCTTTTCTAGCTGATCTGTCTGGTTAGGCTTTATCGACAGATAAAGCTGTGTGTCATCTGCATAGCAGTGGAAATTAATTCCATGCTTTTTAATAATGTTTCCCAGTGGCAGCATGTAGAGAGTAAAAAGAATCGGTCCGAGTACCGAACCCTGCGGCACACCGAATTCCACTCCAGAATAAGGCGACGAGTCCTGATTCACATTGACGAAGTGATATCGATCTGATAAATAGGATTTAAACCAGCCAAGGGCTGTTCCTCTAAGACCTATATCACATTCTAGCCTCTGCAGTAGAATGCTGTGGTCTATTGTGTCAAATGCAGCACTAAGGTCCAGTAGGACCAGCACTGACACTTGTCCATTATCGGCAGCTAGTAGTAAGTCATTTGTGACTTTGACTAGTGCCGTTTCAGTGCTATGATGAGCTCTGAATCCTGATTGAAAGACTTCAAACATATTATTTTCCTGCAGGTGGCAGCGGAGCTGCTCAGCTATAAGTTTTTCCAGGATTTTAGATATAAAAGTGAGGTTTGAGATCGGTCTGTAGTTTGTAAGTATTTCTGGGTCCAGGTTTGTTTTCTTCAGAAGGGGTTTGATTACCGCGGTTTTAAAAGCTTGTGGGACATAGCCACATTGTATGGATGCGTTTATTATATTTACGATAGGCTCAATTATCAAAGGAAGTATGTCTTGTATTTACACATCTGTAAATAAATCTAGAACACTCTCTAGGTCAAGAATATGGAAATGGTAAGTCTTTAACACTGGGATGAACATATGAAACATACCACTCGCTACATTCATTTTGTGTATTTGACATACACATACAGTAGCACACACATATGTATTTACATACACATGTTTACAGTAAAAGTAAGGGGGACATGATCAATAAATGAGGATTGTGTGTGTCATATATGGGTTTCACGTAAACAGTATTTACAATATGTTTAACAGGATAGTTTTTAATAGTTATTAGTTGTTAAATTGTAGAGACCCCACATACACCAGGTGGTTAGTGTAGTTTTTTTTAAAACTTTAACTTGTTAATATTTTTTTTGTTTAAATTCAAGTGTATAGTATAGCTTTGAGTATTAGGACATTATTCAGAGTTTCCCAAAGCTCTGTAATGCTGTGACTCTTGAGGGTGATAAGAGCAGAGGTCTGACAGACAAAACAAACACGAAGGCCCAAAGTAATAAAGTGTTGAATCTTCTCATTTTGTGGATACACATTTTTATTTAACATTATGAAGGTATTTAGAATAGTTTAATAGATTTAACAAAGTTTGTTTAGTTAACAATTCAGGTGGTTTTTCCATCACGGTAGAAGGTATATGGTAATTTTCCAGAGGGAGTTTGTTTAAAAAATTAGGAATAATGCCTTGGGGTTCAAATTAACCTTGCAATTAAGACTGCCAGTTTATACTTAATTATAATTGAAAATCATTTCAGAAGACACTAAAATGTCTGGCGGACCACAATTGGCCCACAGGCCTGGTGTTTGGACACCTGCACTGCACCATAAGAGGACAGGCCCTAAGTTGATCGTATCTCCTTTTCAATTTAAATATTTAGATTTTTTTTTTAAAAAGGTCTCCATGAGTTTTTATCTTGATACACAATCATCAAAACACTTAAGTTTATTTGATCTTTAGGATATAGGTTGTTGTTTTACCAACATAGAATAATTAGTTAGTGAGGCCTGACTTGTGTGAGAGACTTGCACATGGAGGAGAGCAGACAGCAGCAGAATGCACTTATCTGCTCTCCAAGGCCGGAGAGTAGAGTGTTTTGGAAACTCAAACTGATAACCCATGAGTAAAGTTATATGGAGACCATTATTATTATTATTATATAGACTGAGGCTAAGCCCTGGCAGCGCAGACCCAGAGGACAGGCTAGGGAGGGGACAAATGCAGCCCGCGGAAATTCAATTTGGTAGACGTCAGCCAAAGTTACCCCCTCCAGGCCGGTTCACATCCCCAGCCTATCGCACAGCAAACGCCCCCTTCCAATCACCCGTACCGGCCAGGCAGCCGCTTAAAAGCGGAGAAACTCCCACTTCAACGGCCTCCCGAAGCCTTGCAACCACCGCCTCCCCTCCTCCTCCTCTTCACCCTGCCTCCAATCTGCCTTCAATCTGCTTCCCGCTGCCAAATGCCGCCACCAGTGCCTAGGTTCCGGGGGATTGGCGCGCTCCATCGCAGGAGCCTCTCCAATCTGAAGGCCGCACCGGGGCCTAGGGCGCCAAACCTCCTCCCAATAAAATACTCAAAAGCTTCTTGTTTCTCGTCTCTCCAAATTGAAATAACCCTTTTGCCAAAACATTGTTTCAGAAACGTGACCAACCTCCATGAGGAGGGATCAAATCTCCAAGAGGGAGACACAGAGCGCCATCACGCCTTGACCACGAGGGTCGAGCCAGAGGAGGGGTCTGAGTCCGGCGAATGCCAGGAGGGGCCCTAACCAAAAGTGCCGGGGGCACCCCACCGCAAGGGTCGACGTCCCATCATGGGTCCAGCCCACCGCAGGTGGACCCCAGCTGCCCAGAGCCAAAGGGGACCAACGAGAAGGGTCTGAGGACCTTCTCCAACGCGAGGTGCAGCGAAGAAGTGGGGGCGGCAGTGCCCGACTTCCAACGCAGAAGTGGAGCCGAAGCAGGAAGGCTTGCTCCCCAACGGCCGAAGGAAGGGACCACCTTGAGGGTCCCCACGACAAAACTTGGTCTGCCCTCTGACCAGGTGTTACACAGATAGAAGCTCTGAGCCATGGGTCAGGTACATTGTTCCCCGCTTTTCCACGAAGCGGAGTCAGAGACTGGGACAATCGGCTGGTCTGACCTGGAGGCCGGGACGCCCACCCCAAGGATGGGGGTGGACTGAGAGAGGCTATCTCAGCATTGCGTCAAAACGGGCTTGTGAAACTGTTTTGTGTACGTTTCAGGATTAGCATAACTTAGCATTGGGTTGTGGTACACATACATGCTAGGGTTTTCAAGCATTGATAATCAGTGCACTAACTCTGATGCTTCCACCCACTTTGACCTCATGTGGAAAGCACAGGAGGTCAGAAAAGTGTGAGGCATCAATTTTTAAGGTTAAGTGTTACAGATCTAATGACAAAGCATTAGACCCAATAGATTGGCTTGGACTTGGAACCATCTTTGGACCAGGTCTATTTTAAATCCACATACTCAGGTTCTACTCTCAGGGAGAGAGAGAGTGCACCCAGCACTGCTGGAGTGTCTACTGTGCGGGCACAGCGTCGATTCTGGGAGAGGTGAGGGTCGGCTGATGACCCATCGGGTCCAGTAACGCCTCGTCTCCCCTGGGCAGACGTCTGTGACCCAGTCAGGTGATTCATCTAAGCAAGTATATAAGTGTGGGTTTTAATATTGTAATAAAGTTAGTTTACTATTGTGTGTGTTTGCTCAAATGTTCAGATTTTATGTTAATTCATAATCATTGTGATTTCTATTATTATTTTAAGTTGATTAAGATAAACCAAGGTTTTATATTTATCAAGAGATAGGATTGTTATAGAAATATTTTAGTGAAGCAACCTGAATTAACACCAAATAGTTATGAGAGTAAGTTATTAACTAATAGTGAACTCTGGATTCAGATACAGGCCATAGTGCTCTGTTGGCAGCAGGTCAGTGATAGATGGAGACGTGCTGCATCATGTCTTTGACCTGGGTCATGGAACAATATGTTCAGTTCAAAAGCAGATTGTTACATATATCAGAGTTGTATCAGCGTTAGGACGCGTAAAGAGAAGCCTTGAGCAACACGTATCAATGTTGACTTCATTTATGTAATATCTAGAGTATATATGTCTTTGTTTACTCTGGTCTATTTAATGTACAGTTATTTCCTCAATCGTGGCAGTCGATTTCGGACGGCTGCAGGTGGTGTTGGTATCGGTTCTGTTATTGTGCACATTTACTAATGAATAAACTCACACTTTGTTTGGAATTACAGCTCTGAGTTGTTTACATTATTATTACTCTCGGTATGTGCAGAATTTCCACAACACTTCAATAGAAAAAGCCAATCCTCCATAGATGTAGCCAGGGCCAGAACACAACTTTGTCTTGTTCATCTGAACATGGCGTCCACAGCAAACCGGTAAGTGCGTTTTAACATCATTAGTTGGTATGTAACAAACCACTACTGTATGTACTTTCTGAACATGTTTTTACCTTAGCTTATCATTAGCTAGCTCCGCGCAGGTGGCTTCTACGTTTTGGCGATTCCCCAAAGCTAATCTTTGCTAATGCTAAGCTAAAATGAAACGCAGGAAAGCCAAGTACATCGGGGTTTGCGGTTCTTGTGTGACGTACTTACTATGTTCCCAATTTCAATGTGTATATTATTCTAGCAGTGCAGCAAGGACGAGATTATTCAATCGGTCAGAAACCTGTTGACTGTTTTAGAGACAGAGCATGCTAAGGGGTCGTTGTTAATTATGTTGTTCATTTTTATGTATCTAGACCTCCGACCTCAGATTAATTATTCTATATTTACTCTTAAATGTTGACATCTTAGTGAAACCAAGAAGGAATGAAGGATCGGTTCTTTAGGGAGAAAACAAACCCACGGATTCAATTCATGCTACAGAGAGGAATCAGACTGATAGATATGGTTTTAATTGAATATATATTTTGTAAATCCCACTCCACCAGCCTCCTGTTAAAGACTGGGAATGTATTTACATTTACTGTTGATATCACATGTTAAATTATTGAATAGTGTTCACGTGTGTTTGTAAAGGCATTGTACTTCTGCTCCTCCTCAGAGCGTCTGTTTCTACTCTACTACTGTGTATTTGTATTTATATTAATTAGACTGGGACAGTACATGTATATGAACATAAATGTCGACATGTCTGATTGTAACAAAAGGCTCATTTTAATTCCTAAAGAACCAGGTCTGTTTAAATGGATGATTTTCTGTGTGAATTTCTTTTCCAGAGGAATCATTTCTTCATCCATTTCCATCACCTCCAGCTTCTGTGGATTACGATATAAACTACAACGACCAATATTTTCATCTGTTTAAGTCATGGATAGTTAGAACACATCTCATTTTCTGAAGACATATGCAGCAGCAGCAGCAGCAGCAGCAGCAGCAGCAGCAGCAGTAACAGTAGTAACAACAGCAGCAGCAGCAGCAGTAACAACAGCAGCAGCAGCAGCAGCAGCAGTAACAACAGCAGGTGCCTGGACGTCTGCCTCTGACTGTCTTTTCTACGGTGGACTCATCACAACCTGGAAAAAAATTTAATAATTGTGATTTAGTTCTTTGTGTGCAATGAAAAGTGATGTATGCGTTTGTTTTATCCAACCACACAATCCGTGAGAAACATGTTTCATAGCTTTAATTTAAGTACTTGTACTTCTAATTGAATACATTTAAGCCCTTAACTCTGACATGATCAGGTCTGTTGGATTTCAAGAGACAAGGAGCTTGTGCTCAAAAAGTAAGTACTCATGACCTTAAATCTGGTCCGTAAGTTCACGTCCAAGCGTCTTCTGTTTAAAATCTGTTTAATCACCTAACAGACCTCTGATAGGACAATAGGGCTATTTCCCACCTCAAATGTTATTACAATTAAATTGTTGTTTTTTGTTTTTTTTTTAATCTTTATTTATATACCGCCTTTTCACTGCAGATCTGAGTCTCAAAGCGGTTTACAATTGTTAACTAGAAACTTGCAATGGCTGAAGCCATTGCGATTGACTGCGGAACAGATCTAATGTGGAAATCTGCTAAAAAAAATCCTTGAAATCCTTTAAAAGGCCTTGAAACTGTTAAAATACTTGATAGATATTTGAAACTCCTGAAGTCCTTGAAATTGTTGAAACCTTTAAACTCCTGAAATCCTTGAAACTGTTGAAACATTGAAACTCCTGAAATCCTTGAAACTTTTTTTAAACCTGGAAACTGTTGAAAGTGTGGAAACTCCTGAAATCCTTGAACCTCCTGATATCCTTGAAACTGGTTAAATTCTTAAACAGTTGAAATCCTTGAAACTACTGAATGTATTGAAAGTGTCCTTGAAACTGAAAAATCCCCTCACCGCTGAAACAATTTGGTTCCTGTAACTAAGGAAACCTGGTCTGTGGTCATTATCTGGTGGTGGTCTGAGTCTTCGTTTGGGTCTTGGTCTGGTGGTATAATGCAACCTATTAGGTTGCATTATACTGGTTTACATGGAAAAATCCCTATTAGGTTGCATTATACTGGTTTACATGGAAAAATCCCTATTAGGTTGCATTATACTGGTTTACATGGAAAAATCCCTATTAAGTTGCATTATACTGGTTTACATGGAAAAATCTCTATTAAGTTGCATTATACTGGTTTACATGGAAAAATCCCTATTAGGTTGCATTATACTGGTTTACATGTACAAATCCCTATTAAGTTGCTTTATACTGGTTTACATGTAAAAACCCCTATTAGGTTACATTATAGTGGTTTACATGTAAAAATCCTTATTAAGTTGCATTATACTGGTTTACATGGAAAAATCCCCATTAAGTTGCATTATACTGGTTTACATGAAAAAAAAACCCTATTAAGTTGCATTATACTGGTTTACATGAAAAAAACCCTATTAAGTTGCATTATACTGGTTTACATGGAAAAATCCCTATTAAGTTGCATAATACTGGTTTACATGGAAAAATCTCCATTAAGTTGCATTATACTGGTTTACATGAAAAAAACCCTATTAAGTTGCATTATACTGGTTTACATGGAAAAATCCCCATTAAGTTGCATTATACTGGTTTACATGGAAAAATCCCTATTAAGTTGCATTGTACTGGTTTACATGGAAAAAACCCTATTAAGTTGCTTATACTGGTTTACATGGAAAAAACCCTATTAAGTTGCATTATACTGGTTTACATGTAAAAACCCCTATTAAGTTGCATTATACTGGTTTACATGGAAAAAACCCCTATTAAGTTGCATTATACTGGTTTACATGAAAAAACCCTATTAAGTTGCATTATACTGGTTTACATGGAAAAATCCCTATTAAGTTGCATTATACTGGTTTACATGGAAAAATCCCTATTAGGTTGCATGATTACACTGAAGTCCTTGAAACTGCTGAAGTCCTTGAAACTGCTGAAGTCCTTGAAACTGCTGAAGTCCTTGAAACTGTTGAAGTCCTTGAAACTCTTGAAATCTTGAAACTGCTGAAATCCTTGAAACTGTTGAATCCTTGAAACTGTTGAATCATTGAAACTGTAGAAATGTCTGAAAGAGCTGAAGTCCTATTAAAATGCATGGGCCTATTAAAATGCATTGCAGAATTCTCAATGCAGATTTTTGTCCGATTGCGGAAAAACCGGAAATCGCTGAAGTCCCAAAAGTAATAGCAATAATCTCCCAAACATGTGGAACGTTTTGATGTATAACTTGTGGAAATTGTTGAAAATGTGAAAGCTGTGAAACGTGTCAAAAAAAATGACGGAATAAAGAAATACAAAACCAATGGTTGACTGCGGAAGGTTCCGCAGTCAATCAATTATGGGCATTTGTATCTCACTCCACACAGAGATGGGAGGGGCCAGTACAGGAGGCACATGCTAGAACTATTGGACATATTTTTAGTGGTAGGGGAAACCGGAGTACCCGGAGGAAACCTACGCAGACACGGGGAGATGTTATGTCCTAATTAAAACGTAAATTCAAATTTTACTTTTACCTTGTCATGGCCGCTCCTCTCTCCGCTCCGTGATCCATGCTACTGCGGGACGCTCACGTACAACAGCACGGCCTGAAAATAGTGTGCAGCGTCCAATTCGTCATCAGAATGAGTCCACTCACTCAGTCTCTCACTCACCATAGTCCTGCACTATGTAGTGAGTGAGTGAATATGGTATAGTGTGGACATTCGGATAAAGCCAAAGTCGTGTTCTGGCCCGGCTACATCTATGGAGTAACCTGGCAAGAGCCAGATTGATGATTGTGTAGAACTCTAATGCGTTCTCCACGATATCAATCTGGGACTTCTGCAGGAGAATCATTTCGGGGAAAGGAGGGATAAGCAGCAGAATACTTCAAGCTGATTGGGCGAAGTGACGCTGTGTGCCCGCCTACCAAGGTTGCCGTCCGGAAATGCACAAAGCGCCTCTCGCTGTTCATCTTTCAAAAAAGAAATTGGAGATTCTGCTAAAACTGACTTGATAGCCTCAGCTACGCGTCCGTCCTCCTGCGTAGCACATGTTTGTTTTGCTTCGGCCCGGCACTTCTTGCTTTCGTCAAACCCGGATATCCCGCCCTAAACCCCCAGACTGGCGCGTGATTGGCTTGAACACCTAGATGTTCTACTCGAAAAGGGTTGGCGGGAGCGGGGCAAGATGTATTCTTGAGTGTTTGTGAACTCACAAATACTGCGAGAATTCAGCTTGCAGGCAAAGTTATCTATGGAGGATTGGCTGATAGATTGCATCTGCATGACATTTCAACCAGCATAAAAAAATTCAACGAATTTGTGGACACTGACTTTTTTCAACATTGAATTTTTGGACACTGAATTTTAAAACATTGAATTTATTTACACTGAATACTTTTTGTTATAGTTTATATAATTCAAAAGCAAAAAAAAGTGTTGATAATAAAAACACAAAATAACCTTCATACGTGTGCTGCCTGTCATTATCCCTTTTAGATGGCTAAGATATAAAAAGTCTGAGCACAGTAAAGTATCTTTGGCTTCTGTCCCATGTGTAGATCCGCATCTCCAGAATGCTTTGATAAAGGTGTGTTGTCTGACTGGTTCAGAACTGGTTCACAGCAGCTCACAGCTTTATTTATTAAACATAAGGGAAGTGCATCTTGTCGCTGTTTTAAAACAAGGAATTGAAACGTACGTAAAATGCGACATTGTGCCTGAAGGTCGTGGGATCAAACCCACCACGGGACCTACTCCAACTGCTCCCACTAATGTCTGCTGTCGTTGTGTCCTTGGGCAAGACACTTAACCCCACTTTACCCGAAGCTCCCGCTGAAACACCAAGGCTGTGGCACCACTGATGTAGCAGCCATCTTCCTGTGGACCCACCACCTGCAGAGGATCAGCGAGGGACTGGTGCTATGAGCTATGGGTGGCAGCTCTGATTGTCATCCCCCTGACCCAGTAATGGACTAATGAAGGGGCAGAAAATTAACAAATGAATGAATTTGTAAAAAAAAAAAAATCCTGGGTCTCCATCTTGTTGCTGTGAGTAGCAAGTCACTATTTATCCCACGCTGGGAAATTCAACAGACAACTTCCTTGACAACAAAAGAAAAACCACCAGTGTGTCGTGTGTGACAGTCAAAAAGGATGATGTCTCTCTTCTTATTTTATCTTAAACTTCTTACATGTGTTGAGTTGTGCTATACAAAAAAACTGCAGCTGTTTGCTCCTGTTACGTTTCTGTTTCGCACTAATGAAACTTGAGTGAGTTTTGTTTTCTGACAAACACGACGTGAGAAGGACGTGCGCAAGAAATTAAACCGGGAATTTTGGGACGCGCCTGTGCTGGCCTGTGATTGGTCCACATGTTTTCTTTATAAAGTACGCGCTCTCCTCCTCCTGCCACTGCTCAGGGCTCGCGACCACACCAGGTGAGGCACGCGCTGCTAATGATTCAGAATAACTTTGTGTATGACGTCCTGACTTTTTATTCTATATTGTGTAGGACGTCAGTGGCTCTCTGTGTGTGTGGTCATTGCATTTCCTGTGGTTGAACTGATTGATTTTCTCATCTGTGTTTAGTCCTCGGAGAAAACAACTTTTGTGATTTAGGGCTGAACAAAAATATATGGAATTGAAGTTATGACTTCAGTAAATCCTGTGTATCAGAATCAGAATCAGAATCATTTTTATTGCCACGTAAGTAACAGGAAGTCACAGACTTGGAAATTGCTTTGGCTCAGAGCAACAGTCAGAATGAGAGGTAAGGGTGGAGAGGCATAATAAAAAATAAAGAATAAAAGCACTTCTAAGGTATAAATTTAAAATAGAGTTACAATTACTATATACAAGTGCACATGGTGCACACAATGTAAGGTGACACCAGTACACTGAGGTAAAGTGACATTATAAAGGGCAGTGAGGGGACTTTATGAAGAGCAGTAGGGGACTTCTAGAGGGCGGGGGGACAGGTTAAGAAGTGTTCAAGAGTCCAACAGCAGAGGGGAAGAAACTGTTCTTGTGGCGGGAGGTTCTAGTCCTGATGGACCGCAGCCTCCTGCCTGAGAGGAGTGGTTGGAATAGTCCATGTGCAGGGTGAGAGGGGTCGGCTGTGATACGACCAGCCCGGCCTCGAGCTCGGGCGACGTACAGGTCCTGCAGCGATGGAAGGCTGCGGCCGATCACTTCCTCTGCAGAGCGCACAATGCGCTGTAGCCTCTGACATTCTTCTCCAGGCACACTCGCTGCTTCCTGTCCGTCAGGAAGTCAGTGATCCACCTGCAGGTGGAATCGGGCACGTTGAGCTGGGAGAGCTTGTCCTGGAGCAGGGATGGCAGGACGGTGTTGAAGGCAGAGCTGAAGTCCACGAACAGGACCCTGGCATAGGAACCCAGGGAGTCCAGGTGCTGTAAGATGTGATGGAGGGCCAGGTTAATGGCGTCGTCTACAGATCTGTTGGCTCTGTAGGCGAACTGCAGGGGGTCCAGGAGGGGGGAGGTGAAGGACTTGAGATGGGAGAGAACCAGGCGTTCAAATGACTTCATGACGACAGACGTAAGTGCTACAGGTCTGTAGTCGTTGAGTCCTGTGATCCTGGGCTTCTTCGGGACGGGGACAATGATGGAGGATTTGAAGCAGGCCGGGACATGGCAGGACTGCAGAGAGGTGTTGAAAATGTCAGTGAACACAGGGTATTAGTGAAATACCATTTTTATTCTTTAGGATTTAGACATTTTTTAACGAGAGCATTGGTTGTAACTTGGCAAAGACTTGTCAGTGTGCCCAAGGGCAGCTGTGGCTACAGTAGTAGTTTATCACTACTGTGTTTAGAGTGAAAGAAAAACGAAGCACCTTTTAGCGTCCAGAAAGCGCTATATAAAACCAATGCACTATTATTATTATTATTTGTATTATTAATATCAAATAGATGGATACTTTAATGATCACCGTAGGAGCCATTCAGGTGTCCAGCAGCAGAAACAAACAAACAAAACAAATAAATACATACTTATAAAAGAAGCTGACAATAGTATTAAGGTCACAGCATCAGAGGTGGTGTAGGCGCTTGGTTTGGACCATTTTCTTTGCTTTGGTCCTCTTTCCTTTTCTGGTTCTCTGTCCTCTTCTGGTCCTCTGTCCTCTTCTGGTCCTCTGTCCTCTTCTGGTTCTCTGTCCTCTTCTGGTCCTCTGTCCCCTTCTGGTCCTCTGTCCCCTTCTGGTCCTCTGTCCTCTTCTGGTCCTCTGTCCTTTTCTGGTCCTCTGTCCTTTTCTGGTCCTCTGTCCTTTTCTGGTCCTCTGTCCTCTTCTGGTCCTCTGTCCTCTTCTGGTCCTCTGTCCTCTTCTGGTCCTCTGTTCCCATTGTTTGTCTAAGGCAAAAGGTATATATTTTTTGTCAAGAGGCAATAAAGACTTATCTAATCTACTTTAGTAATCTGATCCCTGAAAGATATTAGTGTGGCATTACTTTGAAATGAGATTAAAGTCTCCCAATACCACCAAGTAATATGTGTGTAAGTACTAATGTTAGTACTTAGTATAATAAGATAAATAAATTCAATAGTTAGAAAGACCACAGCAGTAGCACAGTCAGGGTGCAGTGATGTCACATGTGGTTAAACTGATTTCTTAATGTACTGTCATCTGCCTAAGTCTTTGATCTGTCTGGTTTTTCTGTCCTCAGTCCGGTCTGTCCGGTCTGTCCTCACAGGGAGTGTCCTCAGATGGAAGATGAGTGCCAAAGCCAAGAAGAAACACAGGTGAGTGCTGCGCCGTGCTGACAAAAATATTGAACCGTGGATATTGTGACAAACACAAAAACTCACACATTTTATCCAATCAGTCTAACCAAAAGTACAACACTGCAAAAAATGATAAAATATGAGGTAATAATTGCTTAAAGATGTATAGGAGGAGTTTCTACTTCTGGGTGGATAATCAAGACTATTGGTCCTCCCATCAATCATTCTGGTGCTACGTGCTCGTCAAATAAGACCAGAGAGTTTGGATCAAAAAGTGGAAAGGGCGGTTCTTTCGTAAAATTTGGGGAAATCCTCCATCTACGACCACTTTTGTCTTTTATTTCCTGTGTGGCACTGCTGATCCTCTGTTTCATACGACACGGGACAGAGTGAGAAGCACTCGGGCCTCACAGCAACAAGGTCACAGGTTTGAATCTCTGTAGAGTTTCTCTCGGTGTCGAGGTGGGTTTCCTCCGGGCGCTCATCCATAATAAGTACATCCTCCAGCTCCAGTCGTGACGAGAGACATCTGCAGATGGGTCCTTGTTGGCAGAGGTGATCCAGCAGCAGCATTGCGTCGTGAACCCAAATAAAATAGCTAGACAACGTAACCGAAAGATATGGAGGAAAAACAACTCTGGACACACTGCATTCCATTCATGCTATTACGCGCAACCAACTCTGCTGCGGAGCTGGGTAATTTATTAACCACACCCATCAGTAAACATAAATACAGAGCAAACATTCATATAGAATAATAGTAATAGTGAGAGCACCAACTCAACAGTCCTGTAAGGCAAGGCAAGTTTATTTGTATAGCACAATTCATACACAAGGCCACTCAAAGTGCTGAACAAAATAGCATTAAAATCATAATCATAATCACAGAACATTAAAAAGAAAGATAAAATAAAAATATAAAATCCCTCAGTTGTATGCACAGCTAAACAGAACCGTTTTAAACCTGGTTTTATACATTGTCAGAGAGGAGGCCTGTCTCACATCTTCAGTAAGACTGTTCCAGATTTTAGCAGCATGAATCTGAAAAGCAGCCTCCCCATGTTTAGTTCTGACTCTGGGCACTAACAGGAGTCCAGTCCCTGTGCTCCTCAGAGTCCGGGCTGGTTCATATGGGACTAACATGTCACTAATATATTTTGGTGCGAGGCCATGGAGAGACTTGTACACAAGCAGAGCTGTTTTAATGTCTATTCTCTGAGCCACAGGAAGCCAGTGCAGAGACCTGAGGACCGGACTAATGTGGTCGTACAGTACTTCCTGGTTCTAGTCAGGACTCGAGCTGCTGCATTTTGAAAGGGATGTAAATCGGTGACCGTTTAACCGGTGGTTGACCGTCACAGCGTTAACCGGTCAAAGCTGTCGGTTAAAAAAAAGAAAAAGGGGAGAGGGGAGGTTTTTTCATAACGCTATTTTAAGCTCTATTTGCACGATGAGACGAGCGGGTCTGTCTCTAGCTGTGTGTGCCAATGTATCAGTAAACTCTGGGCCGACTCATGCCGCACACGCCACATATGCACGCACACATGCACATGCACACACGCGCGCACAGACACACTAGCCTACACACACTTTCGATACGTAACGTCCACACGCATCATCTCTCCCCTCTGTTACCGCCTGCTAGTTGCACACTGGTGCGGGTCAGAACTACATTGGAGCTTACATTTACACACACATACATACATGTATTGCACACACACACATACACACATACATGTATTGTACACACATACCGGTCTGTCGCGCTCCTCTGTGTCACGCAGCCCAAAGGATCCTCGCAAATACGTGGCTCCAGTCAAACCACATGGACCATGTTTGTGCTGATGGTCCTTGGCATCAGCTCCACACTGATCACTTTTAAACTTTAGCGGAGACCTGCGAGACGCGGCTCGTCACTCGCTGCCCTGACCATGTGAACAAGCCGTCTTTTGTTTAAAAATGCTTTAACCCGCAGTACAGCAGAATGGGAAGATTAAAACAGCAGTTCACTGTGCGCAAAGGTGCCGAAGCTGTTGCGGGTTTTGGCGCCGCTGTCTCGGCTCTGATCCAGTAGAACGCTCAGCTGCTCTTGTGAAAAGTACGCGGCTCGAAATGGCTGTTATTTCAAAAAACGTGGACTATTTTAAACTACGCGGTTAACCGGTTTCAACCAGTTAATGAGGCTCGGTGGTCAGTCACGAAAATTCATAGTTTTTTACATCCCTAATTTTGAATGTACTGCAGCTGTTTTACAGCCTGTTTGGACAGACCTGTGAGCAGGCCATTGCAGTAGTCTAACCTACTGGAGACAAATGCATGGATAAAAATCTCCAGGTCTGCTTTAGACACTATTTTTTTGATCCTGGCAATGTTTTTTAGATGGTAAAAAGCTGCTGATGTTACTGATTTAATGTGGCTATTAAAATTTAAGTCTGAGTCCAGTATTACCCCTAGATTTCTGACCTTGTTTTGAAGGTTTTAGGGAGAGAGACTGTAGGTGACAGATGACGCTCTCTCTTTGTTTCTGGGGACCAAAGACAATCATTTCAGTTTTGTTTGCGTTTAGCAGAAAAAACTGTAGTGTCCACTGCTCCTGCGAGGAGGAGCAGGCAGGGCCGCGGGAAGGAGGGGTGCTGGGGGTGCTACAGCACCCTCTGCTGGGAGAGGGGAGATATGGAAAAAAAATAAAAATAAAATATATTTAGCACAACTAATACATTTATTCATATTTTGGGAAGTGATTTGACACAGGTAGGCTGTGTATTCAAATTTGTATGTAATTATTATAGGGCCTAAACATGCAGGAAGTTACGCTGACAATTGGTTTCCCGCTCTTAGCTGTAGCAGCAGAGTAAATAATTCCACAGCAGAAAAACAGTCAATGAGAAAAACATGGCACAAAAACAAATTTTAGATTTTTTTGGAAACCCTCCAGCTCCGAAAAAGAACACCACCGTGACAAAGGACAGAAGCGAGAGCAACGAGTCTGGGCCTATCCACCTGCCTCTGCCCAGTGATGCACCGCCAAACACACACCCAGCAGCCCCAGCTCCCGCATCCCTGCCGGGCCCGGGCCTGCCCTGTGTGATCGGATTAGATAAACCCTTCCAGCCAACATCCAGTTTCAAGTTTCCCTCACGGCGTTGTGGTAAAGAAACCTTTTCACGGTCTGTGGCACCGACGTGGTTTACCAGATGGCAGTGGCTGCATTATGTCAAAGAGACAGATCACGTTTTCTGTTTTGTTTGCCTGAAAGCAGTTCACAAAAAATCACACCGAGAGACATATTCAAAAAAGACAATCCCTTCTTTAGTACCGGCTTTTCCAATTGGCGTAAAGCCACAGAAAAATTTAACGAGCATGAGAAATCAGAGTTGCACAACGAATCAGTAAGAAAAATAGCGGCTTTGGATGACGTCCCCATAGATGCTCGTTTATCCAGCGCTCATGCTAGAAAGCAAGCTACTGCTCGACACTGTTTGGAGCTTCTCTTCAGGACCATTCGATTCCTTGGTGGCAAAGGAATTGCCTTCAGAGGTGACAGAACCCGTGATGGAATACTGTATGAATTAATGCTGGAGCGCACCTATGATCTTCCTGAGGAAAGTAAGTGGATAGAGGGAAGAGACAATTGGCTCTCAGACACTGTGCAGAATGAAATTATTGAAAAGTTTGCTCATGCTATACAGAGGGAAATTGTTGCCCGCTCATCTCACTGCCGATATTACGGCCTCACCGCTTATGGCACAACTGATAACAGCACCACAGAACAGTTCTTGTGCAGCCTGAAATATGTTGACCGGAGCTTTGAGCCTCACACTGTTTTTTTGGGATTTTATAATGCCCCGGACAGTACTGGAGAAACTCTTTTCAGCTGCATTAAGGATGTATTTTTAAGATTGAACCTCCCCATTGAACGCGTCGCAGAATTTTGTTTTAATGGAGCTGCTAATATGTCTGGGTGTTTTTCAGGCGTTCAAGCTCGGCTTAAAGAGGTTAACCCGCACTCACTTTATGTACATTGCAGCAACCACTCACTGGACTTGATTCTTCAAAAAGCTGCGCGTGAAGTAAGTCTTGTGGCTGATACTTTGAACTTTGTTCATGGAGTCTCATCTATCTTGAGAGAGTCATTGAAGCGAAAACATCTATATCAATCGTTTTTCGGCTGTGATGAGGTTATTGTGAACATCTTAGGCCTTTGCCCGACACGGTGGTGTATCCGTGACATGTCCATCAAGCGCGTCACTGCAGCATACGCCACCCTCCTGACTACACTGCATGCTCTGAAGGATGACATGAGTGTCAGGGGGGACAGCAGAGCAAAGATCGGGGGTCTCTACAAACAGGTGTCGTGGTACCAAGCCTTAGCTGGTGGTAATTTAGAGTAACTTCTAAATGAGAGTAGTGGTTGCAACACCGCCACCCTATTTTTAGTTATAGGGAACTATTCCTCAAGGCACACAGGTAAGTAATAGGACAGGCCAAGGTTCCATTTAAAGTACATTCAGTTTATTTTCAGACATTGGTAAAACAAAATTAAAAACTTGCAATTTGAAGATACTAATTTAAAATACTAGCTCCCACTGCACCACAACCGCTCCGTTCAGCAGCCCTCCGTGCCTGACAGACAAGAATGGGAGGGGGGGGGGCAAGCGCAGCACCGACCGCTGGATGGAAGCGGGGCCACAGAGGAGGTGGGGGCAGAACGGGTCAGAGGGAAGCAGCGGCACAAAACAAAAACACAATGTTACAATGAATGGAAACGGGGATGGTAAAACAGGGGGGGAGCAAAGCAGCAGAGGAGACGTGTCCCAACGCTGCAGACCGCCGCTGACACCTGGGAATTAATAATAATAATTAATCTGCTATTAAATGTGGTAGGTGTGACTGAGGCGCGCACCTACCGCTGTGATAGACTGGAGAGCGCACAACCCCTGACGTGTCACAGAAAGTTACGTACTTTACAAGCAAATGTAGCTGGGGGGCGGGGCAGGGCACGGGCTGGCCCAAGCCGCGGACACCAGCTGCCAATCCTGCAGCAGCACTATGAGCAGACAGCGGGATTTAAAGGCTGTCTTAATCAATAAATAAATTAAATTATACCTGTTGCCCCAATTGAACGGACACAGTGATGCCCAACAATGCCCACTACAGACAAGGCCAATCACCATCGGGGGACAAGGAGAGCAGTAGTTAGATTTTTGTGAATGAATGAATGGGGAGAGGAGTATTACCAGTCACAGCAGATGAGGCAGCATGCCCTGGCGCGACACACAAAATCAAGCCGTGCAAACAGGCGGTCTGAGGCTGCAGTCATACAGCAGCGCTAAAAGGATAATATTGTAAGAAATGGGGAGATTTATGCAATTTGGAGCCACGCATTTGGGACTTTACCTAGGACTGGAGAGGAGCAGACTCACACGGCCCAGTGGGAAGTGCGGGTAAACAGGGAGTGACATGGGATGGGAGTGTTTAAATAGTCCACCAGCTCAGCGCGGCGAGTAACAATGCCCTCAGCATAGACCACCACACCTGGTCTTGCCACACAGGCATTAAAGGGAAGAACATATTTTGGTCTTTTATGTTGCCATGCCCTTTTCGAGCCCTGCGAAGCAGTACCGAGGTAAAGTTAGCCGAACGTTTGATATTCGCCTGATATTCGAACAAAATCCCCCTGGATTCAAAGTATGTCCGTATTTTCAGTTTAGTGAAGAGTGTAGTATTAAATACTGTTCACAATGTTGCCACCTATCAAAAAAAAACTTGACTTAGGCTGCAGCTGACGATTTATAACACGAAAAACAATGAAGATGAAGTCTCCGCTCATACTTGTGCTAAGCTCTCAACAAGGGACTGTCTGCAAAGTGCAAGATTTGACAGAACGTTGCAGATGGGTTGGTGAATACAATAAAAAGGGTGTGTTTAAAAAGTAAATTTTCCCAGTTTTGATGGGTGTAGTAGCTCCCACTGAATGATAGCTAGCTACTACAGGCAAAATTTGGGAAAAATATTGTTTTCCCCTTCACAGTAATGAAAATTAAATTGGAAAAATTCACTACAAATCAACAAAGACAGTTTTCCCAGTTTTTATGGGTGTAGTAGCTCCATTTGAACAATAGCTAGCTACTACAGGCAAGAATTTGGGAAAAATATTGTTTTCCCCTTCACAGCAACAAAAAGGAAATTGGAAAAATTCACTAAAAATCAGCAAAGACAGTTTTCCCAGTTTTTATGGGTGTAGTAGCTCCCATTCAATGATAGCTAGCTACTACAGCCAAACCTTTGGGAAAAAATATTGTTTTCCCCTTCACAGTAACGAAAATGAAATTGGAAAAATTAACTAAAAATCAACAAAGACTTTTTTCCCAGATTTGATGGGTGTAGTAGCTCCATTTTAACAATAGCTAGCTACTACAGGCAAGAATTTGGGAAATATATTGTTTTCCCCTTCACAGTAACGAAAATGAAATTGGAAAAATTAACTAAAAATCAACAAAGACTTTTTTCCCAGATTTGATGGGTGTAGTAGCTCCATTTTAACAATAGCTAGCTACTACAGGCAAGAATTTGGGAAATATATTGTTTTCCCCTTCACAGTAACGAAAATGAAATTGGAAAAATTAACTAAAAATCAACAAAGACTTTTTTCCCAGATTTGATGGGTGTAGTAGCTCCATTTTAACAATAGCTAGCTACTACAGGCAAGAATTTGGGAAATATATTGTTTTCCCCTTCACAGCAACAAAAAGAAAATTGGAAAAATTTACTAAAAATCAACAAAGACTTTTTTCCCAGTTTTGATGGGTGTAGTAGCTCCATTTGAACAATAGCTAGCTACTACAGCCAAACTTTTGGGAAAAATTTAGTTTTCCCCTTCACAGTAACAAAAATGAAATTGGAAAAATTCACTAAAAATCAACAAAGACAGTTTTCCCAGTTTTGATGGGTGTAGTAGCTCCCATTCAATGATAGCTAGCTACTACAGGCAAGAATTTGGGGAAAAAATGTTTTCCCCTTCACAGTAGGAATAATGATATTGGCCTGACACACTGTATTACAGACTATATCCTCTTCTGTGTGGATAACACTGCACCAACTAAGTAAGTAAGTAATTATTTATATACCGCCTTTTCACTGCAGAGCTGAGTCTCAAAGCGGTTTACAATTGTTATATTTTTTTTTTTTTTTGGGAACTTGTCTCTCACTCCACACAGAGATGGGAGCGGGGTCGCCAGTACAGGAGGCGCATGCCAGAACTATTTTACATATTTTTAGCGGTAGGGGAAACCGGAGTACCCGGAGGAAACCTACGCAGACACGGGGAGAACATGCAAACTCCACTCAGAAAGGCCCTGGTCCGACCGGGATTCGAACCCAGGACCTTCTTGCTGAGAGGCGAGAGTGCTATCCACTCAGCCACCGTGCCGCCCTAAGAAGGTACGGTGTTTTTCTAACAACCACCCATGGATGACCTCTGAGCTTAAAGCCCTCCTGAACCTCAAGAAAAGGGCTTTCATCTCAGGGGACAGAGAGGAGCAGAAGAGGATCCAGCACGAGCTCCAGTGGAGGATCAGGAGGGCCAAGAGGGAATATGGGAAAAAGCTGGAGCAGAAGCTGGCCCAGGGAAACGCCTGTGACGTGTGGAGAGGCCTAAAGAACATCTCTGGCTGTGGACAAAGGGCCAGCGGGACAGCGGATGGAGACCAGCACCGGGCAGATGAATTTAACCAATTCTTCAACCGGTTTGATTCTCCCCCCTCTCCATCTGCCCCCCCTCCCGCCCCCACCTCTTCACACGTCCCCAGCCCAGTGGACACTGCCTTTGGCTGCCCTGGGCCCTCCTGCCCCCACATCCCCGCCCCCCACCTCTGACAATACACCCCAGTCTTCCCCCCTCTCCATCACACCGGACCCGGTGAAGAGTCAGCTCCAGCGACTGAAGCAGAGGAAATCCGCAGGACCGGACGGGATCAGTCCCAGGCTGCTGAGGACCTGTGCAGACCAGCTCTCTGGGGTCCTCAGCTACATGTACAACCTGAGCCTCAGCCTGGAGAAGGTCCCTGTCCTGTGGAAGACCTCCTGTGTGATCCCGGTTCCTAAAACACCGCACGCCAAGGAACCGGCTCACTACAGACCAGTCACACTGACCTCCCACCTGATGAAGACCATGGAGCGGCTCATCCTCACCCATCTCCGCTCCGTGGTCAGCCCCACCCTGGACCCGCTGCAGTTCGACTAAAGGCCCAACATCGGAGTAGAGGATGCCGTCATCTACTTCCTGCAGTGGACGCTCTCCCACCTGGAGCCCGCCGGGAGCGCTGTGAGGGTCATGTTCTTCGACTTCTCCAGTGCTTTCAACACCATCAGACCGGCACTGCTGCAGGGGAAGATGGAGGATGCAGGAGTGGACAGTAGCTTCACTGCATGGACCATCAACTACCTCTCGGACCGACCACAGTACGTGCGGCTGCGCAGCTGTGAGTCTGAGGTGGTAGTCTGCAGCACTGGGGCCCCTCAGGGCACTGTCCTCTCACCGTTTCTCTTCACCATCTACACTTCAGACTTCACACACGACACACACAGCTGTCACCTGCATAAGTTCTTCGACGACTCCGCCATCGTGGGCTGTGTGTCTGAGGGGAACGATCTGGAATACCGGTCGGTTATCACAGACTTTGTCGACTGGTGTGAGCGCAACCACTTGTGCTTGAACACCAGTAAGACCAAGGAGATGGTGATCGATTTCAGGAGGAAACCACTTTCCCACACGCCGCTGAACATCCAGGGGGAGGACATTGAGCTGGTGGACAGCTTCAAGTACCTGGGTGTTCACATTAACAATAAACTGGACTGGTCCCATAATAAAAACGCCCTGCACAAGAAGGGCCAAAGTCGCCTCTTCCTTCTGAGGAGGCTGAGGTCCTTCGGAGTGAGCAGGCCTCTGCTCAGGACTTTTTATGACTCTGTGGTAGCTTCTGCCATTTACTACGCTGCCGTGTGCTGGGCCCCGGGCAGCACAGAGCGGGACAGAAACAGACTGAACAAGCTGGTCAGGAGGCCCAGCTCCACTCTGGGCTGCTCCCTGGACTCTGTGGAGGAGGTGAGGGACAGGAGGGTCTAGTCAAAGTCACCTCCATCATGGACAACACCTCCCACCCACTGCACAGGACTGTAGAGGAGCTGAGGAGCTCCTTCAGTGGAAGACTGAGACACCCTCAGTGTAGGAAGGAGCGCTACCGCAGAGCCTTTATCCCCACTGCTGTCAGACTGTACAATAAGTCACTTTAAGTCACTGTATAAGACTGAAAAAAAAAAAACCTGCACTGCAGTCTCGATGCTACGGTACTTAACAACTATCGTCCCATCTCAAATCTGCCATTTATGGGGAAAGTCCTTGAGAAAGTTGTCTACCTACAGCTTACTAGATTTCTTATAATCAACAACTCATTTGATATGTTTCAGTCCGGTTTTAGACCCCACCACAGCACTGAGACTGCTCTTGTTAAGGTTACAAACGATATCCGGCTGAACACTGACGCAGGCAAAGTCTCAATCTTAATCTTGTTAGATCTAAGTGCTGCCTTTGACACTGTCGACCATGAGATCCTCTTACAGAGACTAGAGGACTGGGTTGGAGTCGCTGGCACCGCCCTAAGTTGGTTTAGGTCTTACCTTGAGGACAGGAAGTACTTTGTGGAGATTGGAAACTGTGTCTCAGATCATATGGCCCTGACCTGTGGAGTACCACAGGGGTCGATCCTGGGACCTCTTCTGTTCAATCTCTACATGCTGCCGTTAGGTCAGTTAATACGCAGAAACGAAGTTTCCTATCATAACTATGCAGACGACACTCAGATCTATGTCTCACTGACTGCAGGAGAACATGTACCAGTGGACTCACTCCTTCACTGTATCCAACAGATCAGTGAGTGGATGCAAAACAACTTCCTTCAGCTAAACGCAGACAAAACTGAAATGATTGTCTTTGGTCCCCAGAAACAAAGAGAGAGCGTCATCTGTCACCTACAGTCTCTCTCCCTAAAACCTTCAAACAAGGTCAGAAATCTAGGGGTAATACTGGACTCAGACTTAAATTTTAATAGCCACATCAAATCAGTAACATCAGCAGCTTTTTACCATCTAAAAAACATTGCCAGGATCAAAAACATAGTGTCTAAAGCAGACCTGGAGATTCTTATCCATGCACTTGTCTCCAGTAGGTTAGACTACTGCAATGGCCTGCTCACAGGTCTGTCCAAACAGGCTGTAAAACAGCTGCAGTACATTCAAAATGCAGCAGCTCGAGTCCTGACAAGAACCAGGAAGTACGACCACATTAGTCCAGTCCTCAGGTCTTTGCACTGGCTTCCTGTGGCTCAGAGAATAGACTTTAAAACAGCTCTGCTGGTCTCTCTCTGGTCTCTCGTGTCTCTCTGCTCTGCTCTGCTTTTGCTTCGCCTTTTAATCTCCTTGAATCATTTTATTTACATTTTTTGTTTCTCCTTTAATCATTTTCTTTACAAAACGAGGATTACTCCTTCTACACACTTCAGCTTTGTGTAATTCATCAACTTTAGTCATGTCGGGACGAAAGAGACGGAGAAGCGTCTGCGGCGGCTGTTGTGCTCTGGAAAATCAGCTCAAATCTCTTCAAACACGGATATCTATTGTGGAAACAGAAATGGGACTAAACCTGACTCTTCCAATGAGTGAAAATGGGATGAATGGACAGACTGGAAATGTAAGTTATGACGTCATTTCTTTTCCCAAAATCAACAATGAGAATTATTGGAACAATTGTGGAGCTAAACCCAAAGTTGACAAAGCTAAGAATGACAATAGGAGTGAAATAAGGCCACAACTAAATGTTCTGAAGACTTCAAACCGCTTTTTACCCCTTTCTGAAACAACAAAGCCGCTAAAAACTGCAGCGCCTCCACCAAGGACAAACTGTGTCCTTATCGGAGATGGTTCGGTGAAAAATGTAAACATGGAGTCCATGCTCACTGTCTCAGTTCACTCTGCAAAAGTTGCTGAGATAAGGACTCTTCTGCCTAAAGTGTTATCTGAGAACAGTGGTGTGCGTACATTATTGATCCACACGGGGGCGGTAGATATCTATGAGAAGGCAAGCGAGAAGTTACGAATGGATTTAACGCTGTTACTGGATGACCTCAAGAAAATGGACATAACAAATTTTCTTAGTGGCCCACTTCCAAATATAGATGGAAAAATTGAGAAGTTTAGCCGTCTGTATCAGCTAAATACATTCCTACTCAATGAGTGTTCACGCAGAGGACTTGGCTTCATTGAAAACTTGAATCTGTTCTGGAATAGGCACGAGCTTTCACATCTGAACAACTACGGAGTAAAAGTGTTGATGGATAACTTTGCATCTGCCCTAAGACCTCAGCCTGCGCAGCGCGTGCAGCCGTTGAAAGGGAGAAAGAAGAAGCAAAGGGCACAGACATCACGACCATCTCCACCGACTCCCGAGGTCTCTACACCCCCACCGCCTCAAAAGAACTCCACACCTTCACGATTCAAGAAGAACTCAACACCTCCAAGGTTCCAAAAGAACTCAACACCTCCACGGCTCCGAAAGAGCTCAACGCCTCCACCCCCAGCATCATCAGCAGCTGCCACATCTTCATCAGCGCCATCAGCATATACAGCACCACCAGCAGCAGTGGATACAGCAGCAGCAGTGGCTGCTCCATCATCTTCAGCAGCAGCAGTGGCTGCTCCATCATCTTCAGCAGCACCTTCCCCACCTACAGCTCCCGTGGAGCTTCCCCCATTACTCCAGGCTACAGTCAGGCCTGTACTGGGGGTTCCTCAACCACCTCTGTCTCCACCAAAGACTCCCTCATCACCTTCCATGGACCCGGCTTGGGTCCCCCCCGCTACATCCACTCCATCTAGGGAAAATGAGGACGACCTTTCCCTTTGTTTTCTATCCCCGCCTTCACTACTGGATTTACCGGAACACTCTGCAGGCATGATAAGATCGGCGATGAAGACTATTCCTCTCACACCCACTGTAGCCAGATCAAGAGTCCTATCTAACATTCAAAACTACTCCCCATACGTACCTCCAAAGCCACCTAGGGCGTCCAACTCAAATTCTCCCACAAAATCCACCCGTCCCTCCTCTAACCCCATAAGTATTCCACCCCCCCCTCCTGCTCATTTAGCCCACCTCCCCCCTAACTCAGCACCAAGAAACCCTCCACCTCCACTCCCCCCTCGTCCACCACCCAACTCAGCCTGCCCCTCCCCTAACCCATCACCAAAAACCCATCCACCTTCAACCCCTCCCCGTCCAACTCCCAAGAACCACCCGCCTCTCCATCCTCTTCCCCCGCCTTCCCCTTCCCCTCTTTTCTCTAACACTAGGATGCACAGGGTCTCTGCTTCGCAGCCACTGGCAGTCTAGTTAGAGGAGAGACCCGGCTGGGGCCCTGTCATGAAGCCACCTGTGCCATTCCCTTAGTGATAACACAAAGAATACATAACAGAAAAACATCTGAAGTTAATCAGTCTAATCAGGAAAATCTAATTCTTGTTCCGTGTAAGAATCAGCCGACCACAACCGCTGATACTGAAACTTTTAAACTTGCTATGCTAAATGTCAGATCTCTTTGTAACAAGTCTTTTTTAATCAATAATTTTATTTGTTCTTATAATCTAGATCTTATGTTCATGGCTGAAACATGGCTTGACCAAAATACAGAAAATGCAGTTTTAATAGAAGCATCACCACCAAATTTCAAATTTGAATCTGAAATACGGGAAAACAAAAAAGGAGGAGGCTTAGCTGCCATTTTCAGAGACCACTCTGTCTCCCATAGAATGTCTCTTGGGAAGTTTCCGTCTTTTGAATATGTGTCTTTTAAAATACAACAAAAACAATCTCCTCCAATACTTTTCGTTGTCCTATACAAGCCACCGCAGTCATGTCACAGTTTTATTGATAATTTTACAGAGTTGCTTTCAGTTGTATGCACAGATTTTGATAGTTTAGTTATTACAGGTGATTTTAATATTCATGTGGATAATGTTGATGACAGAAATGCTAAAGAGCTGAGTTCTCTTCTTGAATCTTTTGGTCTCACTCAGCATGTGAGTGGCCCCACCCACAGCAGAGGGCACACTCTAGACCTGTTAGTTACAAAGGGGGCGAACATTTATAATGTAAACGTGGTCGATGTTGCGCTTTCGGATCATTTTTGTATATTTTTTGACATGTGTTTCACTAACAAACCACCAGTGGACTCTGCAACTGTACGAAGAAGACACATAAATGAAAATACGGGTGAACTATTTATGGGAATGATAAACTTTGAGAATGCATCGTATTCTACTGTAGATGAACTGTTTAACTCTGTCACCTCTAGTGTTTTGAAAGTTCTGGACACCATCGCTCCTGTGAAAATAGTGAAAAATAAGCAGAAGGCGCCGTGGGCTAAAGCAGACTCGGTCAGGGCACAAAAGAGAGAGTGCCGGAGGGCCGAGCGGAAGTGGCGCAAGTCCAACCTCCAGGTTGATTACAAGATCTTCAAAGATAAGTTGTGCGAGTTTAACCAGGTGCTACGTAGTACAAGAGAAAGGTATTTTTCTGAAATGATTGAAGGCTGCAGCAACAATCTGCGTGTTCTGTTTTCAACAGTTAATAGATTAACAAACCCCCCTGTTCAAATGCCATTAGAGCTAACTTCCAAACGTAAATGTAATGAGTTTGCACATTTTTTCAATGACAAGGTTCAAGGCATCAAAAACGCCATTGTCTCCAATCCACAGATAACAATCCAACACCCAGAAAGGCTCTTTGAGCTAACTTACTTTGCACCTGTAAATGATCAAACTGTCCACATGCAGCCCGGATGTACTACCCACTATATTTCTAAAGTCTGTTCTGAGCAGTCTGTTACCTTCACTCACACAGATAGTATACATGTCCCTTGATTCTGGAATATTCCCAAAGGCCCTGAAAACTGCAGTCATCAGGCCCCTGCTAAAAAAGAGCAGTCTGGATGCTACGGTACTTAACAACTATCGTCCCATCTCAAATCTGCCATTTATGGGGAAAGTCCTTGAAAAAGTTGTCTACCTACAGCTTACTAGATTTCTTATAATCAACAACTCATTTGATATGTTTCAGTCCGGCTTTAGACCCCACCACAGCACTGAGACTGCTCTCGTCAAGGTTACAAATGATATCCGGCTGAACACTGACGCAGGCAAAGTCTCAATCCTAATCCTGTTAGATCTAAGTGCTGCCTTTGACACTGTCGACCATGAGATCCTCTTACAGAGACTAGAGGACTGGGTTGGCGTCGCTGGCACCGCCCTAAGTTGGTTTAGGTCTTACCTTGAAGACAGGAAGTACTTTGTGGAGATTGGAAACTGTGTCTCAGATCATATGGCCCTGACCTGTGGAGTCCCACAGGGGTCGATCCTGGGACCTCTTCTGTTCAATCTCTACATGCTGCCGTTAGGTCAGTTAATACGCAGAAACAAAGTTTCCTATCATAACTATGCAGACGACACTCAGATCTATGTCTCACTGACTGCAGGAGAACATGGACCAGTGGACTCACTCCTTCACTGTATCCAACAGACCAGTGAGTGGATGCAAAACAACTTCCTTCAGCTAAACGCAGACAAAACTGAAATGATTGTCTTTGGTCCCCAGAAACAAAGAGAGAGCGTCATCTGTCATCTACAGTCTCTCCCCCTAAAACCTTCAAACAAGGTCAGAAATCTAGGGGTAATACTGGACTCAGACTTAAATTTTAATAGCCACATCAAATCAGTAACATCAGCAGCTTTTTACCATCTAAAAAACATTGCCAGGATCAAAAACATAGTGTCTAAAGCAGACCTGGAGATTCTTATCCATGCATTTGTCTCCAGTAGGTTAGACTACTGCAATGGCCTGCTCACAGGTCTCTCCAAACAGGCTGTAAAACAGCTGCAGTACATTCAAAATGCAGCAGCTCGAGTCCTGACAAGAACCAGGAAGTACGACCACATTAGTCCAGTCCTCAGGTCCCTGCACTGGCTTCCTGTGGCTCAGAGAATAGACTTTAAAACAGCTCTGCTTGTGTACAAGTCTCTCCATGGCCTCGCACCAAAATATATTAGTGACATGTTAGTCCCATATGAACCAGCCCGGACTCTGAGGAGCACAGGGACTGGACTCCTGTTAGTGCCCAGAGTCAGAACTAAACATGGGGAGGCTGCTTTTCAGATTCATGCTGCTAAAATCTGGAACAGTCTTACTGAAGATGTGAGACAGGCCTCCTCTCTGACAATGTTTAAAACCAGGTTAAAAACGGTGCTGTTTAGCTGTGCATACAACTGAGGGATTTTATATTTTTATCTTTCGTTTTAATGTTCTGTAATTATTTATGATTTTAATGCTATCTTGTTCAGCACTTTGAGTTGCCTTGTGTATGAATTGTGCTATACAAATAAACTTGCCTTGCCTTGCCTTGCCTTGCCTTGCCTTGCCTTGCCTTGCCTTGCCTTGCCTTGCCTTGCCTTACAAGTCTCACCATGGCCTCGCACCAAAATATATTAGTGACATGTTAGTACCATACGAACCAGCCCGGACTCTGAGGAGCACAGGGACTGGACTCCTGTTAGTGCCCAGAGTCAGAACTAAACATGGGGAGGCTGCTTTTCAGATTCATGCTGCTAAAACCTGGAACAGTCTTCCTGAAGATGTGAGACAGGCCTCCTCTCTGACAATGTTTAAAACCAGGTTAAAGACATTTCTGTTTAGCTGTGCATACAACTGAGGGATTTTATATTTGTATCTTTCTTTTTAATGTTCTGTGATTATTTATGATTTTAATGCTTTCTTGTTTTGTTCAGCACTTTGAATTGCCTTGTGTATGAATTGTGCTATACAAATAAACTTGCCTTGCCTTGCCTTACTACTATTGACACTATATCTGACTGCCACTTTAAATTGCCACTTTTATTGTACATATATATCCTGCATGTAACATGTTTGCACATTTCCTCCTTTTGCACAATCTGAGTGTTTCTATCCATGCCAAACGTGTAAATTTCTCCTTGTGAGATAAATAAAGCATATCTTATCTTATCTTATCTCTGAAAAATTAACTAAAAATCAACAAAGACACTTTTCAGGGTTTTGATGGTTGTAGTAGCTCCAATTGAACAGTAGCTAGCTACTACCTGCAAGAATTTGGAAATATATATATACAGTGGGGCAAAAAAGTATTTAGTCATCCACCGATTGTGCAAGTTCTCCCACTTAAAATAATGACAGAGGTCTGTAATTTTCATCATAGGTTCACTTCAACTGTGAGAGACAGAATGTGAAAAAAAATCCAGGAATTCACATTGTAGGATTTTTAAAGAATTTATTTGTAAATTATGGTGGAAAATAAGTATTTGGTCACTTCAAACAAGGAAGATCTCTGGCTCTCACAGACTTGTAACTTCTTCTTTAAGAAGCTCTTCTGTCCTCCACTTGTTAACTGTATTAATGGTACCTGTTTGAACTCGTTATCTGTATAAAAGACACCTGTCCACAGCCTCAAACAGTCAGACTCCAAACTCCACTATGGCCAAGACCAAAGAGCTGTCGAAGGACACCAGGAAAAGAATTGTAGACCTGCACCGAACTGGGAAGAGTGAATCTACAATAGGCAAGCAGCTTGGTGTGAAAAAATCAACTGTGGAAGAAATTATCAGAAAATGGAAGACATACAAGACCACTGATAATCTCCCTCGATCTGGGGCTCCACGCAAGATCTCATCCCGTGGGGTCAAAATGATCATGAGAACGGTGATCAAAAATCCCAGAACCACACGGGGGGACCTGGTGAATGACCTGCAGAGAGCTGGGACCAAAGTAACAAAGGTTACCATCAGTAACACACTACGACGACAGGGAATCAAATCCTGCAGTGCCAGACGTGTCCCCCTGCTGAAGCCAGTGCATGTCCAGGCCCGTCTGAAGTTTGCCAGAGAGCACATGGATGATACAGCAGAGGATCGGGAGAATGTCATGTGGTCAGATGAAACCAAAGTAGAACTGTTTGGTATAAACTCAACTTGTCGTGTTTGAAGGAAGAACAATACTGAGTTGCATCCCAAGAACACCATACCTACTGTGAAGCATGGGGGTGGAAAGGTCATGCTTTGGGGCTGTTTTTCTGCTAAGGGGACACGACGACTGATCTGTGTTAAGGAAAGAATGAATGGGGCCATGTATTGTGAGATTTTGAGCCAAAACCTCCTTCCATCAGTGAGAGCTTTGAAGATGAAACGTGGCTGGGTCTTCCAGCATGACAATGATCCTAAACACACCGCCCGGGCAACGAAGGAGTGGCTCCGTAAGAAGCATTTGAAAGTACTGGAGTGGCCTAACCAGTCTCCATTGAAAATATGTGGAGGGAGTTGGGCCAAAATACCAGCTACTGTGTGTGCAAACCTTATAAAGACCTATAGTAATCGTTTGACCTCTGTTATTGCCAACAAAGGTTATATTACAACTGAGCTACCGACAGTAGCTCAGTTGGTAGAGCATTGGCCTTAAGCCCAGAAGGTCGTGGGTTCAATTCCCACCTCTGCACCTTCTCCACTGACTCCCACTGATGACTGCTGTCGTTGTGTCCTTGGGCAAGACACTTAACCCCACTTTGCCCAAAGCCCCCACTGAAAGATCAAGGCTATGCTCACACTCAGAGAGCAGACGTCCTCCTGTGGACTCACCACCTGCAGAGGATCAGTGAGGGGCTGGTGCTATGAGACTTGGGTGGCATCTCTGACTGCCACCCCCCTGACCCAGAAATGGATTAAAGGGTAGAAAATGGATGGATGGATGGATGGTTATATTACAAGGTATTGAGTTGAATTTTTGTTATTGACCAAATACCTACTTTCCACCATAATTTACAAATAAATTCTTTACAAATGTCAATTCCTGGATTTTTTTTTCACATTATGTCTCTCACAGTTTAAATGTACCTATAATGAAAATGACAGACCTCTTTCATTATATTAAGTGGGAGAAATTGCACAATCGGTGGCTGACTGAATACTTTTTTGCCCCACTGTATATATATATTTCCAAATTCTTGCCTGTAGTAGCTAGCTATTGTTCAATTGGAGCTACTACACCCATCAAAACTGGGAAAACTGTCTTTGTTGATTTTTAGTGAATTTTTCCAATTTCCTTTTTGTTGCTGTGAAGGGGAAAACAATATTTTTCCCAAATTCTTGCCTGTAGTAGCTAGCTATTGCTCAAATGGAGCTACTACACCCATCAAAACTGGGAAAAATATCTTTGTTGATTTTTAGTTAATTTTTCCAATTTCATTATTCCTACTGTGAAGGGGAAAACAATATGTTTCACAAATTCTTGCCTGTAGTAGCTAGGTATTGCTCAAAGGGAGCTACTACACCCATCAAAACTGAGAAAAATATCTTTGTTGATTTTTAGTGAATTTTTCCAATTTCCTTTTTGTTGCTGTGAAGGAGAAAACAATATTTTTCCCAAATTCTTGCCTGTAGTAGCTAGGTATTGCTCAAATGGAGCTACTACACCCATCAAAACTGAGAAAAATATCTTTGTTGATTTTTAGTTAATTTTTCCAATTTCATTATTCCTACTGTGAAGGGGAAAACAATATTTTTCCCAAATTCTTGCCTGTAGTAGCTAGGTATTGCTCAAATGGAGCTACTACACCCATCAAAACAGAGACAAATATCTTTGTTGATCTTTAGTAGAATTTTTCCAATTTCATTTTCGTTACTGTGAAGGGGAAAACAATATTTTTTCCAAAAGTTTGGCTGTAGTAGCTAGCTATCATTGAATGGGAGCTACTACACCCATCAAAACTGGGAAAACTGTCTTTGTTGATTTTTAGTGAATTTTTCCAATTTCCTTTTTGTTGCTGTGAAGGAGAAAACAATATTTTTCCCAAATTCTTGCCTTTAGTAGCTAGGTATTGCTCAAATGGAGCTACTACACCCATCAAAACTGAGAAAAATATCTTTGTTGATTTTTAGTGAATTTTTCCAATTTCATTATTCCTACTGTGAAGGGGAAAACAATATGTTTCACAAATTCTTGCCTGTAGTAGCTAGGTATTGCTCAAAGGGAGCTACTACACCCATCAAAACTGAGAAAAATATCTTTGTTGATTTTTAGTGAATTTTTCCAATTTCCTTTTTGTTGCTGTGAAGGAGAAAACAATATTTTTCCCAAATTCTTGCCTGTAGTAGCTAGGTATTGCTCAAATGGAGCTACTACACCCATCAAAACTGAGAAAAATATCTTTGTTGATTTTTAGTTAATTTTTCCAATTTCATTATTCCTACTGTGAAGGGGAAAACAATATTTTTCCCAAATTCTTGCCTGTAGTAGCTAGGTATTGCTCAAATGGAGCTACTACACCCATCAAAACTGAGAAAAATATCTTTGTTGATTTTTAGTGAATTTTTCCAATTTCATTATTCCTACTGTGAAGGGGAAAACAATATTTTTCCCAAATTCTTGCCTGTAGTAGCTAGGTATTGCTCAAATGGAGCTACTACACCCATCAAAACAGAGACAAATATCTTTGTTGATCTTTAGTGAATTTTTCCAATTTCATTTTCGTTACTGTGAAGGGGAAAACAATATTTTTCCCAAAAGTTTGGCTGTAGTAGCTAGCTATCATTGAATGGGAGCTACTACACCCATCAAAACTGGGAAAACTGTCTTTGTTGATTTTTAGTGAATTTTTCCAATTTCCTTTTTGTTGCTGTGAAGGAGAAAACAATATTTTTCCCAAATTCTTGCCTTTAGTAGCTAGGTATTGCTCAAATGGAGCTACTACACCCATCAAAACTGAGAAAAATATCTTTGTTGATTTTTAGTGAATTTTTCCAATTTCATTATTCCTACTGTGAAGGGGAAAACAATATGTTTCACAAATTCTTGCCTGTAGTAGCTAGGTATTGCTCAAAGGGAGCTACTACACCCATCAAAACTGAGAAAAATATCTTTGTTGATTTTTAGTGAATTTTTCCAATTTCCTTTTTGTTGCTGTGAAGGAGAAAACAATATTTTTCCCAAATTCTTGCCTGTAGTAGCTAGGTATTGCTCAAATGGAGCTACTACACCCATCAAAACTGAGAAAAATATCTTTGTTGATTTTTAGTTAATTTTTCCAATTTCATTATTCCTACTGTGAAGGGGAAAACAATATTTTTCCCAAATTCTTGCCTGTAGTAGCTAGGTATTGCTCAAATGGAGCTACTACACCCATCAAAACAGAGACAAATATCTTTGTTGATCTTTAGTGAATTTTTCCAATTTCATTTTCGTTACTGTGAAGGGGAAAACAATATTTTTCCCAAAAGTGTGGCTGTAGTAGCTAGCTATCATTGAATGGGAGCTACTACACCCATCAAAACTGGGAAAACTGTCTTTGTTGATTTTTAGTGAATTTTTCCAATTTCCTTTTTGTTGCTGTGAAGGAGAAAACAATATTTTTCCCAAATTCTTGCCTTTAGTAGCTAGGTATTGCTCAAATGGAGCTACTACACCCATCAAAACTGAGAAAAATATCTTTGTTGATTTTTAGTGAATTTTTCCAATTTCCTTTTTGTTGCTGTGAAGGAGAAAACAATATTTTTCCCAAATTCTTGCCTGTAGTAGCTAGGTATTGCTCAAATGGAGCTACTACACCCATCAAAACTGAGAAAAATATCTTTGTTGATTTTTAGTGAATTTTTCCAATATCATTATTCCTACTGTGAAGGGGAAAACAATATTTTTCCCAAATTCTTGCCTGTAGTAGCTAGCTATCATTGAATGGGAGCTACTACACCCATCAAAACTGGGAAAAAAGTCTTTGTTGATTTTTAGTGAATTTTTCCAATTTCATTTTTGTTGCTGTGAAGGGGAAAACCATATTTTTCCCAAATTCTTGCCTGTAGTAGCTAGGTATTGCTCAAATGGAGCTACTACACCCATCAAAACAGAGACAAATATCTTTGTTGATTTTTAGTGAATTTTTCCAATATCATTATTCCTACTGTAAAGGGGAAAACAATATTTTTCCCGAATTCTTGCCTGTAGTAGCTAGCTATCATTGAATGGGAGCTACTACACCCATCAAATCTGGGAAAAAAGTCTTTGTTGATTTTTAGTGAATTTTTACAATTAAATGTTTGTTGCTGTGAAGGGGAAAGCAATATTTTTCCCAAATTCTTGCCTGTAGTAGCTAGGTATTGCTCAAATGGAGCTACTACACCCATCAAAACTGAGAAAAATATCTTTGTTGATTTTTAGTTAATTTTTCCAATTTCATTATTCCTACTGTGAAGGGGAAAACAATATTTTTACCAAATTCTTGCCTGTAGTAGCTAGCTATCATTGAATGGGAGCTACTACACCCATACATTCTTGGAAAAATATCTTTGTTGATTTTTAGTGAATTTTTCCAATTTTATTTTTGCTACTGTGAAGGGGAAAACAATATTTTTTCCCAACATTTTGGCTGTAGTAGCTAGCTATTGTTCAAATGGAGCTACTACAAGCATCAAAACTGGGAAAAATATCTCTGTTGATTTTTTGTGAATTTTTCCAATTTCATTTATGCCACTGTGAAGGGGAAATCAAAATGTTCCCAAAATGTTGCCTGTAGTAGCTACCTATCATTAAATGGGAGCTACTACACCCATCAATTCTGGGAAGAATATCTTTGTTGATTTTTAGTCTTTATTAGTCGTTTTGACCTCTTGCAATTTGCAGACGGTCCCTTGCGAATATCAGGCGAATATCAAACGTTCGGCCAACTTCACCTCGGTCGAAGACGTTGCCACAAGCCTACAGAGTGCCACAGCGAGTGCGCAAGGTGCACTGGAATGTATAAGCGTGCTAAGAGAAAAAATAATCACACTCAGGAGTGATCCAGTTGTGAACGAACTGATTGGCAAGGTTGAAACACATCACAAAACTCGCTGAAAATGCCAGACATCACCCATAGAGTGAGCAAAACTCCAGCCCGCTTTCGCCAAACTAGAGAACCAGAAGCAGTTGCGCGCGGCGCACTGGTGGATTGGAGGCGTAGTTTTATTGAGGCTATTGATGTGATATCGTCTGAGCTGGACAGACGATTTGACCAGAGCAGTATGAAACTAGCTGCAAAGCGAGAGAGGGCCGTTGTCAAAGCAGCAGAGGGAATGTGCGTTAATCTGGAGGAACTGCAGCTCCCGGTGGAATTTGACACAGAGCGCCTTGAAGTCCAGCTCAAAATGCTTGTGCCATGCATCGCCACGCAAGTTTCCGATGTTACAAAAGGCAGAAGGTCAGAGAGTGTCACAGTCAAAGATGTAGTGTCATGTTTGACCAAGCTCCAACCACAAACTCTAAGCATGTTTTCAGAGGTGGAAAAACTGATGGAGTTATGTTTGTGCCTGCCAATCTCAGTGGCCTCATCTGAGCGCACTTTCTCCGCCTTGCATCTTTTGAAGACATGGGTGCGCAGCACAATGACGCAGAAAAGACTCACACATCTTTCACTGATACATGCCCACGTCGCGATTCTGAATTCTATGGACATTCGACCCCTCATGAAAGACTTCATCTTCACAACCCCAGAGCGCACCTCCACATTCGGACATCTGTAACTACAGGCTGCCGCGCGCTGTTGCTTCATGTTTGTTTGTTTCTTTATTTTTATTCTGATCCCCATTAGCTACTGAAAGAAACAGTAGCTATTCTTCCTGGGGTGTATGTTCGTGTTAACATGCGTATATTATTAAACGTATGAGTTGTTTGAGGTGGACAGTGTTCCTTTTCTAAACGATGAATGTATCTGTTATGTATGTTTAAATAAGCTTATAGGCTCAGAGGTTAGGTTAAAAAAACAAAATCACCCCCTGTTAAGAAATACTTCCCGCGGCCCTGGGAGCAGGGAGAAGCCAGAGAGGAGCGAGGAGGGGCCATAGAGCAAATGTGTGTGACTAACATGGACAAAGCGGTCATATCCACTTTAAAGAGGGGTTTGTCCTGAAAAACTTCAGAGAACCAGATTTTTCAGTGTGTGTGTGTGTGTGTGGTGTGTCCAGGGGCTTTGGGCCGACTGCACCCCCGTTCCTGGACTATCTCAAAGACATCCTGCGGCGATACCCTGACGGCGGACAGATCCTTAAGGTACGCCATCCAACAGCACCATCCATGCTCCCTGTGGCCATGCTGCCGTCTGTAAACGCTCATCAGGTTATATTCAACAGGAACTGATTCAAAATGCTGATGATGCCAACGCCACTGAAGTCAGATTTATCCACGATGACAGAAGCTACGGGACACAGAGCCTCTGCAACCAATACTTGGCAAAATACCAAGGTGCCAAATAGATATTATGACTGGTATAATTAACCCCTGGTAACACCCCTGACCTAGCCTGGTCGTACCACACCAGAGTACAAATGATATTTTGTACTAAGGTCTGGACATGCTCCATTGAGCTCCGTTTATAGGTGGGAGGGGTTAACTCTTTTTGCAGATTGAAACGATTGGATCTGAGTTTACCGTGACGTATGTAGTGCGCCCGAGTCTGTTGTTAGGATTTAGCCTAGCCATCTCCTTTGCTGCTAACGGAGCCCGTGGGGAGTAGCGCCACGATCTTTACCAGCGACTACATTTGCTAAACATTCCTCTTGCTCCTGCGTCAATTTCTTGATAGAACCAAACCGGAATACTTTATGATACGACAACAAAGTTGATCATTGACCTCCGGCCTAGGGTGTCCTGGTGCCACGTGCACTGGTGGACAACCTTGTGCTCGAACATGGTGTGACAAACCGTGACTGGCACAGAAGTCCAACAACTGAACACCGCTCGGGTTCAGATTAGGGGGGCCGTTCTTCCCAAGCAATCACCCCTCTCCAAGTGTCACTGGCATTTCCCACATGGGCGTTGAAGTTCCCCAGGAGAATAACTGAGTCCCCGGGTGGTGTACTGTCCAGTACACCTCCCAAGGACTCCAAGAAGGCCGAGTACTCTGCACTGCTGTTTGGCCTCTCAAGGAGTTGGGTTCCAGAGCCCAAGCTGGTTGTGGTGGTGAGGCCGACTATCTAGTCAGTATCGTTCAACCTCCCTCACGAGCTGGGCTCCTTCCCCCCCAGTGAGGTGACGTTCCACGTCCCAAGAGCCAGATGTTGTGTGTGCGGACTGGGTTGCCGAGGCCTCTGCCTTCGACCGCTGCCCAGTCCTCTCTGCACTGCGCCACCACGGACCCCTCTGCAGGTGGTGGGCCCACAGGAGGGACTGCCCACGTCGACCTTTCGGGCTGAGCCCGGCCGGGCCCCGTGGGCTAAGGTCCAGCCACCAGGTGCTCGCTTGCGAGCCCCGACCCCAGGCCTGGCTCCAGGGTGGGGCCCCGGCTGCGCCATGCCGGGCGACGTCACTGTTGTCCTTATTGTGCTGTCCTGGCAACTCAAAGTGCTGAACAAAATATGAAAGCATTCAAATAAATAAATGTTGATAATGTGATTGACAGAATGCAAAGGAGGTGCTTTCTGATTGATGACCTTTGGTTTCATTAGCAGTGGTGGCCCCACCCACAGCAGGGGCAACACTCTTGACCTGCTAAATTACAAAGGGGGTTAATGTATCATATGTTCATGTAGATGAAGTTGCTTTGTCAGATCATTTCTGTGTATTTTTTGAATGTGTTTTGATAGCAAACCACCAGCTGAATTTACCAAATGTTAGAAAGAAGACACATACATGAAAACACAAGTGAACTGTTCTGGGAATGCTAAATTTTGAGAACTCCATGGCTCTAATGTTGATGAATTGTATAAACTCTGTCACCACAGTGTTCTGACGTTCTGGACGCCATTGCTCCTGTGACGGTTTAAAATAGGTTACCAGTAAGAAAAAGGCCCCATGGACTAAGGCAGACTCGGTTTAGGGCACAGAAGCTAGAGTGCCGGAGGGCCGAACGGAAGTGGCGAAAAGTCCAATTTCCAGGACGATTATGAAATCTTTAAAGATGAGTTGGTGAATTTAACCGGGTTCTACGTAGAAACAAGAGAAATGCTATTTTTATTGACATTATTGGAGGTTGCAGTAACAATTTTCGTGTTATGTTTTCACAGTTGGTAGATTAACGAACCCCCTGTAAAGTTGCCCTAGATTTTTACTCTAAATCTGGTGTAATGAGTTCGGCCACAGTTTTCGATGACAAAGTACAAGGAATCAAAAACACTATCACCTTCCACAGCACGTATAACAATGCAACAGCCAGAGAAGCTTTTTGAGCTAACTCACTTATGCACCTGTGGTACTGAAACTGTCAAAAGATAATCATGAGTCTGTAGCTCCTCCACATGTAGCCTGGATATATTGCCCTCTAAATTTCTGAAGTCCGTCCTGAGCAGTTTAGTTACCTTCACTGACACAAATGTCAAAACATGTCTCTGTCGTCAGGAACATTTTCCTATGGCCCTAAAAAAACAGCAGTCATAAGACCTCTCCTAAAAAGAAGCAGTTGGATCTGCGGGGAACTTCAAATTTATCGCCCACCCCATATCGAATCTGCCCATTTTATTGGAAAAATTCTTGAAAAGTGCCTCCCAACAACCTTACTGGAATTTTAACATTGAATAATTCTTTTGATATGTTCCAGTCTGGGTTCTGACCCCACCACAGCACTGAGACCGCTCTTGAAGGTAACAACGCCATTCGACTTCACATGATGGCAGGTAAAGTCACAGTTTTGGTCATGTTAGAATCTTAGGGCCGCGTTCGACACTGTCGACCATGAGATCCTCATGCAGAGACTGCGAGGACTGGGCTGGTGTCACTTGCACAGCCCTAGGACTGGTTTAGGTCGTACCTGGGGCTAGGAAGTACTCTGTGGAGATTGGAGACTGGTTCAGTATGATGTGGCCCTGACTGTGGTGTACCACAGGGTCGATCGGGGACCTCTCCTATTAATCTCTACATGCTGCCGTTAGGTCAGTTAATCAAGAAACAAAGTGTCCTACCACAATACGCTGACGACATCAGTTCTTATGTCCTCACTGACTGCAGGAGAAAATGGACCACTGGATTTGCTCCTTCACTTGTATCCAACAGATCAGTGACAGGATGCAAATTAATTTTCTCCAGCTATCTGCAGACAAAACCGACATCATTGTCTTTGGTCCAGAAACAAGAGAGGGCGTCATTTGTCAACTTCAGTCTCTCTCCCTAACTTCCTTCAGACAGGTCAGAAATTTGGGGGTAATACTGGACTCTGACCTAAATTTCAATAGCCACATAAAATCATTAAACATCACAGCTTTTACCATCTGAGAACATTGCCAAAGTTAGAAATATAGTGTCAGGGCGACTTGGAGATTCTTGTCGCATTGTCTCCAGCAGGATAGACTACTGCCAAATGGCCTGCTTACAGGTGTCCAAAACAGACCTGTAAGCAGCTGCAGTACATCCAAAATTGCAGCAGCTAGAGTCCTGACAGGAACCAGGAAGAAGACAATATTAGTCGGTCCTCAGGTCCTCTGCACTGGCTTCCTGTGGTCTCAAAGAATAGATTTTAAAAAACGGATCTGCTTGTAGTACAAGTCCTCCACATGGACTTGCACCAGAATACATTAGTGACATGTTGGTGGTCATATGAACGGCCCGGACTCTGAGGAGCAGAGGGACTGGCATCCTGTGCTGGTGCCCAGAGTGAGGAAACCAAACATGGGGAGCTGCGTTTCAGATCCATTGCAGCTAAGATCTGAACAATCTCCCTGAAAAATGTGAGGGAGGCGTCTACTCTGTCAAATGTTCAAATCCAGGTTAAAGACTGTTCTGTGTGCCTGTGGCATTAACTGAAGGATTTTATCTCCCATTTTTAATGCACTGCTGTCATTTATTATTTTTTTTAAATTTCTTGTGTAATTTTGAAAGTTGTACTGGGTGTTTTATTCTTTGTGTGATTTTAATGTTTAATTGATGTTTTAATCTTTTGGTGTGATTTTAATGTTTAATTGTGAATTGGTGTTTGTTTTAAGTGATGATTTGATGAGTTGTGGGACTGTGAAGCGCTTTTGTTGCCCTTGTATGAAAAGGGCCCGCCGCCACTCTACAAATAACTTTGATTTGATTGATTGATATTAATAAATGCACGTATATTTTGTCTATTCAAATTGAGGGGCTAGACTGCAAATGTAGGTCACCAGCCCACCTGCGAAACTAGTGGTGTGTTGACGGGTGCGATCATGATGTTGTCACCCTGCGTGCCTTTTACGTGACTCGAACGTGGACAATAAACGTTGGACACGGAATATTTTTTGTATAGTTCTGGTCATTTAAGAGTGCAACACGAATCTTGGTGTTCTGATCGGTGGAGATCGCATCGGGAACGACGGTGTTGTGGAAAAAGAGACAGAGTTGGGAGTTTACGCTAAAGCCACCAGCTGCAGGCCAGGAGCGCATCGCGCACTCACTGAGACTGAAGCTGTTACTGTACGCTTACGGTAAAAACCATTTACAAATTATGTCTACTACAAGCGGAAGATGTCGGAGAGTTGGGAGAATGCAATGGGACGGATTGAGGAAAATTAATGCTTTGTCTGCTGCGGATTTATATGATCTTTTGTTCAATCTTGGGAGCATCAGTGAGTGAAGAGGACCAGACCTTACTCAGTGCAATGGGACTATCAATACAGAATCTGGAAGGAGAAAAGATGTTGATCATCGCTCGACGGATGGAAGGATTATCGTTGTTGCTCATAGTTACTGACCGGCATTGATGAATTAAAGAGTTTACCACTCAGCTACTCTGCTGCGCCAGCTCTCCCTCTGCTGGATACAGCAGGTGCTGCATCACATCCCCAAAGTGCACTGCTGCCCCACTAATTCAGGTGCGTTTCCCATGTGACTCTGACTCCATTAATGCCAACCCACCATTTGTGCACCAATTGTACAGAAAGAATAACCGATAATGGGACAGATTGGTGAACCACATCAAAAAGACAAACTTGGATATCCAGTTTGTGAGAGTCAAATCCAAAAAGCACTAACTATAAGTTTACAGTGAGTCGGACTAGAACTGGACTCCAGGGGAAGACACCAATTCAGTTTGTGCTCCCGGAGCAATGGACTTAAGACGGCAAATTTTATTTGCATCCAAAGGGCGAAAGTGGACTCAAATACAGCGGATTTAATCAAAGATAAATTCCTTGCAAACTGTACATTACGAGGCTGGATTGACGACACCATAAGAACTGGAATTTTTAAAGCCATATCTACGAGATTCAAATGTGTCTGAAGTGCTGTTGCGAGAAAGTTACAGATGCATACACACTGGACATGGAATGAAAAAAACCATTAGCGACCAAGTCAAGAGCAGTGATAATTTCTGCAATGGGGGAGGGACCCGTACAATTAACAGGAGAGCACAGCCCAACATCCAACAATTAACAAGCCCAGTGCACCCCCAAACGTGAGACTTGACTGGAAAAAGTGGATCAAGCAAGTAAATGCAATTGTGAGCTATACAACAACTGTCTACACAGTCTCCAGCCTCCAGCAGCCCAAAGACCCCCACACCCACACAGATCTAACCACCGCCGGGCAGGAACTTAGGCAAACGCCAGAGACACCCCGGGAAGGTGTCTATCATTGCCAGATCACCAATCATCAAGGCAAGAGTAACACAGTTATAAAAATGTGGCAGTCTCTGACCCACTGGGCTATTGGCTGTCGTAACAAGTCACTCATGTTTCAGCCTAGTCTAATAAAATAGACACTTTTTGGTACTCTTGGTAAAGACTGATGCCCAGTTCAAAACCAGACAGCCCTCCTAAGATTAGATTCATTTTATTAGCATGTGCAGTATAAAAAACTACATTGGAATACATTTGCAAAAAAAAGGTACTCTGTGATGCACTCGACAGACCAAATAGCACGATACAATGTAATATAAAATACACATACACTGGAAAATAAAAGAAGAAAAACAACAGCTGTCACTGTGGCACCGATCAACAAAAACGATACAAGGGGTTAAAAGCAGGAATTAAAGTTTCTCTGTTTAGCCGGAGATGATCCTGCATCTCAGCGACCCGATATCTTCTGCAGAGGGAAGAAGCTGGAACATGGCCTTTCCCAGGGTGCCAGAAGAGTCTTTGATGATGTTTAAAGAGCTCTGTTTTTAAAAGTCAGGATTCATAAAGAACCTCCAGAACAGGAAGCTTACAGCCCACGTCCTCTTTGGCAGAGCGAAGAACCTTGTTTTAACGCTCCTTTTCTTTATTTGTGATTGTTACCGAACCACACGTCCAGAACCCAACAAAGTAAACTCTCAATGGCTGCAAGCAGATAAAAGTTAACGCAGAATCCTTAGAGTTAAGTGGTAAATTCTCTAAGTTTCCGCAAAAAAGAAGAGCCGTGACGAGCTTAAATCACGGTGGCACAACGGAGCTTGCAGCGACGCCCTGGCACGGCGCCATCTTGGTAGTTTCTCATAGTACGCAAAGCAAAAACGCCTAATCTAGTGGGACGAATAAGCCTGGTCAGAGCAGTCATTAAATGAAGTGGATACGGACTGTTGTGGAGACAGTGGCTCAACAGGTGTCTATTATTGGAGTGGACTGGAAAAATTATATTTGGGGTCTATTACAATTGTGGCTTGTACATCACTAGGCTGGCTGCATATGTTGAAAGTGTGTGCCCGTTGGAACCCAATGGAGGAAGAGGGCAGCCGGCCATCCAACAGCTCAGGGTACTGGGATAGGGGCCCACAAGGGGAGCTATGGGATCCACCTGTGGGACCTGAGCCATCCTCTCGCCAGAACAGGCAGCAAAAAAGTCAAGCGATGCTGAGAGAGGAGAAGCCAGTGTTTGCCCAGGACGATTGGACACTGGATGTATTTTAAAGAACTTCAATATGAACATTCGTTAAAACACAAGTCCCAGTCCAAAGCGTCTTATAAACTCATATCGCACGTTATCTCTACACAGAAAGTAAGTAAAGTTCTCACATTCAAGATCTGCTGAGTAGGGATGGATTCAAAAGTCATGTTCACCACTATTCGTCACCTATTGTATGTGTCCAAAAAAAAAGATGGAACCCTCCGTCATGTAGTGGCATTACTGACTGTTGAACCAAAAGACTTTGCCTTGATCGCCACCCCCATCCCCCGGATCCAGGAAATTTTGGAAAATATCGGGCGGCAAACTCACGGGGGGCAAATCATGGTTCAATGACTGGATCAAGGCAAGGCATACCAATCCGGGATTTGTGTGTGAGCAGAGGCCGCCATCCTTAGGAAAATCCGCAAGACGGACGGGATCAGTCCCAAGCTCTCTGAGGTCCTCACCTACATTACAACCTGAGCCTTCAGCCCTGGAGAAGGTGTCCCTGATCCTGTGGAAGACCCTCTTGTGTGATCCCGGTTCCTTAAAACCGCGCAAGCCAAGGAACCGGCTCACTACAGACCAGTCGCACTGGACCTTCCCACCTGATGAAAGGGACAATGAAGCGGCTCATCTCAGCCCATCTCCGCTCTGTGGTCTAAGCCCACCCTGAACAGCTGCAGTTCGCCTACAGGCCCAATTATCGGACGTAGTTAGAGGACGCCGTTCAATCTACTTCCTGCAGCGGGACGCTCTCCCCCTGGAGCCCCACCGGGAGAGCTTGCCTTGTGAGGGTTCGTGTTCTTCGGACTTCTCCAGTGCTTTCAACACCATCAGGCCGAGGTACTGCTGCTGGGGGAAGATGGAGGATCGCAGGAGTGGACAGTAGCATCACTGCTAGACCATCGACTACCTCTCAGACCTGACCACCAGTCAACGTTGCGGTGTGGGTTCTGAGGTGTAGTCTGCAGTTGTGTGGCCCCATCTGGGCACTGTCACTCTCAACGTTTTCTCTTCACCCATCTACACTTCAGACTTCACATACGACAACACACAGCTGTCACCTGCAGAGTTCTCCGCCATAGTGGGCTGTGTGTTAGAGTGGAAACCAACTGGAATATCGTCAGTATATCACAGACTGTCGACTGGTGGAGCGCAACCACTTGTGCTTGAAACCCAGTAAGGACCAAGGAGATGATCATCGACTTCAGAGAAACCACTTCCCCACACGCTGCTGAACATCCAGGGGGGGACATTGAGCTTGTGGACAGCTTACGATTACCTGGGTGTTCACCAGTGGAGGCGGGGGGGGGGTCCCGGCTCAAAAGTGGCTAAAATGATGTCGCCGACATGCCTGCCAATTACCACCTCCGGGCGTGTGGGGTGGTGGACCCGGAATAAGAATTAAGCCAATGCTACATAGCACTAGTGGCCTGTTGGATAGCTCCAGTTAGAGCAATATTTATGGCCCCTTAGATTGTAAGGCGGAGGATCGCATGACTACTAGGGTTGGGCGATATTTTTTTTTGTACCGGCTTATAAGTAAATTAAATGATACAGAAAATTGCCTTTTATACCGGTGAAATCGATCATTTTTTAACACTGAAAACAGCGAGCGGCAAGACACGGTTGTGTGCGGCGCCACTTTAATGCGCATCTGCGCGGCCGTGTAGCAGAGAGGCGTGCAGGGACAACAACAACAGAGAGCAACACCATGCTGAGGGCGGCGCGTTTGAAGACCATTCGGTGAAGACCATGCAGATTGTAGAAGACATTTGTGCCAAAACTGAGGAGCTACCTCAAAATATTGGGAGTAGTTTGGGAAAACTAAGATCAAAAAGAAGCAATTGTGTGTAACCTATCGACAGTGGATCTAATGTTGTGAAAGCAGCAGCTGCCCTAAACCAGTGGTTCCCAAAAGTGGGGGTCCCGAACCCCCGGGGGGTCGCGGGGAACCCCTGGGGGGGGGGTCGCAAGATGATTTCCAAAAAAAAAAAAAAAAAAAAATAAAAAACATTTCGCTAATTAATAGCCCTAAATATTGATATAACATTTGATTTGATTTCAAAAGGACTACTTGTAAATAGATTGTGTTAGGAGAATATAAATTATTTAAATTACGTTTGTAATTTTGTCCAGTCATTGACAGCGTTCAATCAAAAATCAAGTTACGTAGCTTACGTTACGTCCCACGGCAGCGAACAAAGCGGTGTCCAGCAGTTGTTTGCTAAAAACCTAAATGGTGTTTGGAGGCTTCAAACAAATAATAACCTGCTTTTTTAAAATGAACGTGGTAATATCCATCTACAGAAAAACCCGGAGGGAGAGAATAAGTCACATGTTGAGGTCAGGCTCCATGGTGCGAGAAGAGGGAGATGAGGCGCGGAGGGAGACGAAGGCAGCGGTTTAGAAGCAGGGAGAAGAGGGTGGTTTAAAGAGGCCCGGCTTTTCGGACGTCAGTGGTAAAGAGGTCGCACATTAAAAGCGGGTGGGCGGGTGGACCTGCTTTATGCGGTTACTTACAGTAACTTTGGAAAAGAAAGCCGCGGGGGAGATGAAAGCGCAAAAGTCAACAGCAGAGAAAGCGGGGGGCCGCCCGCTTTTTATGTGCGGACCTCTCTTTACGTCTGACTACGAAAAGCCGGGCCACTATACCACCTCATCTACCAGCTGACTTCTCTCCCTCGCTGCCCCTCTCTCCCTCTCTTCGCACCATCAGCATGACCCTCAATGTGATTTTCTCTCCCTCCGGGTTTTTCTGTAGTGAGATATTAACCACGTTTCATTTGAAAGCAGTGTTTATTTGTTTGAGCTCCAAACACCTTTAGTTTTAAGCAAACAAAAACAAGATGGTCACGCTTGTGCTGCGTGCGTAAGCTACGTAACTTGATTTTTGATTGACGGCTGCCTCAATGAATGGACAAAATTACAAACGTAATTTAAATATTTTATATTCTCCTAACACATTAACAAGTAGTCCTTTTGAATCAAACTCAAATGTTAAATCACTAGTTAAGGGCTATTAATTAGCTAAATGTTTTTTTTTTTTTTTTTTTTTTTTGGATACTATCTTGCGACCCCCCCCAGGGGTTCCCTGCGGAACCCCCCGGGGGTCGGGCCCTCACTTTTGGGAACCACTTGTTTAGGGGCAGCTGCTTTCACAACATTAGAAATCCACTGTCGATAGTTACACACAATTGCTTCTTTTGATTCTAGTTCCCAAATACTCCCATATGTTTTGAGGTAGCTCGCGTTTGGGCACAATGTCTTCTACACTCTGCATGTCTTCACCATGGTCTTCACCGCCGCCTCAGCCATATTGTTTGCTCTCTGTTGTTGTTGTCCCTGCACGCCGCTCTGCTAACACGTGCCGCGCAGATGCGTCATTAAAGTGCGCCGCACACAAACCGTGTCTTCGCTTCGCTGTTTTCAGGTGTAATGATCGTTTTCACGGTATAAGGCATTTTCTTTATCATTTAATATACTCTATAACGGTACAAAAAAACATGCCCAACCCTAGTAGTCATGGCTATCTCCGCCTTACAATCTAATGGGCCAAAAAAATACTTGTCTACTGGAAGCTATCCCTAACATGGCCACAAGTGCTAGGTTAGAAGTTGGCTAAATCTTATTCGGGTCCACCCCACCGGCCCGTGACGGTGGTATTTGCAGCATGTCGGCGCACATCATTTTAGCCACTTTTGAGCCGGGACCCGCCTCCACTGGTGAACACCCCAGGTAATTTAAGCTGCTCCCCCAGCTCAATGTCTCCACCCTGGATGTTCAGCAGCGTGTAGGGAAAGTGGTTTTCTCCTGAAGTCGAAGATCATCTCCTTGGTCTTACTGGTGTTCAAGCACAAGTGGTTGGCTCACACATGTCGACAGCTGTGATAAAACTGACGATATTCCAGTTGGTTCCCCTTTTTCAAAAACCACACAGCCCACGATGGCGGAGAACTTGCAGGTGGACAGCTGTGTGTGTGTCGTATGTGAGTCTGAAGGTCGTTAGATGGTGAAAGTTGAAACGGTAGGAGAGGACCAGTCCCTGATGGGGCCCAGAACTGCCGCAGACTACCACCTCTGAACCCACAGCCGCACGTATCTGTGGGTCGGTCTGAGAGGTAGTCGATGGTCCCTGCAGTTGATGGGCTACTGTCCACTCCTGCGACCTCATCTTCCCCCGCAGCAGGAGTACCGGCCTGATGGTGTTGAAAGCACTGGAGAAGTCGAAAGAACACGACCCTCACAGCGCTGCCCGGTGGGCTCCAGGTGGTCGAGAATTTTGGAGCGTCCGCTGCGAGATAGTATGATGCGTGGCGTCCTCTACTCCGATATGGGCTGTAGGCGCACTGCAGCGGAGTCCAGGTTGGGGCTGACCCACAGAGCGGAGATGGGTTGAGGGGATGAGCCCGCTTCATGGCATCATCATGTGGGAGGTCAGAACCCCACACCCCCCCACTCCCCCCCCCCCACCCCCACACCCCACACCCCCCCCCCGCACCCACCCCCCCACCCCCCCCCACAAACCCCCCCCACCCCCCCCACCCGACCCCCACCCCCCTCCCCCCCCCCACCCCCACCCCCACCCCCCAAACCACCCCCACCCCAACCACCCACCCCCCACCCCAAACCCCCCCCCCCCCCCCCATCCCCCAACCCACCACAACCACCACCAACCCCAAACACCCCACCCCCCCCGTTCTGTAGTGAGCCGGTTCCTTGGCTTGCGCGGTATTAGGAACCGGGAGCACACACTAGGTCTTCCACAGGACAGGGACCTTCTCCAGGCTGAGGCTCAGGTTGTAGATGTAGGTGTGGAACTCAGAGAGTGGGACCGATCCCGTACGGGGCTTGCGGATTCCTAGTAATGGGTCGGCTCTGCCTCACACACAAATCCCGTGGTATGCCTTGCCTTGATCAGTACAGTGAACCATGAGTTGGCCCCCCGTGAGTTGTCCCCGATATTTTCCAAAATTTCCTGGATCCGGGGGAAGGGTGGGCGGTGGCGATCAGGCAAGTCATTTTGGTTTCAACAGTCTGTAATCCACAACATAGACCGGAGGGTTCCATCTTTTTTTTGGGACACATTACAATAGGTGACGAAATAGTGTGAACATGACTTTTGAATCCATCCTTACTCAGCGTCTTGAATGTTGAGACTTTACTTTCTGGTAGAAGATGACGTGCGATAGGAGTTATAAGACCTTTGGATGGGTACGTATGTGTTTTAACTGAATGTTCATTGAAGTTCTTTAATAATCAGTGTCCCAATCGTCCTTGGCAAACACGTGGCTCTCCTATCTCAGCAACTGCTTGACTTTTTTTGCTGCTGTCTGGAGAGAGATGGCTCAGGTCCACGGTGGATCCCATAGCTCCCCTTGTGGCCCCTCCCATGTACCCTGAGCTGTTGATGCCGTGCTGCCCTCTTCCTCCTGGGGTTCCATCGGGCACACCTTTCAACACTATGCAGCCAGCCTAGTGTTGTACAGCCACAATTGTAAGAGTCCAATATTATTTTTCCAGTCCACTCCAATAATAGACTCCTGTGAGCCACTGTCCCAAAAACAGTCGTATCCACTATTTAATGACGCTATGACCAGGGGGCATATTCGTCCACTGCTTAGCGGTTTGTCTTGCGTAGTACTAGGTGAGAAACTCCAAGATGGCGCCGTGCCAGGAGCGTCGCTGCAAGTGCTCCGTTGTGCACCGTTGATTTAAGTAGTCAGCGGCTCTTCTTTTTGCGGAAACTTAGAGAGTTACCAATAACTCTAAGATTCTGCTTAACTTTCATCGCGGCACCAATGAGAGTTTACTTGTTGGTTCTGTGACTGTGTGGTTTCGTAACATCACAAATAAAGAAAAGAGCGTTAAAAAAGGTTCTTCGCTCTGCAAAGAGGGACTGTGGGCTGTACGTTCTGTTCTGGAGGTTTTTATGAATCCAGACTCTATAAACAGAGCTATTAAAATCATCAATGACATCTTTCTGGCCACCCTGGGAAAAAGCCTGTTTCCAGCTTCTTCCCTCTGGAAGAAGATATCGGTCGCTGAGATGCAGACATCTCGCTAACAGAGAACTTTAATTCCTGCTATGACCCCTTGTATCGTTTTTGTTGATCGGTTGCCACCGGGACAAGCTGTTGTTTTTTATATTCTTTTATTTTCAGTGTAGGTGTATTTTATATTACATTGTATCCGTGCTTTTGGTCTGTCGGTGCACACAGAGTACCTTTTTGCAAATGTTTTCCAATGTCGTTTTTATACTGCACATGCTAATAAAATGAATCTGACATCGAGGGGGCTCTGTCCTGGTAGAACTGGCTTCAGTTTACCAGATGTACCAAAGGTCAATTTAATTAGACGAGGCTGAACATGAGTGACTTTACGAAAGCCAATAAGCCCAGTGGTCAGAACTGCCACATTTATAACTGTGGTTACACTTGCCTTGAGGATTGGTGATCTGGCAATGATGACACCTTCCCGGGGGTCTCTGGCGTTGCCTGAAAGTTCCTGCCCGAGCGGCGTGGTAAGATCTGTGTGGTGTGGGGGTCTTTGGGCTTGCTGGAGGCCTGAGAGAGCTGTGTAGACTTGTTGTATAGCTTCACAGATTGCTTTTATTGCCTTTGATCATTTTTCCGTCAAAGTCTCACGTTTTTGGGGGGTTCACTGGGCATGTTATTGTGGATGTGGGGCTGTGCTCTCCCTGTTAAATGTAAGGTCCTCCACCATTGCAGAATAATCACTGCTTTGGACTGGTCGCTAATTGGTTTTTTCATTCCGATTTCCAGTGTGTATGCATCTGTAACTTTCTCCAACAGCACTTCAGACACATTTAATCTCGTAGATATGGCTTTAAATCAGTTCTTATGGTGTCTGTCAATCGCCTGGTAAGTACAGTTTGCAAAGAATTGAATCTGTGATAAATCCGGGTGTATTTGGTCCCACTTTGGGCCCTTTCGGATAGCAAATAAAATTTGCCGTCTTAAGTCCATTGCTCCTGAGCACAAACTGAATTGGTGTCTCCCTGGGAGTCCAGTTCTGTCCAGGACCTACTGTAACATTATTTAGTGCTTTTTGGATCTTGACTCTCCAAACTGGGAATATCCAAGTTTGTCTTTTTGATGTTGGTTCACCAACTGTCCCATTATACGTTCAGTTCTTTTCTGTACAATTGGTGCACAAATGGTGGTTGGCATTAAATGGAGTCATAGTCACATGGAAACGGCACTGAATAGTGGGTGCAGCACGCGGGGCAGATGCACTTTGGGTTATGTGATGCAGTACTTCTGTATCCAGCAGAGGGAGAGCTGGCGCCGCAGGAAGTAGCTGAGGGTACAATCTTAATTCATCAATGCGGACAGTAAACTATGAGCAACAACGATAATCCTTCATCCTCGGAGCGAGACAACATCTTCTCCTTCCAGATTCTGTAGTGATAGTCCTCATTGCAACGAGGCTAAGGTCCTTGTCCTCTTCACTACAGATGCTCCCAAAGATTGGAACAAAGATATATTAAATCCGCAGCACAGACAAAGTCATTAGATTTTCCTCAATCCGTCCATTGCATTCTCCAATCTCCGACATCTTCGAATGTTAAGTATACATATTTGTAAAGTTTTTACCGTGCGTACAGGTAAACAGCTTCAGTCTCGTGAGTGCGCTGATGCCTCTGGCCTGAAGCTGGTGGCTTTGTAGGGGTTAAACTCCAAACTCTGCTCTTTTCCACAACAGCGTCGTTCCAATGCGATCTCCCAAACCCGAGCAGAATCACCAAGATTCGAAGTTGCACTCTTAAATGACCAGGAACAATACAAATAGTCGTTTTACAACGTTTTTGGTCCCCGTTCCGAGTCACCGGTAAAGGCTACGAGGGTGACTAAATCATGATCGCACCCGTCAAACACTCACTAGTTCGCAGGTGTGGCCGTGGTTGATACATTTGCAGCTAGCCCCTCAATGATAAAATACGTGCATAGATTTATTAATATCAATCAAATTCAATCAAAGTTTATTTGTAGCAGCGCCTTTATACACGGGCAACACAAAGCGCTTCACAGTCCCACATCCAAAAATCATCACATAAAAACAAACACCAGAATCACAATTTAAAACATTTTAAAATCCACACAAAAGATTAAAACACAATTAAAACATTAAAATCACACTTAAGAATTAAAACATTAAAAACTTTCAAAATTTACAAGAAATTTTTTACAAAAAAATAAAAAAATTGACAGCACGTGCATTTAAAAATGGAGAATAAAATCCCTTCAGTTATATGCACAGGCAACAGAAACAGTCTTTAACCGGATTTGAACATTGACAGAGTAGAACGCATCCCTACATTTTCAGGGAGATGCCTGTTCCAGATCTTAGCTGCATGGATCTGAAACGCAGCCTCCCCATGTTTGGTTCTCACCTGGGCACCTGCAGGAGGCCAGTCCTGTGCTCCTCAGAGTCGGGCGGTTCATATGACACCAACATTGTCACTAATGTATTCTGGTGTTTAGCAAGGCCATGGAGAGACTTGTACACAAGCAGAGCGTTTAAAATCTATTCTTTGAGCCAACAGGAAGCCAGTGAGGGACTGAGGACTCGGACTAATATGGTCATACTTCCTGGTTCTTTCCAGGACTCTAGCTGCTGCAATTTTGGATGTACTGCAGCTGCTTACAGGTCTGTTTGGACAGACCCTGTAAGCAGGCCATTGCAGTAGTCTAGCATGCTGGAGACAAAATGCATGGACAAGAATCTCCAAGTCTGACCCTGGACACTATATTTCTAACTTTGGCAATGTTCTTCAGATGTAAAAAGCTGGTGATGTTATTGATTTTATGTGGCTATTGAAAATTTAGGTCTGAGCCAGTATTACCCCATATTTCTGACCTTGTCTGAAGGAAGTAGTTACGGAGAGGAGGACTGAAGTGGACAAATGGACGCCCTCTCTTGGTTTCTGGGGACCAAAGGACAATGATTTCGGTTTTGTCTGCATTTAGCTGGAGGAAATTATGTTGCATCCACGTCACTGATCTGTTGGATTACAGTAAGGAGCATATTCAGTGGTCCAGTTCTCCTGCAGTCAGTGAGACATTGATCTGAGAGTAGTCAGCGTAATTGTGGTAGGACACTTTGTTTCTTAGTATTAACTGACCTAACGGTCAAGCATGTAGAGAATTAAATAGTGAAGGGTCCCAGGATCGACCCTGTGGTACACCACAGGTCAGGGCCACATCATCTGAGACGCCAAGTCTCCAAATCTCAACAGAGTACTTCCTCTCCTCCAGGTAAGACCTAAACCAGGTCTAGGGGACTGTGCCAGAGTGGACACCAGACCAGTCCTCCAGTCTCTGCGATGAGGATCTCATGGTCGACAGTGTCGAACGCGGCACTAGAATCTAACATGACCAAAACTGTGACTTCTACCTGCTAAAACAGTGTGAAGTTCGGAATGTCGTTTGTTACTCTTCATAGAGCGGTCCAGTGCTGTGGTGGGGTCTAAACCCAGACTGGAAACATATCAAAAGAATTATCATTGTTAAAAATTCAGTAAGTTGTTGGTGAGCCACTTTTTCAAGAATTTTCCAATAAATGGCCAGTTAGATGATGGGGCGATAATTTTAAGTCCCGCAGGATCCAGACTGCTCTTTTTTAGGAGAGGTCTTATGACTGCTGTTTTAAGGCCATATGGAAATGTTCCTGACATGACAGATACAAGTATTACAATGTTGTGTCAGTGAAGGTAACAAACTGCCTCAGGACGGACTTCAGAAATTTAGAGGGCATATATCCAGGATACATGTGGAGGAGTCAGACCTAATGATTATCTTTTTGACAGTTTCAGTATCCACAGGTGCAACAAAGTGGAGTTAGCTCAAAAGCATTCTATGGCTGTTGCATTGTTATAACGTGCTGTGGAGGTGATAGTGTTTTGTGTTCTTGTACTTTGTCATCGAAAAACTGTGCGGAACTAACACCTAGATTTAGAGGAAAAATTCTAGGGGGGCAACTTTACAGGGGGGTTCGTTCAATTACCAAACTGGTTGAACAAAACACAAAATTGTTACTGCAAACTCCAATAATGTCAGGAAAAATAAATTTCTCTTGGTCTACGTAGAACCCGGTTAAATTCACCAACTCCATCTTTAAAGATTTCATAATCGCCCTGGAAATTGGGACTTTCGCCACTTCCGTTCGGGCCCTCCGGCAATCCCTTGCTTCTGTGCCTACCGAAGGTTGCCTTAGTCCATGGACCTTTTTCTTACTGGTAACTATTTATAAACCGTCACAGGAGCCAATGGCGTCCAGAACAGTCAGAACACCTGGGTGGTGACAGAGTTATACAATTCATCAACAGTAGAAGCATGGGAGTTCTCAAATTTAGCTTCCCATGAACAGTTCACTTGTGTTATCATTGTATGTGTCTTCTTCTATCAGTTGTAAATTCAGCTGGTGGTTTGCTAGCAAAAACACATGTCAAAAAATTCACAGAAATGATCTTTCTGACAAAGCACATCAACTACATTATAATTTGATACATTAACCCCTTTGTAAAATTAGCAGGTATCAAGAGTGTGCCCCTGCTGTGGGTAGGGCCCACTCACGTTGCTGAATGAACAAAGGTCTCAAAGTACCAGAAGCAGCTCATTTGCATTTTCTGTCATCAACATTATCAACATTGTTACATTAAAATCACCGTGTAATAATCTAAAAACTAACAAAAATCTGTGCACTCGAATGAAAGTTAGTTCAGTAAAATGGTCAATAAGAATCGCAAAACATGACTGTGGTGGCATGTACAGGCACAACTGAAAAGAGAGTAGATGAATTGCTTTTGTTCCATTTTAAAAAGAAAATCTACTCAAACGATTGGAAAAATTTCCAAGGGGCATTTCTATGGGAGACGAAAAGTGCTCTCTGAAAAAACTGCAGCTATGCCTCCCCCTTTTGTTTTCTGCGTATTTCGGAATTCGAATTTAAAATTGGGTGGTGTTGCTTCTATTAGAACTGCATTCCTGTATTTTGGTCGAGCCATGTTTCAGCCATAAGCATAAAAATCAAGATCATAAGAAGTTGATAAAATTATTAAATAAAAATGACTTTGTTACATAGAGATATGGACATTCAGCATAGCAAGTTTAAAAAAAAACGTCAGAGTCGATTAAATTGGTTGATTGATTTCTACAGGGAACAGAAATTAGCTTTGCAGAGTTGGACGGTCTAACTGCTGTCCTGTTTTGATTTCGGTTTTTTGATTTAAATAACATTTTTTGAGCTGGTGCGAGGAAACACACACAGTCTCAATTGGCTTAAATGTGAAAACCCTTGTTTGTGTTCTTTAGCTCCCAGAGTCAGAAGGGAGTCAGCACGTTCAGTGTTTGGACTGGTAATGCACTGCCAGACGGAGGGAGCAGTGTTTGCACCGTTTTGTACTCACCCGGTGTGGGTGAGCAGGAGGCGGGGGAGTGCGGTGGGGTCCGAGGGGGCTTCAGATGTAAAACAGGTCACGCCCCCCCTCGGGGGAACGCTGAACAACATAAGTATGTAATCCATCAACAGGCTGCTACCGTATCTGTTTGGGTTGTAAATCCCGTCTGGACGATAGGGCCTTCGTTATCGTTTCCAGAAAGGGCAAAGTTATTCACAAAGACAATTTTTAAAGAGCTGCATGTAGCCCCTGAAGCCACACATGTACAGCGCCACCAACACGCACTGTAGAGGCAGTCACCTCTATTGTTTACAGTCTGGATTGGACCAGACAATAAAAAAACAGATAGACCGGGGATTTGAAGGAGGTGGAACAGATCCATAATCAATAAAAAAAAAACAAAAAATGGGTTTTTTTCCTTCGTGACTTCTGGACTGCTGAGTTCATGTCGTTAAATTCCCACATGCACGACTACCGTTGGGAAGACGAGTATCAGGCACCGGGAATGAAGCAGAGGATGGGAGGACGGATGAGCAGGTTCTGGTCGTAGCTCCGGGAATACCGCGAGTGACCGCGTTTTAAAGAAGCGGACGAGACTCACGATGGAATTCTCACAATAAATCAGAGTGTCGGGGCGAAGAGTGGCCTCGGAGAAGGAGCTCGGTGGACGGAACAACAGCGGGTTCACCCGAAGCAGGACCCGGCCTCGAGCGCCGCTGTGAACACATGGATGGAGGAGGAGCGGGGGGTGCGGACTCTCAGCTAAAGGCGACCCACGCTGTGAATGCTCGGGGACGATGGAGACGGATGAGAGGGGCTGCTCTGGGCGCTGCTGCTGAACCCGGTGGAGGTGAGCGGGTGGTGATGATGGCTCGCTACCCTACAGTCTGAGGCTGCTGGCACTGGGGTCAAAGAAGTGGGAACAGGCCAACATGGCTGGTGGACCGCTCTTTCGCCTGAGGACTGCTTCCTTTAGGAGCGTTTTTCTCGCAGTGACTTGGATCATCGAGCAGTAGAGGTACGCTGCAGTGTCCAGGGATTCTGCTTGAGGGGGCCGGGCGATGTCGGTGGTGGAGGAGGGACTTTTGCCTGCATAGGCGTGTTTGCCAGACTCAGGACATGGGCCCACGGCGCATGGATGGCCCTCGGAATCCGCGGGCTCGTTATTCGGAAAGCGGGCGCTTAGGGTAGAACAGGAGGGCCGGAGTGACGGATCTTTCTCCCACAACGACGTGTCGACAATTATGCATCGCTCAGTGACATCAGCCGTGAGTGCTGCCCACCAGCGACTTCAAAAAGTTTGGACACTAGAGATTGTTTCTAATTCAACTCTGCGGAGAGACGAAGGACTTCTTTTCGTAGATCTGCAATGGTGGAACGGTCGCTCTCACGGAGCTCCAAGGTGAGGCGACTAAATAATGTGCATATTGAGCAAATTTCATTGTCACTTTCCAGTCCTCGTTAGCTAGTGTTAGCCTCTGTGCTTACTAGTGGGTTTCAGTCGGGACTAAGTGCTATTTGTGAAACCACTGAATTAAAAGATAAAACACTCAGATATATTAAAAAACATGAACAATAAAAAACGCGATATAAAAGTTGTTAAAAAGTTTACTAAAAAGGTGCTACAGAGCAGCCCTTGCAGTACTGCTTACTTTGACACCACCTGCGTTGATGAGATTTGTGAGTGTGTTGCGAGTCATAATATGGCCCACTAGTTGAAAATAAGTACTGTAACTGTTGATTTGTATTAACATCAGTAGGACATTTTCTTTTGACACTTCCTGTCTCAACGGATAGTCGAGTGGCTCGCGCAACATCAGGACGGAAAAACTTTACAAAGTGTAAGACGTTTTCACACAGCTGGTCTAGACAAACGGTCATATAGAAACTGCACTAAATGGCATTAAAAGACAAAGACCAAAGTTTAGCTACTGTTGAGATAGAAGGAAAACAAGGTTATGGAAGGATTTTATTTGTGAAAACAATTGTAAGTTTCTTTAAAAGTGTAAATTAAATAGCAAAAGTAATGTAACGGTAACAATGTATTTTGATGATAGATAGTATTTGGACATGATTGTAAGTTGATTTTCAGTTCTGGTAGTTCCCAAAGTGCAAAATATAGGTATGTCCAAACCAAAAGTCTTGAAAAGGCCAAAAAATGCATTGAACAACCCAGAACACGTTCCTCATCTAATTCTATTCTATTCTAGCATGTATTCTGATTCAAGTATAATATAATAGTTTTTTTATGATTAGCTACACTTTGTAAAATTAAAAAAAGTATATAATTTTGAATACGTAATTTGTACACCTACTATAAAGTCCATAGTAATTTAAACTTTATAGTAAATGTACAACTTTTAGTATGTAAAGTTATGGTAATGTACCTTAAAGTATTCGACCATTATATTACTTTTTTGGAAGATTTTAACTTGAAAAGCTGTGTTTGCATTTCAGTCACTAAAAATTCAAAGACAAAAAATATTCGCTTTACAAATTTCATTGTAGAAAAATTCAAAAATTACATTATCGCTTTTTAAATATCAATATGTCTATTTTTGAGAACAAATTCCAATGCACTTCAAATTTTAAGAAAAAAAAGAGCAGATTTGTACATCTGATTTTGCATTTTTAATGGACCTCATTATCAATTTCAATTTTTTAATTCAAAAATTAAATAACAGATTTGATGCATATAGTTTCAAGAGCTTATCTAGATTAAACGGTCTAAAAATTAGTGCTAAAAAAAATAAACAATTCACATGACACATCCAGTGTTCTGACGAGTGGTGTGCTCTGTCAGTTTGCACATGCGCAAATTGGACTTTTCTCTCTTCACTGAAGTTGAATCTCTCGTATGCTGTCTTCCCCCCCGTTACTATGGATAACAATAGTTTAAATTGCTGTCTCTCGTTACTATGGATACATTAGTTTAACATTGCTGGGTCTCCGTTACGCATGGTATGTAGCCCATTCTAAAATGTATCCAAATTTGTGTTTTTATCATTAAAATGTTAATGATTTTATGCAAAATCAATATGTAATGTAATCAGGTTATTCACTGCTAACTTATTTCAATGTGTAGTACTTGTAGCGTCCAGTTGTGTTTAAGTTGAAGCAGAACTGATGGTTAAAATGAGTTATTTTGTCTTCCTATATTCATATAACCGAGCGTAAAGAGCTAGAACAGAACTGAAGATCAACTTACAATCATGTCCAAATACTATTAGCATCAAATACATTGTTAAACCGTTACATTACTTTTGCTATTTAATTTTCCACATTTAAAGAAAACTTTACAATTGTTACAAAATAAAATCCATCCATACCTTGTTCCTTCTATCTCAACTGTAGCTAAACTTTGTCTTTGTTTTTATGCCATATTAGTGCAGTTTCTTATGACGTTTGTCTAGACCAGCTGTGTGAAATCCATACACTTTGTAAGTTTTTCCGTAGGAATGTGCGCGAGCCACTCGACTTCCGGTTGAGACAGGAAGTGTCAAAATCAAATGTTCCTACTGATGTTAATTACAACAACAGTACAGACTTTTTTCCACTAGTGGCCATATTATGACCGTCACACACTCAATCTCATCAACGCGGTGGTGTCAATGTAAGCAGTACTGCAGGGCTGCTCGTGCACCTTTTTAGTAAAACTTTTAACAACTTTTTGGCAAGTTTTTATTGTTCAGTTTTTTAATATATCTGAGTGTTTTATCTTTTAATTCAGTGGTTTTCAGCAAATAGCACTTAGTCACCGAGGAAAACCACTAGTAGCACCGAGGCTAACACAAGCTACGATGACATGAAAAGTGACAATGAAATTTGCTCAAATATGCAAATATTAGTCGCCTCACCTTGGAGCTCGTGAGAGCGACAGTTCCACCCATTGCAGATCTACGAAAAGAAGTCCTTTCGTCTCACCGCAGAGTTGAATGTGAAACAATTTAGTTCCAAACTTTTTGAGTCGCTGGTGGGCAGCACTCACGGCTGTTCACTGAGCGCTGCTATTGTGACACTGTCGTGTGGGAGAGATCCGTCAGTCCGGACCCTCCTGTTCTACACCTAAGCCCCGCTTCCGAATAACGACGGCAAAGCGGATTCCGAGGAGCCATCTGCGCGTGGCCAATGCCTGAGTCTGGAAAACCGTATGCAGCCCTTCTCCACACCGACATCCCGGGCCCCTCTGCTGAATCCCTGGAACTGCCAGCGTACTATACTGCTCGAGGATCCAAGTCCACTGCGAGGAAAAACGCTCCTAAAGGAAGCAGTCCTAGGACGAAAGAGCGGTCACCAGCCTGTCGGGCCTTTCCCCTTCTTTGAACCCCAGTGCAGCGCCTAAGACTGGGGCTTGGAGCCATCATCACCACCGCTCACTCCACCGGTTCAGCAGCAGCGCCCAGAGCCCAGCCCCCTCTCACGCTCCAGCGTCCCCGAGCACACAGCGTGGGTCGCCTGTAGCAGAGAGTCAGCACCCCCGCTCTCCTTCCATGTGTTCAGCGGCGCTCAGGGCTCGGGGTATCCTGCTTCGGGTGATCCCGCTGTTCCGTCCACGAGCTCCTTCTCCGAGGCCACTCTTCGCCCGACCACTCTGATTATAGGAGATTCATCGTGAGACACGTCCGCTTTCTTTAAACGCGGTCATCGCTGTTTCCCGGAGCTACTGTACCAGACTGCTCATCCGTCTCCCTCCTCTGCTTCAGTCCCTGTGATACAGTTTCCAAGGTATCGTGCATGTGGGAATTAACGAATGAAACTTCAGCAGTCAGAAGTCACGAAGAACATTTTAAGGATCTGTTCCACCTCCTTCAATCCTCCGGAATATCTGTTTTTATTTTCGGCCAATCCAGACTGTAAACAGGAGGTGATGCCTCTGACAGTGTGTATGTGGCGATGCATGTGAGGCTTCAGGCTACCATGGCCAAAATCTTTTAACTTTGTCTTTGTGAATAACTTTGCCCTTTCTGGAAACGTACGAAGCCTTCGCCAGTCGTATTACACCCAAACAGATACGGTTGCAGCCGGTTGATGGATTCATACGTATGTTGTTCAGCGTCCCGAGGGGGGCGTGACTGTTTACATCTGAGGCCCCCTCGGACCCCACCGCACGCCCCCGCCTCTGTCACCAGCACCGGGTGAGTACAACGGTGCAAACACTTGCTCCCTGTCCGTCTCGGCAGTGCATTACCAGTCAAACACTGAACTGTGTGACTCCCTTATGACTCTGGGAGCTAAAGATCAACAAACAAGGGTTTTCACATTTTAGGCAATTGAGGACTGTGTGTGTTCCTCGCACCAGCTCAAAAATGTTTTTAAATTCTAAAAAACGAAATCAAACAGGACAGCGTTCGACGGTCCAACTCTGCCAAATCTAATTTCTGTTCCCTGTAGAAATCAATCACCACATTAATCGGACTCTGACGTTATTTTTAATTGCTATGCTTAATGTCAGGATCTCTTGTAAACAAATCATTTTAATTAATAATTTATCACTTCTTATGATCTTGATTTTATGCTTATGGCTGAAACATGGCTCGACCAAATACAGGAAATGCAGTTTTCTAATAGAAAGCAAACACCACCCAATTTTAAAATTCGGAATCCGAAATACGAGAAAACAAAAGGGGGGGGGCATAGCTGCAGTTTTAGGAGAGCACTTGTCTCCCATAGAATGCCCCTTGGAAATTTTTCATCGTTTGAGTATTTTTCTTTTAAAATGGAACAAAAGCTGAATCTTCTACTCTTTTCATTGTCATGTACAGGCCACCACAGTCATGTTGCGATTTTATTGACCATTTTACTGACACTACTTTCATTCGTGTGCAACGATTTTGATAGTTTTGTTATTACAGGAGATTTTAATGTACATTTGATAAGTTGATGACAGGAATGCAAAGGAGCTGGCTTCTGTATTTGAGACCTTTGGTTTCATTTCAGGCACGTGAGCTGGCCCCACACAGCAGGGGGCACACTCTTGACCTGTAATTAACAAAGGGGGTTAATGGTCAAATGTTAAAGTAGTTGATGTTGCTTTGTAGTTCATTTCTGTGTATTTTTTTGACATGTGTTTTGCTAGCAAACCACCAGCTGAATTTACAACTGTTAGGAAGAGACACATACATGAAAACACAAGTGAACTGTTATGGGAAGCTAAATTTTGAGAACTCCATGCTCTACTGTTGATGAATTGTATAACTCTGTACCCCACCAGTGTTATGACTGTTCTGGACGCCATTGCTCCTAGTGACGGTTAAAATAGTTACCAGTTAAGAAAAAGGCCCCATGGACTAAGGCAGACTCGGTATAGGGCACAGAAGCAAGAGTGACGGAGGGCCGAACGGAGTGGCGAAAGTCCAATTTCAGGAGGCGATTATGAAATCTTTAAAGATGAGTTGGGTGAATTTAACCGGGTTCTTAAGTGAACAAGAGAAATGTATTTTTTGACATTATTGGTGGTTTGCAGTAAACAATTTTCGTTTTATGTTTTCAACAGTTGGTAGATTAACGAACCCCCCTGTAAAAGTTGCCCCTAGAATTTTCCTGGATCTACAGCCTCAGTCCTGGATCTACAGCCTCAGCACCTCTTGGGATTTCTACAGCCTCAGTCCTGGATCTACAGCCTCAGTCCTGGATCTACACAGCCTCAGTCCTTGGATCAACAGCCTCAGTCTTGTTTCTACAAGCCTCAGTCCTGGATCTACAGCCTCAGTCCTGGGTCTACAGCCTCAGTCCTGGATCTACAGCCTCAGTCCTGGATCTACAGCCTCAGTCCTGGGTCTACAGCCTCAGTCCTGGATCTACAGCCTCAGTCCTGGATCTACAGCCTCAGTCCTGGATCCACAGCCTCAGTCCTGGATCTACAGCCTCAGTCCTGGGTCTACAGCCTCAGTCCTGGATCTACAGCCTCAGTCCTGATCTACAGCCTCAGTCCTGGATCTACAGCCTCAGTCTTGTTTCTACAGCCTCAGTCCTGGATCTACAGCCTCAGTCCTGGATCTACAGCCTCAGTCCTGGATCTACAGCCTCAGTCTTGTTTCTACAGCCTCAGTCCTGGATCTACAGCCTCAGTCCTGGATCTACAGCCTCAGTCCTGGGTCTACAGCCTCAGTCCTGGATCTACAGCCTCAGTCCTGGATCTACAGCCTCAGTCCTGGATCTACAGCCTCAGTCCTGGATCTACAGCCTCAGTCCTGGATCTACAGCCTCAGTCCTGGATCTACAGCCTCAGTCCTGGATCTACAGCCTCAGTCCTGGATCTACAGCCTCAGTCCTGGATCTACAGCCTCAGTCTTGTTTCTACAGCCTCAGTCCTGGATAGTGGTCATCGCTCTCTATGGACCATCGGCTCCTACATATTATGGGGTAGACTGATCCTGGAGGTGTATAAATAGCGTTAGCCTACCGCGTTAGCCTGAGCTGATGGCTTTCATTGAGCGACTCTCCTGAGCGTGTAACAGTCTGACTGGACAATTAGGCCCAGAGTAAATATCCCCCACACTGAGGCTGCTGCTGCTGTAGTGGAGACAGAGTGTTCCTCCAGAGGTCAATATTATATTTGATCTTTCACGATGCAGAAAATATGTTTGCATACATTCTATTTAAGAAAACAAGGTAGCATTACACACTCCGCTCCGATGTCCAAATTGTTTTATTTATCCACGTTTCGGCTTAATGCCTTCATCAGATCATGTTTTTTTCTTTGTTCTTTTGACCGCAAAATACAGCTTTAAAAACATGCATTAGAGACATAGGAGGACTGTTAGGTGTAAAAGTATAACCTATCCAGTGGCAGCTCATTTTGTAGAATATAATCATCTCTTCTTTAATATTTTTATGTCAAGTCATCATTAAATGGCTCTAATTTGTCAAAAAGCATTAATAAACCATGCTCTTTTCCAATACTTCTTTGACTTACAACAGTTTGATCAGCCTCTAAATCTTGTTATTGTTTTCATTTTGATGTCCCGCCCTCCACTGTTTTACCAATCAGAAAGTGCGTGATCCGGGTTGCCAGAACTCACAGCATCAAGCTAATCTCACTGGTAAAGTACTGTGTGGCTGCAGAGCTAAAAAAAAGGTCTCATTATGATTCTCAAATCCTTAATGACAAAACAAGGAATAAAACCAGGATTTCTATCGGGGCCTTTGTGAGAAAAGTGTTGGTTAAAGATTTGTTGTTGACAAATATGTATATTCAGTTATTATGGTCCCAGCTGGATTCATCTGCATATCTGGCAACCTGAGTCAAGGAGAGAGGGAGAGGTTGCAGTACCACTTTTGGCCAGATTTTGACATACTGCTCCTTTAAAGTTTGGTTTGGAGGGACATGTAGATGAGAAGGAGCTTGTATTGGATGCGATACTGAACGAGGAGCCAGTGGAGCTGCTGGAGGACGGGGGTGATGTGTTCTCTGGACCGAGCGTGGGCAGCAGAGTCCTGGATGTACTGCAGTTTTTGGAGATGAGCAGTGGAAAGTCCTTAGAGAAGGCTTTTTGCAGTAGTTTTTTTCATAAAAACAAAGAAATATCTGTGTGAAAGTGACGACCAAAGTCAAGCACGTCCCGGAGCCCGGCGTCAGGGGCCGAAGACAGCAGAGGTTAAGCCAACATTCACTTCTGCTTCACTCAAACACACTCTCCAAACTGCAGCGTTCACAAAGGGACGGATATTTGCAGCAGGCTTTTTTCTTGAGACGTTTCCTTGGTAACGGGCCGATATCGGGATTTTAAAAATGTATTGAGAAACTTGGGAAAGCCACACACCGACAGCATAGAAAACAATAGAACAATTGTGTATCAAGACTTGCCCTTATTTTAGCAATGCATATGCACACACACACACAAACATGCACACACACACACAGGCACACACTAACACACACACACTCAGGCCACGCACACACACACACACACACATGCACACACACACACACACACATTTATCATTTACCTGTTTGTTTTGAATTTGTATTGTATCTGTTGGAAAAATATATATTTTAAAAAACTCACACCCGGAGATGTTGAATTAATTGTGTTTTTTGGTGTATAGTTAAATCTTTATTTACATTGCACTTTACATTTCTTCTAGGCATTTCTTCTCTCACTCCACACAGTGATAGAAGCAGAGTCGCCTACAGGAGGTGACTGTATTTGTGGTAGGGGAAACCGGAGCACCAGGAGCAAACCTACGCAGACACGGGAGGAAACCAATGTGGACGTTGTAAGTATGATTGAACACATTCTGATTCAAAGTTTGTCTGGTGTTTGAGAGGATGGTGTTTTCCAACCTTTCACTTGGAGATTTTACCAGAAGTCCCGCCCCCCAACTGTCAATCATCCTATGTCTTTTGCTTCATGTTATGTTGGTCATCTCCTGTCTTTCTCCTAGTGTTATGCCGGTCCTCCCCTCTCTTTCTCCTAGTGTTGTGCCGGTCCTCTCCTCTCTTTCTCCTTGTGTTATGCTGGTCCTCTCCCGTCTTTCTCCTAGTGTTGTGCCGGTCCTCTCCCGTCTTTCTCCTAGTGTTATGCCGGTCCTCTACTATCTTTCTCCTAGTGTTGTGCCGGTCCTCTCCCGTCTTTCTCCTAGTGTTATGCCGGTCCTCTCCTCTCTTTCTCCTAGTGTTATGCCGGTCCTCTCCTCTCTTTCTCCTAGTGTTATGCCGGTCCTCTACTATCTTTCTCCTAGTGTTATGCCGGTCCTCTCCTATCTTTCTCCTAGTGTTATGCCGGTCCTCTCCTGTCTTTCTCCTAGTGTTATGCCGGTCCTCTCCTGTCTTTCTCCTAGTGTTATGCCGGTCCTCTCCTGTCTTTCTCCTAGTGTTATGCCGGTCCTCTCCTGTCTTTCTCCTAGTGTTATGCCGGTCCTCTCCTATATTTCTGAAAACAAAGAAAATACAAATGCTCCATTGTTTCCACTCTTCTTTTACACCTAGAAAAAAAAAAATCTGTTTCCAGGGCGTTCAAAAGTAAAATGCAATAAACAAAACAACTTTGTGACTCTTCTGAAAACCTCTTGAATGACTCTCAAAGCACCCGTGTGTAAAAGTGCTCTTTCTCCTCGCTCTGCCTCGGGCCGCTTTGTGAGCTGCACGCCTCATTCATTTTCCATGCCTCCATCACTAATGCATGCAGCCCACACATGCAGCGTTTAGCAGCTTCACCTGAAACACTGCTGCCGAGGCCTGATACAAGGCAACGGGAGCTTTTCTCAGTCCCCACGACATCAACGATTCACTTTAGCACTTTACAAACAGCACAAACCCAACCGCCTCAGCCCCAAGCACCCGGAGATCCAAGATGGCGGCCTATTCAAATCAGTGGCTTGTGCTCAGTAGCGCATGTGCCGCCACGGGGACCGAAAGATTAGCGGAGACACGTCCATTTTTTGGCATTTCTCAAGTCCTCCAGAGATCCCATTATGCTTTGCGCCAAATATGCGTGTGTGGCTCTCATGCACGTGCACAGAGGGGTATTGACCAATCAGACGCTGCTGATCAGAGCGGAGTTAGAGCGGGAGACTATCGAGCAGAGTTTGTTGCATTAAAGAGTGGATTTATAGAAAAGCGAAGGATTTAAGACGAAAAAAAAGGACAACAAGGGACACTAAAATCCCCCCAAACTCCGATCTTTATGAAAGCTGTAGATTCTCTGTCAGCTGAGGTCGAGCTATTTCAGTTTACATTGAGTTCTATGAGGAAATGTTTGGTTAGCCCGCATGAATTTAGTCTTGTTTAGTCTGCAGTACTGCGAGACTCCCCCGAGCACATGGGTCCTTCAGCTCCAAGATTGTAATACCCTATCCAGTTATTATAATAGATCCATGTTCAGCTCCAGCTCAGAATCCGTGCTGACCCAGTTCTGATCCGAGCGCTATTTTCCACAAAGTGCCATCTGGACTACTGTAGTGCCTTAAAGGCACACCGCGGACTTTGTGACCTAAAGAGTTGACACATATGAGTTATTTTATATGAATACTTGGGCCAATATACAGCGCTTGACACTTGCAATGCTCCGAGCGGGGCTGCCCTCTTGAAATACCGCCCATGTAACTTTCGAGCAGACGGACCGTCTGCCACCAGGTCACGTGACTTGGAAGAAAGACTTGCTTTACGGCTACAGGCGCTGATATACTCATGGAGCTAAGGCTTTTGCTACTCATTTTTCACCTGCTCGACTCCTTGTCATGGCTGAGGCAAGGAAAAATTTTAAACCTTCGGAGGAGGCTAAAAAGAGGAAACGCGAAAGGGATCGTGCTGTAAGCTGCATGTCTGTATGAGCGCTGCTGTTCACCTGGTTCCTGGATGTCATCGACCGCAACGATGTCATTCCACGCAGCACGAGCTAGTCGCAGAACTCCCTCATCCAGGATATAGAAGTCCATGTGTGGTAGATTACTAATGCAGCGGTCTGGAGGCTGACCACAGCAGAGTCTCTCAATATCTGTAGGCATGTCTCTACAGTTTGAACACACACACCAGTGCATGCTGTCTGAATACACACTCAAAAGACACCGGCTGACTGTTTGACTTTTGCGACAGTGCTGAGTTGCTTGTGGCCACTAGGGGCGCTAAACGTGAAAGTTGCAGGTCTAGCGCCCCTAGTGGCCAAGAGTTACACGGTGTGCCTTTAAGCAGGAGTTCACACTGTAACTACACAAACGAACGCCATGGATTTGCCTGTGCCACCATTCTATCATTCTGTCCCAGTATCTGTGTCCGATATTCCTGAATTAGTCCTCAACATAATTTGCAGTGTAATAAAGTCCTCGACTAGAACTTGCCTTTTGTGGCGTTGTCAGCAGGAAAAAACTGTAGTCCTCCCGTCAACTTCAATCCAGAGACTGGTCCTTCCTCAAAGACGGAGCTCCCACTGCAGTCCCGAATGAAGACGGCCTTAATGCTTCTCCAGAACTCCATGTTTGAGGCATGCTCGGCTCCGGAGGGAAGTGTGTTGGGGTCCAGAATCAAAGGACCAATCTGTTAATGCTTATTTTAAACTACAGTCGAACCTGGACAAAATCTCACACACAAACATGTAAATAGATAGATACTTTATTGATCCCCGTAGGAGAAATTCAGGTGTCCAGTAGCAGCAAAAATAAAAATAAAATCATTCCAAAAAGTTAAAAATAGTAATAATCAGCAACAGCCCTTCAGGTCAGAGCAGCATAGGTGGAGTAGTCTCTGGGTGGAGCAGGACAGGTCACAAGGTGGAGTAGCCGTTTGGTTCGGACCACTTTCTCTGCTCTGGTCCAAAACAAAATGCTAAATGCCTCATTAGCATTTTTCAAAAAGTTAGCATTCCTCCAGCGGATTTTCATCTGATCCGCTTGGTTCAGACCATGAATCCTCTCTGCTCTGGTCTAGACCAGTGCAAAACCATGAACACCGTTCTGCATCAACATCTTAGGTTGAAAAAAGCAATAAAAAATGTAATTCAAAAGCACAAAACAAGCGTTTTCGAGCTACTTTGGACTTGCAGCCGTTTTCCAGTGCATTCAAAAGTTCAAGTTCAAAAGTACAAAAAAAGAGTACAAGGCCCATGCTTCCTCCTGGTAAAATGGATTAACATAAAAGCCCCCTTTGCCCAGACTGGCTGGTGCCAAAGGTGAGTTAATATACCACCACCATTTTAGCCACATACAGTGCCTTGCGAAAGTATTTGGCCCCCTTGAACCTTTCAACATTTGGCCACATTTTAGGCTTCAAACATAAAGACATAAAATTTTAATTTTTTGTCATGAATCAACAACAAGTGGGACACAATCGTGAAGTGGAACAAAATGTATTGGCTAATTCAAACTTTTTTAACAAATATTATTCAGCCCCTTTACTTTCAGTGCAGCAAACTCAGTCCAGAAGTTCAGTGAGGATCTTTGAATGATCCAATGTTGTCCTAAATGACTGATGATGATAAATAGAATGCACCTGTGTGTAATCAAGTCTCCGTATAAATGCACCTGCTCTTTGATAGTCTCAGGGTTCTGTTTAAAGCGCAGAGAGAACCATGAAGACAAAGGAACACACCAGGCAGGTCCGAGATACTCTTGTGGAGAAGTTTAAAGCCGGATTTGGATACAAAAAGATTTCCCAAGCTTTAAACATCTCAAGGAGCACTGTGCAAGCAATTATATTGAAATGGAAGGAGTATCAGACCACTGCAAATCTACCAAGACCCGGCCGTCCCTCCAAACTTTCATCTCAAATAAGGAGAAGACTGATCAGAGATGCAGCCAAGAGGCCCATGATCACTCTGGATGAACTGCAGATAACTACAGCTGAGGTGGGAGAGTCTGTCCATAGGACAACAATCAGTCGTGCACTGCACAAACCTGGCCTTTATGGAAGAGTGGCAAGAAGAAAGCCATTTCTCAAAGATATCCATAAAAAGTCTTGTTTAAAGTTTGCCACAAGCCACCTGGGAGACACACCAAACATGTGGAAGAAGGTGCTCTGGTCAGATGAAACCAAAATCAAACTTTTTGGCCACAATGCAAAACGATATGTTTGTCGTAAAAGCAACACAGCTCATCACCCTGATCACACCATCCCCACTGTCAAACATGGTGGTGGCAGCATCATGCTTTGGGCCTGCTTTTCTTCAGCAGGGACAGGGAAGATGGCTAAAATTGATGGGAAGATGGATGGAGCCAAATACAGGACCATTCTGGAAGAAAACCTGTTGGAGTCTGCAAAAGACCTGAGACTGGGACGGAGATTTATCTTCCAACAGGACAATGATCCAAAACATAAAGCCAAATCTACAATGGAATGGTTCACAAATAGACGTATCCAGGTGTTAGAATGGCCAAGTCAAAGTCCAGACCTGAATCCAATCGAGAATCTGTGGAAAGAGCTTAAGACTGCTGTTCACAAACGCTCTCCATCCAACCTCACTGAGCTCGAGCTGTTTTGCAAGGAAGAATGGGCAAGAATTCCAGTCTCTCGATGTGCAAAACTGATAGAGACATACCCCAAGCGACTTGCAGCTGTAATTGCAGCAAAAGGTGGCGCTACAAAGTGTTAGCGCAAGGGGGCCGAATAATATTGCACGCCCCACTTTTCAGTTTTATATTTGTTAAAAAAGTTTAAATTATCCAATAAATTTTGTTCCACTTCTCGATTGTTTCCTACTTGTTGTTGATTCTTGACAAAAAAATTAATTTTTATATCTTTATGTATATGACTTGTTAAAATGATAACTTAAACAACATTCCAATAGAGATGTAGTGCAGTTCACATGTAGGTGGTACCGACTGCAGCTGTTCTGGTCTCACAGTACCAAACATGTCCTCAAGGCGGATCTTGGATAAATCTCACCACGACATACCTTTCGCCTCCACTGACAGAGCCGTCTCAAACAGTCAATCTGACTCACTGAGTCAAACAGTCAAACTGACTCTACGTCACAAGAGGGTCTGCGTCTCAGAAACACAGTCTTTTCTTGTAGAAAACTGCAACTCTGACAAAAGCCTTGGGAGGACACATGAGAGGCTTTCTGTGGGTGAGCTGCTGCAGAGTGGGCTCTGGTTTGAACAGTTTAGAAATAATAATAATGGATAGGTTTTATATAGCACTTTTCTGGACACTCAAAGACGCTTCACATGTTATTATTCACTCCATACACAGTGGTGATAAACTACAACTGTAGCCACAGCTGCCCTGGGGAACACTGACAGAAGCGAGGCAACCAGTATGTGCCATCGGCACCTCCGACCACCACCAACCATACACACACACACACACACACACACCAGACTCATTCTAGGCAATGGGGGTGAAGTGTCTTTCCTAAGGACACAACTGTGATTTGGCAGTCACCCCACTGTGGCACCTGATGTTCCCAGAGGTCTCCCATCATAGTACTAACCAGGCCCTGCCCTGCACAGCTTCAGAGGTCTGACGGGATCTGCATTTGCATGCAAGTATGGCAACATATAGGCAAAGTAGGGATAAGTGTCTTGCCCAAGGACATAACAACAGCAGACATCAGTGGGAGTCGGTGGAGAAAGTCTTGTGTGTGGCTCGAACCCATGACCTTCAGGCTCAAAGGCCAATGCTCCACAACTGAACCACTGTGGGGGGGGGGAGTTAGGGATGCAGAGGTCATGGACCTGCTGGCCACAGCAGTGAGGTCTATTTACATTGTCACACATACAAACAAATGGTAAAGTGGTAGTCACTTTACTGCCCATCATACGTCACTAGTCACTTTACTGCCCATCATACGTCACTTTACTTCACTGTACTGCTGTCACCTTACATTGTGTGCACCATGTGCACTTGTATATTGTAAATAGTAACTGTAACTCTATTTTAAATTTAAATTTATTCTTTAGAAGTGTTTTTTATTCTTATTTTTATTATCTCTTTTTGACTGTTGCACTGAGCCAAAGCAATTTCCAAGTCTGTGACCTCCCGTTACTTACGTTGGCAATAAAAATGATTCTGATTCTGATTCTGATTCATTAGATGTATGAATGACCTCTTCCATTGTAAACTAAAATCTATGTTACCGGACAAACTGTTTATTAGTATCTTTATTTATATACTGCCTTTTCACTGCAGATCAGAGTCTCAAAGCGGTTACAATTGTTATTTTTGGGCATTTGTCCTCTCACTCCACACAGAGCAGGGTTGCCAGTACAGGAGGCACATGCCAGATCTATTGTGCATGTTTTTAGTGGTAGGGGAAACCGGAGGAAACCTATGCAGACACGGGGAGAACATGCAAACTCCTCTCAGAATGGCCCTGGTCCAACCAGGATTCGAACCCAGGACCTTCTTGCTGAGAGGCAAGAGAACCTGTAACAGAACCTGTAACTGGTCTCCCCAGGAAACAGACTCACAGAGTCACTGAGGTCTTGGTTTGTGCGCGACAGTGATGTTGGAACAAAAAACACAACAAAATATAAGGTTCCTCCAGCTCTACTCTACTCTACCTGGTACCGTATGCTAGCAACCTACCTACAGAAGTATAAAGGTTGCTAAGATACGGTAGCTTGTATCCAGGGAATTTCCTTGGTAACCATGGCTTCCAGCAGCACTCTGGCCAATCACTGTCACTTACAACACTTTAGTACCAGCTTGGCCTGGATAGAACCAGGACCAAGAGGGACTAAAGAAGGACCTGGTACTGGTAAATGCTCTCAATGAAAGCAGAGCCAAGTAAGGCTGGTGGCAACAGGGCTTTTATGTCAATGTGTCCAACTACTGGCTGTGTGAAGACCAGAAAGTGTGTGGTCTTCAGAAGGACTGGTCTCAAAAATAACTGGTCTCCAGAAGGACCGGTCTCCAGAAGGACTTGTCGTACAGCTGTCACACAGCTCAATATTTCATGCTGCTGTTTAACATGTGAATATTTGATCAGGGAGTGAGTGTTGCAGGTGCCACGGTGTCACAACAGTTAAATTATACAGCAGCACACATGGCCCTCCTCCTCCAATCACAGCTGTGCTCTGCTCCTCCTCCAATCACAGCTGTGCTCTGCTCCTCCTCCAATCACAGCTGTGCTCTGCTCCTCCTCCAATCACAGCTGGAGAAACTGTGCTCTCAAGACAGTTTGGTTTTATACTTCCACATGCATATATTTCTCGATCAGTCCAATTGTTTTATAAAGTGCTTTTCATACAAGAAATGCCAGTGCTTTACAGTTTGATTTAAAACTATCACGTGACCATTACCCCTCCTCTCGACCACACAACAGAACTACCCCAAACCACATACAAATAAATTAGTATTTATTATTTATAATCACAATCAAAAGTGAATCTAAAAGGATGTGTCTTGAGGCTGATTATAAAAGAGAAATGTTCTCTGGCCTCTGTCACTTCTTCAGATGTTAAAGTGAAAAGAGAGATCAGCTCAAAAAGAGTCAAACAGTGACGGAGACACTTGTTCTCACTGGTGTGTAAAAGATGTTTTCAAATGAAGATGAAATGTTGAGGTCTCATTTGGTTCCAACATGTCACTTTTATGAGACTCGTCCTGTTCATTAAGATCAAAGGGATTCATTACAGAGAGAAAAGTCAAACCCTCAAAGGTTTCTACAAGAACATTTTCAAACACTGTGGTGGAATCAATTGTGTGTGTGTGTGTGTGGGTGTGGGTGTGTGTGTGTGTATGCGTGTGTGTGTGTGTGTGTGTATTTAATCCGCTTAAACCATGGTCCCATGAATCTAAGTGAGAAACACAAGTTCATTGACTTCACTGAACTGGGCAAAAACGCCATATCACCTAATTGACAGTTAATTTAATCCAGCTGTTACAGTTACTATGGCAACAACTGTTCATCATATAAATATAAGGATATATATATAATGTACAGTATGTATATATATATATATATATAATGTACAGTATGTATGTAAGTAAGTATATGTGTAATTTGTGTATATATGGTTTAAATGTATACAAGTGTTCGTCCTCAGTGTGAAGACTACTGTCTGTTCATCAGGAGTGGAGGCTGCTGCTGACGAGAGGAGAGGGGCTTACTCATCGACCTTTCACCGCCCACACACTGCACACACACATTACACACACGCACATGCACCTCTTTAAGAATAGGAAGCTGGATCTGACCTGCAGTGTGTGTCAGGGTGGGTTTACTGGGATTGTTTTCCATATGCTCTCCCCTGGACACCTGCTCCCCTCCTCTCCCCTGGCCCCCTCCTCCCCCCTGGTCCCCTCCCCCCTGGTCCCCTCCTCCCCGGTCCCCTCCTCCCCTCTGGTCCCCTCTCACAGGGCTCTCAGACGTCCCAGTGTGACTCACCGTCCATCATCTCTGCTCTTCATCTCCTCTGCACACGTGAGTGGTCAGCCGGCCTGGCCCCTCCCCCAGCCTCCAATCACACACAAGGAAGTCATTAAGGACACGTGTGACACATTTGGGTTCAGTTTGGGCCTTGAGCAGAACGTGAGGATATTTCTTTGGCATTACGTATTGCAAATCCACTCTTCCCCCAAGTGTTGTCGTCGGGTTTAAAAGTAGATATAACAAAAAAAACCTAAATGAGATTGTTTCAAGTCTAAATGGGATTTTTTTCTGACTTGACCCCAGCATGAGAAAAAGTGACATTTTATTTATATTTCCATCTAAGCGGTAACAAAATGCCTCTGTCGAATTTATTCTTGTGGGCACGGTGGCTGAGTGGATTACTCTCTCACTTCTCAGCATTAAGGTCGTGGGTTTGAATCCCGGTCGAAACAGGGCCTTTCTGAGTGGAGTTTGCATGTTCTCCCCGTGTCTGCTTAGGCTTCCTCCGGGTGCTCTGGTTTCCCCTACCACTAAAAACATGTACAATAGGTCTGTGTTACTTACTACTTGTATCGTCCTAAATCACAACAGTAGTTACCTCAAAAAAACTGTTGTTCTCCGACGCAGATAAGAAAACACAAGAAATGCAGTGATAAAAACACACAGAGACCAACGTCCATAAATGTTGAATATGGAGTGTCCTGGATCATCACTGTCCTTAGAGCCTCCTGCATCAGAGGAACAACTCTAAAAACCAAGTGTGAGAAAAGTGAGAAACCTCTGTGATCTCTAACATCTGTGTGAGAAAGAGGGTACGGGAGCCTTCAGGTGGTATGAAAGAGTTTCCTTTATAAATCATTGGTAGTTTGGACAAGACATTTTAGTTAACCCTTTAATGGTTTCTTCATCCATTTGGTGGATTTCTATTTGAGTCTATCAATCAATCAATCAATCAAAGTTTATTTGTAGAGCGCCTTTCATGCACAGGGCAACACAAAGCGCTTCACAGTCCACATCACAAATCATCACATAAAACAAACACCAGAATCACAATTAAAACATTAAAATCACACAAAAGATTAAAACACAATAAAAACAATAAAATCACACAAAAGAATAAAACCATTAACACTTTCAAAGTTACACAAGAAATTTAAAAAAAATAAAATAAATAAATGACAGCAGTGCATTACAAATGGAGATAAAATCCTTCAGTTGTATGCACAGGCAAACAGAACAGTCTTTAACCTGGATTTAAACATTGACAGAGTAGACACCTCCCTCACATTTTCAGGGAGATTGTTCCAGATCTTAGCTGCATAGATCTGAAACGCAGCCTCCCCATGTTTGGTTCTCACTCTGGGCACCAGCAGGAGGCCAGTCCCTGTGCTCCTCAGAGTCCGGGCTGGTTCATATGACACCAACATGTCACTAATGTATTCTGGTGCAAGGCCATGGAGAGACTTGTACACAAGCAGAGCTGTTTTAAAATCTATTCTTTGAGCCACAGGAAGCCAGTGCAGAGACCTGAGGACCGGACTAATATGGTCATACTTCCTGGTTCCTGTCAGGACTCTAGCTGCTGCATTTTGGATGTACTGCAGCTGCTTACAGGTCTGTTTGGACAGACCTGTAAGCAGGCCATTGCAGTAGTCTAGCCTGCTGGAGACAAATGCGTGGACAAGAATCTCCAAGTCTGCCCTGGACACTATATTTCTGACTTTGGCAATGTTCTTCAGATGGTAAAAAGCTGTTGATGTTATTGATTTTATGTGGCTATTGAAATTTAGGTCTGAGTCCAGTATTACCCCCAAATTTCTGACCTTGTCTGAAGGAAGTAGGGAGAGAGACTGAAGTTGACAGATGACGCCCTCTCTTTGTTTCTGGGGACCAAAGACAATGATTTCGGTTTTGTCTGCATTTAGCTGGAGGAAATTATTTTGCATCCACTCACTGATCTGTTGGATACAGTGAAGGAGCAAATCCAGTGGTCCATGTTCTCCTGCAGTCAGTGAGACATAGATCTGAGTGTCGTCGGCGTAATTGTGGTAGGACACTTTGTTTCTTTGTATTAACTGACCTAACGGCAGCATGTAGAGATTAAATAGGAGAGGTCCCAGGATCGACCCCTGTGGTACTCCACAGGTCAGGGCCACATGATCTGAGACGCAGTCTCCAATCTCCACAAAGTACTTCCTATCCTCCAGGTAAGACCTAAACCAGTCTAGGGCTGTGCCAGTGACACCAACCCAGTCCTCCAGTCTCTGCATGAGGATCTCATGGTCGACAGTGTCGAACGCGGCACTAAGATCTAACATGACCAAAACTGTGACTTTACCTGCATCAGTGTGAAGTCGAATGTCGTTTGTTACCTTCACTAGAGCGGTCTCAGTGCTGTGGTGGGGTCTAAACCCAGACTGGAACATATCAAAAGAATTATTCATTGTTAAAAATTCAGTAAGTTGTTGGGAGGCCACTTTTTCAAGAATTTTTCCAATGAATGGCAGATTCGATATGGGGCGATAATTTTGAAGTCCCGCAGGATCCAGACTGCTCTTTTTTAGGAGAGGTCTTATGACTGCTGTTTTTAGGGCCATAGGAAATGTTCCTGACGACAGAGACATGTTTACTATTTGTGTCAGTGAAGGTAACAAACTGCTCAGGACGGACTTCAGAAATTTAGAGGGCAATATATCCAGGCTACATGTGGAGGAGCTCAGACTCATGATTATCTTTTTGACAGTTTCAGTATCCACAGGTGCAAAGTGAGTTAGCTCAAAAAGCTTCTCTGGCTGTTGCATTGTTATACGTGCTGTGGAGGTGATAGTGTTTTTGATTCCTTGTACTTTGTCATCGAAAAAACTGTGCGAACTCATTACACCTAGATTTAGAGGAAAATTCTAGGGGCAACTTTACAGGGGGGTTCGTTAATCTACCAACTGTTGAAAACATAACACGAAAATTGTTACTGCAACCTCCAATAATGTCAGAAAAATACATTTCTCTTGTTCTTCGTAGAACCCGGTTAAATTCACCCAACTCATCTTTAAAGATTTCATAATCGCCCTGGAAATTGGACTTTCGCCACTTCCGTTCGGCCCTCCGGCACTCTTGCTTCTGTGCCCTGACCGAGTCTGCCTTAGTCCATGGGGCCTTTTTCTTACTGGTAACTATTTTAACCGTCACAGGAGCAATGGCGTCCAGAACATTCAGAACACTGGTGGTGACAGAGTTATACAATTCATCAACAGTAGAGCATGGAGTTTTCTCAAAATTTAGCATTCCCATGAACAGTTCACCTGTGTTTTCATGTATGTGTCTTCTTCTAGCAATTGTAAATTCAGCTGGTGGTTTGCTAGCAAAACACATGTCAAAAAATACACAGAAATGATCTGACAAAGCAACATCAACTACATTAACATTTGATACATTAACCCCCTTTGTAATTAGCAGGTCAAGAGTGTGCCCCCTGCTGTGGGTGGGGCCACTCACGTGCTGAATGAAACCAAAGGTCTCAAGTACAGAAGCCAGCTCCTTTGCATTTCTGTCATCAACATTATCAACATGTACATTAAAATCACCTGTAATAACTAAACTATCAAAATCTGTGCACACGAATGAAAGTAGTTCAGTAAAATGGTCAATAAAATCGCAACATGACTGTGGTGGCCTGTACAGGACAATGAAAAGAGTAGAAGATTGCTTTTGTTCCATTTTAAAAGAAATATACTCAAACGATGAAAAATTTCCAAGGGGCATTCTATGGGAGACAAAGTGCTCTCTAAAAACTGCAGCTATGCCTCCCCCCCTTTTGTTTTCTCGTACTTCGGATTCGAATTTAAAATTGGGTGGTGTTGCTTCTATTAGAACTGCATTTCCTGTATTTTGGTCCAGCCATGTTTCAGCCATAAGCATAAAATCAAGATCATAAGAAGTGATAAAATTATTAATTAAAAATGATTTGTTACATAGAGATCTGACATTAAGCATAGCAAGTTTAAAAATAACGTCAGAGTCGATTAATGTGGTTGATTGATTTCTACAGGGAACAGAAATTAGATTTGCAGAGTTGGACCGTCTAACTGCTGTCCTGTTTTGATTTCGTTTTTTAGAATTTAAAAACATTTTTGAGCTGGTGCGAGGAACACACACAGTCTCAATTGGACTAAAATGTGAAAACCCTTGTTGTTCTTTAGCTCCCAGAGTCAGAAGGGAGTCAGCACAGTTCAGTGTTTGGACTGGTAATGCACTGCCAGACGGACAGGGAGCAGTGTTTGCACCGTTGTACTCACCCGGTGCTGGTGAGCAGGAGGCGGGGGAGTGCGGTGGGGTCCGAGGGGGCTCAGATGTAAACAGTCACGCCCCCCTCGGGGAACGCTGAACAACGTAACGCATGTAGCCCATCAACAGGCTGCTACCGTATCTGTTTGGGTGTAATCCGTCTGGACGATAGGCTTCGTTACGTTTCCAGAAAAGGGCAAAGTTATTCACAAAGACAAAGTTAAAAGAGCTGCATGTAGCCTGGATCCACATATGCAGCGCCACAACACGACTGTAGAGGCAGTCACCTCTGTTTACAGTCGGGATTGGACCAGAGATAAAAACAGATAATCCCGTGGATTGAAGGAGGTGGAACAGATCCATAAAATGTTTCTTCGTGACTTCTGACTGCTGAAGTTTCATGTCGTTAATTCCCACATGCACGACTACCTTGGAAACGGTATCAGGCAGGGACTGAAGCAGAGGAGGGAGACGTATGAGCAGGTCTGGTACAGTAGCTCCGGGAATACAGCGAGTGACCGCGTTAAAGAAGCGGACGTGTCTCACGATGGAATCTCCAATAATCAGAGTGGTCGGGGCGAAGAGTGGACGTGGACGCGGCCTCGGAGAAGGAGCTCGGTGGACGGAACCAGCGGGTTCACCCGAAGCAGGACCCGAGCGCCGCTGAACACATGGAGAGGAGGAGCGGGGGTGCTGACTCTCAGCTACAGGCGACCCACGCTGTGTGCTCGGGGACGCTGGAGCGGTGAGAGGGGCTGGCTCTGGGCGCTGCTGCTGACCCGGTGGAGGTGAGCGGTGGTAATGATGGCTCGCTACCCCAGTCTGAGGCTGCTGCACTGGGGTCAAAGAAGGGGAACAGGCCAACATGGCCGGTGGACCGCTCTTTCGCCTGAGGACTGCTTCCTTTAGGAGCGTTTTCCTCGCAGTGGACTTGGATCCTCGAGCAGTAGAGTACGCTGCAGTGTCCAGGGATTCTGCTGAGGGGGCCGGGATGTCAGTGGAGAGGGCTGCATAGCGGTTTGCCAGACTAAGGACATGGGCCACGGCGCAGGATGGCTCCTCGGAATCCGCGGGCTCGTTGTTCGGAACCGGGCGCTTAGGTGTAGAACAGGAGGGTCCGGAGCTGACGGATCTCTCCCACACGACAGTGTCACAATATGCAGCACTCAGTGACATAAGCCGTGAATGCTGCCCACCAGCGACTTCAAAAAGTTTGGACACTAGAGATTGTTTCTCATTCAACTCTGCGGTGAGACGAAGGACTTCTTTTCGTAGTTCTGCAATGGTGGCACGGTCGCTCTCACGGAGCTCCAAGGTGAGGCGACTAATATTGTGCATGTTTGAGCCAATTTCATTGTCACTTTCCATGTCCTCGTTAGCTTGTGTTAGCTTCTGTGCTACTAGTGGGTTTCAGTCGGGACTAAGCGCTATTTGCTGAAACCACTGAATTAATAACATAAAACACTCAGATATATTAAAAAACTGAACAATAAAAACGCGCTAAAAAGTTGTTAAAAGTTTACTAAAAAGGTGCACAGAGCAGCCCTGCAGTACTGCTTACCGGAAGCATTACTCCTTCTCTTCTCTAAAGTCTATAGCTACTTGAAACTTGGAACTAAAATCCAACTTACTGGGGCATCTCTATCACTTGGTTTTGGGCATATTAACCATTTGGTAAAGGCATGTAATTAAAGAACTGGGGGTTAAAACAAAAAAACATACACACACATAATTCATGTTTTTAGTGCTCCTGCATCGTGGAAAAACTAAAACATGTACATGGCTTTCTTTTCAAGGAGTGAACTTTAAAAGATTACATCATAGAGACAAAGGGATATTTTTAGAAGTGAAATGAAGTTTGCATCATTCAAAGAAAATGTAAGAATGAATTAGACTTCTGCATTCATTTGAGGCATCCTTTACATTGTGTTTAATTTGACACCTTTAGCACTAGTTTTAGCCTCAGTGACCCTCGACCTCCACACACGGGTGAATCCAATCATAAGAAAAGGTGTTTAAGAAAAGGCCAATTCTAAGTCTCCTCTTTGCATCTTCTCTGAACACGTTTTTAATGGAGCCTCAGAACAACTCTCACACAACCGGAAAACACAGATCAACAACTTGGTTTATAGAAAGGACACAGATCTATCAGAGATTTGAGCTTCAGTTTCAACAGTGACGAACTGGAAGAGAAACAGAGGAGCAGCAGGAGAACAGTCAGAGCTCAGAGCAGATCCAAACACCTACTGCATCATCATCATCATCAGAGCAGGAGGTGTCACTGTGCAGAGTTGAACTTTTCAGCGCTCTTCATCCTGTAGTGATGGAAAAGTCTTTTCTCTGCTTGGACGAGCTCCAGAGGAAGCGTCCCGTTGGTTTGACTCCCGTGGACTCCACAGTGAAGCAAACAGGACTCACTGAAGCAGACGGTGATAATGTGGCTCAGAGTTACCTCACGTTTATTGCAATAATTGTTTGTTCGGCACAACACGCACCAACTCTGTTCCAGGCACTAAAATAAACACTTAGCGTCTCTGTATGCAGAAACTCGGGAACGAACTGGACTCAAAACACAAGCAAAATATTCAGATTTAAACTGTATAAACATCTGCTCAAAACCTATAGATTAATATTTTCTATTCTTGGGTTTCATTTGACGTCAGGGCAGTGGCGCGAATAACAAACGTGGGACAGGACGTGACGTATCCTGGTGCTGCAGTCTGCCGGGTTTATACTAGTGATGTAAAGTTCGATTCATTTTACTGACTCGAGTTAAAGTGAATCACTCACCAAAGTGAATCGGGTGTTTTGAGTCATTTGATTCAGTGATTCAGTTGTTCAGAAAAAAACATACATGAACACAAAATAATGCTAAAATGGCAATTTACAATCAAAACATTTATTAAAATTTGATAAATGGTAACAATAACAAATATGTAAACTAATTTGACAAAATATAAACTCTTTAAATTTAACAATTCAACAGTAAAATTGTGAACAAAGCAGCAACAACATTCCAAGCGAGGGGCTGTCACAATACAAGAAATACAATAACACAGATTTTTTATTGTTCTGTATTAGAAAGTGTTTGCTTAGTTATTGCATTTTACACTTCAATAATTACAGTCTCTTAAAATTTTTGCCGTAACTTACCAATAGTAGCCGTTGCATTTTGGTGGCGCTGTAACGCAACTATGGGGTGTTTGCTGGCTAAATGCCGTCTCATATTTGATGTGGTCCCTCCTTGAAATGATAAAACAACCTTGCAGAGTTGACATTTTGCTCGTGATGGGCCTGTTATTTCAAAGTGCATCCAAATATCGCTTCTTCTGCGGCTACTATCCATTTTCTATAAAAAATATTTAAAACTTTCCGCCAAAAATGTGGTGTTACATAAATGTATTCCGTGTTAAAACCTACATTCCTGGTAAAAAAAAAAAAAGGTCATAACAATTATATTATATAAATAATAAATACAAACAACTTTGATATTTTTCACACATTCATTTTTTATTGATGACAATCATTGTAACGCCAATAATGTTCGAGGCGGCACTCCTGTTGTCCGACGAGAGAAACACAGCTGAACAAATAACTTAATAAATAGCCAATTATATTTTTCAATCTACCTCACATAATACATGTAGAGGGTTATTATTTTTTGTCAGATGGGGCAAAAGAAACTACTTTTTTCAACCCAGTTAGAGAACGAGAGTTACGAGACGAGTCGGTGTCCTGTCCTGTTGTTTCGACTCGCTTGATGCTGAGTGAGTGAGTCAGATCAGATGAACGATTCGTTCAGAGCTGAACGACTCGAAGGGGAGCGGGAAGGGGCTGATCCAGAACCACAGTGAGTCGTTCACTGCTCGTACGGCTCGTACTAGCAGGCAGGCAGGAAGGAGGACGTTACGGTGAAGTAGGTGGTTGTAAACAATAAGCTTTTGGTTTCTGTGCTCAAACGAGCTACAGTACACACACACACAGTCACACACGTAATATTAGAGTGTCATTCATTGTGGCTAGTAGAAAACGCAGTCTGGGGGTCGCAGTTTAGAAAGTGGTGGGCGGACGAGTTAGTGAACGAGTTAATGGAGGCGGGGAATCACGACTCCCGAGTCAGTAAAGTGAATCTCGAGTTTTGAACGATTCGTTCACGAATCGCACATCACTAGTTTATACACGGAGATATAGAAGAAGAAGAAGCGCTGTCAAAAGGCCATCTTTTTGTGCGGTGTACGTTTGTAGCAACCGCACAAATGGAGAGAAAGACAAGAGTTTCTTCCATGTTCCAACTGTGGTCTCATATAAAGGAGGGCGCTTTGAAAAAAAATCACTCGAATGAGGCGGGCGAGGTGGATTTAGGCGTTCCCAGATCAGCGCCCCCTGCAGGCCACCCGAATGCAACGCAGCCATTTTTCTTTTATTTCCAAAAATGCCCAAAATCAAGACTCTTTTGAGATATATTTTACATTGTTTTCAATGGCCGCAAAACTGAATTGTCCCACCTCTGCTCATTTGCCCCCTACTGGCCAGTTTAATGAAACCCAAGAATAGTCCATTAACCATGACGGACATTGTTCATTTCCAGAGACTGTTGTTAGATTGTAATATTCACTTGTTACTGGTGGATAACATTATATAATCCTTGTACACAATTGAAGTGAAGCTTACCACATCGTTCACTGATGGGAATGACGCCAGGAAAATGGCGCCGTGGCCAGAACTCTGGTTTGTACTGTCTTGCAGTTTTTACAAAGTGGTTTTACTGCAAATGGCAAATAAATTCTTGAATCTTGAATTGCGGTGAGACTATGTAGAATTAGGTCACGTTTACATGCAGTATACAATGTACTCTTCCTTGTATTCTGTGCCATTGCCTAAAATAAATGAAAGTATTTGAACCATAAATGAAAACAAGGTGAGGATTCGAACAAATCTCAAAGCACAATTTAAAATAAAAAAAGTAAATTAAAATAAATAATCAAGAGACTTCAGTTCTTTTCAGTTTAATAACCAACACGGCTATGTACAAGGCAAGCATCGTCATCCAACAAAGGAACGTACATTTTCAACGTGAGAGATTCCAAATGAGGAGGGAGACTGTGCAGACGGCCCTGGGTGCAGCGGCTTTTAAGAACACGATCCAACGGTGACGTCTAGTGTCGCGATTATCAAGGGCAGAATAGTTCATTTCATATCTACAGATTTAAAAAGAACGGAGCTGAGAGGAGTCTGCTCTGTGTCCTGGAGCCTTCGGTACTTCCTCCGTAATCAAGATGTGAAAGTGACAAGAGCGCACTGTTCTTCGTTTACCAATCATGTGGGACTTTAGGCACTCGTCTGGACTTAAAACTATTTTCTTGGAGAGTGGTGTAAAGTGGGTAAGAGAAGGCGTGGTCGGCGGCAGAACCTCGGAGGCCTCCTGGGGCCCATTCAAATCCACGCTCGAGGCTGTGGATGCTGCCAGAGGTCTGTGTGATTCCACCAAAATATAACAATTGATTCAAATAATATTGTCGTGACTGAAAGAACCAATCAGAGCTGGGATAAAACATGTATTATATATTGTGTACTTGCTGGAATCTACAGTACTCTGAACGAACGGTAGGGGGCAGCGTTACACCACGTATTGCTTCAAAAGAGCCAGTGTCTGGATGCATCTAGACACAGCTAACTTACTGTAGCTTCTCTATCAGAGGTACTCGAGTAGTTTTGTCGCATAAGAAACACATGGTGTCTTGTGAAAGTTGGCAATAAATCAGACCACAACTTGCCATATCTCCATCTTCTCAGAAACATGTTTTTTGTCCTACTGAGAGCTGATTGGCTGAGTGAGGGTGGCCCTTCATTTTTACACTTTTCTATCTGAAAAAGCTGATCAAAAGATGTAACAGAGACCAAAAACGCACGTGAAAAATGGTGAAGCAACTGTTTCAGAGCCAGAGACATGGACTTCATAAGTGCGGTTTGAAAGTTGGGTACCACAGCTTTTAGGTCTTTAGAAGATCCTCATTCTATTGCGGCACGTCCATGAGGTCTTGAAGTGTTGTTGGGTAAAAAAACACTGCAATGCTGACTTAATGCTTGAAAATATCTAAATGGTAGAATTTAGATAGTCACAGAGTGGGATTTTAATGAAGTAATTTAACTGGAGAAATCCCAAGAACTCATTTGAAGCCAATAATCTATAAATTTGTTTAGAAAAAAAGGCAGAAAAGATATTACATTATGGGCTGAGGATTCACCTGGCCTGACATAAGCGTTGTTTTTGATGAGGAACAATATTGAAACATGGTTAAAAGTTAAATGTAAATAAAAGTGTGTGTGTGTGTGTGTGTCTCCTTTCAGCCAGATTATTGGCAAAACTGTGGCGTACAGTAAACAGGAGCTAAGCATGTCTGGTACTGTCCTATACTACAGATGTCTCTCAAAACAAACTGAAGAAAGCAGTTTACACTTGCATGAGATTGTGAAGAGGCCTAAACTACAGACCCACCCAGGGCCGCTGTGTTCGCAGACTAAAAGAACCATTTACATCTGGGGATTATAAAAAAAAACAAAAAAAAAAAAAAAAAAAAAATCGAAAACAAAACAAAACATTTCAACTTGGGTGATAAAAGTAGAGGTCATCACTGCAGAACAACACAGAGCTTTACAAATGATGGCGTTAAAACTAATCTTTTAGAAAACCGTCAGAGTTGGGTCTGTACAGCGGTGTGGGGACAGGGGGCGCTGTCGTCACACACTGGGAGAGGGAGTGCGGGCGCATTGAGTCTCTGGAGGAGCAGAACGTGCGACATTACCTCTTCAGTCTGTTCTGTGGTCCGCCCTGGAGACACAGTGGACAAACCTGAATTAATAATTGCAAAGTTGGACAAGGAGGTTGACATTTATAGTTTGTTTTTTCTCTCAGAAAAATCTCAGTCTCCCTTGCTGTCTCCCTTGCTGTCTCCCTTGCTGTCTCCCTTGCTGTCTCCCTTGCTGTCTCCCTTGCTGTCTCTCTTGCTGTCTCTCTTGCTGTCTCTCTTGCTGTCTCTCTTGCTGTCTCTCTTGCTGTCTCTCTTGCTGTCTCTCTTGCTGTCTCTCTTGCTGTCTCTCTTGCTGTCTCTCTTGCTGTCTCTCTTGCTGTCTCTCTTGCTGTCTCTCTTGCTGTCTCTCTTGCTGTCTCTCTTGCTGTCTCTCTTGCTGTCTCTCTTGCTGTCTCTCTTGCTGTCTCTCTCTGTCTCTCTCTGTCTTTCTCTTGCCGTTTCTCTCCGTCTCTGTATCCCTCTGTCTCTCGTCATCTTTCTCCGTCTCTCTCCATCTGTCTCCATCTGTCTCCATCTGTCTCCATCTGTCTCCATCTGTCTCCATCTGTCTCCATCTGTCTCCATCTGTCTCCATCTGTCTCCGTCTGTCTCCGTCTGTCTCCGTCTTTCTCTGTCTCTGTCTTTCTCTGTCTCTGTCTTTCTCTGTCTCTGTCTTTCTCTGTCTCTGTCTTTCTCTGTCTCTGTCTTTCTCTGTCTCTGTCTTTCTCTGTCTCTGTCTTTCTCTGTCTCTTGCCGTTTCTCTCTCCCCGTCTCTGTCTCCCTCTGTCTCTCGTCATCTTTCTCCGTCTCTCTCCATCTCTCTCTCTCGGTGTGTGTGGAGGCTCTAGTCTAAATGTAACTTTGCTGCTCTGTGACAGTCAAAATGCATTGAATCTTGGTCCACTTTTAGCTCAGAATAGAACAGAGGAATGTGGACACAAACAGTTTCCTCCTCCTGGCAGATTCAAGTCTCATGTTTCTAAAGGGATATAGCATGTGGCCAAAGCTAGATCATAGGCTCTGGAAAAAATATCAGAAATGGTTTAGGATCCTGCAGATTTGTCTCAACAGCATAATCAGCAATTGCCGAAAAGTTACCTCAATGTTGTAGCTTTAAACAAATAGGAAAGTATTTGGTAAAAATATTGGACATCAAAGTTATTAAACAAAGATTGATGTATATTTTCTGATACAAACTGTGATATTTGTGATCGATCTGAAGCTGCTCACCGTGCATTAGCTCTCGTCATCAGAGAAGTGTGGTTTAGCGATGGCCATCTCCTCTTTGCTGCTGGCGATCATCTTACACTTCTGCAAACATAAGCACACCTTAAGCTGGACATACAGCACTGCAATTTTCAGGACAATTTTGCCACAGAAATGAAAAATATTAGTGTTGTCAAACGCTTGCTACATTGTATTGCTTAGTTTACTCGCAATATATCACACATTTTTCCATGCTCCAAATTCCCTTGAATTGGTTTAAAAACAGATATACAAACGTTATTGTCAATATTGCTGATTCTGGTTAAAATTGGGGGTAATCTGGAACTGGCTCAGCATCATTCTTAGTGGTTTTAAAAGGCACCGCGTCGCTGCTCATCGCTCACGTATTTTTGCTGCCCGTTGACAAGTGTCTGTCTGAAACAGAACTCTTGAGAGGCTCATATCTTAATATTGACTGTTTGGACGCTTTGAAGATCAAACCAGAGCTTAGACTCTAATCTATCCAGAGGCTGCAGGTCTCTGCTCTTTCTCAAATGCCCACCGCTGGGCAGAGGTGGAGATAAAATACTGTAACTCACGTAACTGACCTTTGTGTGAGTAAATATCACCCAGTTTTTGATTTGTAATGCCTCACATTACTGCGCTACAGTAAAAAGTAAAACATTACAGTAATTAAATGTAATACATTACTCCCAACACCGTTGTGTAACACTGTGTATAGAACTAATGAAGACATTAGAAAAGGCGACCCTTTTTTATTTTCATTCAAGTCTGATGTTTTTTTTAGAGTGTGTAATGATCACTTTAATGTCTGTCAATGGTCAATGGCTGTGACCTCTACACAGCGGCGCAGGAAGGTGAGGTGGGGCAGATTTCAGACACGTGCTCGTGGTAGAAACCTGGAGCATAACGCACGCTGACAGTGATGCTGCTTTCAGCCACAATACATACCTACATTAATCACGTGAATTAAAAAAATACACCGATAAAATGGGTTTATAGGGTTTGTGCCGTTTCAAGCTAAACCCCAGACCTTAAGTTTATACATTTATTGTCCAAGAATTCAGATGCTAATGCAGTTAGCTCTTGTTAGCTTACTCCATGACTGCTCTGAAAGTGCCACAAAAATGACCAAATTCTGATTTGCCCATTTTAAAACTTGAGGTGAGTTTTATTCAGAATGTAACATTCCTGGGAATAGGAACATTACAAAATAGTGTTGGTTCTAAACAAATCAAATGTGTGATTGAAGGAATGTGTGGTGGATTGTGTAATGACCTCGGTGAGTTCCTTGATGGTGTGCACGTTGGCGTGGTGGGTGACCTTCCTCTTGGCCTCCTCCACATGGTCTAGGTTAATGTTGGGGGCAGGGATGATGAGGTTGGGAGGGGGCTTGTTTGTGATGGTGGGAAGAGGAGCCAGGGGGGGCATAGCAGCCAGAGCCCCCATGTTACTGAGAGCTGCAGTCATGGTGGCGGCCGTCATGCTGGCCATTGCTGCACTCATGGTCATGTTGGACATGTTCGGCATGCCAGGCAGGTTTGGCATACCCATGGCAGCCATGTTGGGCATGCCCATGCCCATGCCCATTCCCATACCCATACCCATACCCATGCCCATGGGGAGGGGCAGAGGCAGAGACAGCGGGGTGGGCGTGGGAGTGGGCAGTGGCAGCTGGAGGATGGCTTTGGGGCGCAGACTCTCGGGAATAGGAACCCCCGCCTTCGCACACATGGCGGCGGCGTTGGCCTTTGCAATCTCCAACAACTGGTCCTTGTCTGAAATATACACAAACATCAACAATGACCCATATCACCACAGGAACTCTTCCGGCTTTGTGACATCACTACTTGACAGAATATTGACAATCTGTTCAGTTACCGGTGCTTGGTGCATATTTGGAGGAAACCGCAAAAAAAAGGAATTACAAAAAGCAAAAAATCATTTACTTTTTTTTATGTCCATATATTTATATTTTAATAACAGATCTAAGAGCTACACATTTACAGCTGAAAAAAAATAGCGTCTGACGTTTGTCTGATGAAAGAAGCTTCAAAAGTAAGTATCATTACTAATACACAAAGTTTGCAACCTTTGTAACTAAACCCCAGCAGGTGGATTGCATCAGTAAGGGTTATGGTTGTGCCTGGGGGGGTCCTAGACTTTGCTGAAAAGTCCTAGTGAGAACCCTGATCAGGTCGGTAAATTACTCGAGTTGGAAGTTGTAAAGGGACTATTCTAAAACAACAGAGGCCTCACCCAGATCAGTGAGGCGCGGCGGCGACTTGCTGTTGCTGCGGCGCCCTCTGGAGCCTGAGCGGCGCTGGTTGCGCAGGATGAGCACAGGGGAGTGGCTGGGCTCCCTCTTCCATCGGTCCCTCCTGTCTAAAGAGCCGCTGCGATAGGCCGGTCTCCTGGCCCGGCCCCTGGAGCGGGAGCGCCGCCTGCGGTCTGACGAGCGGGAGCGGGATCTCCTCCTGCGGCCCGCCGACCTGCTGCTGGAGCGCTTCTTTCGACCCGCCGACCTGCTGCGGGAACGCTTGCCTCTCCCCACAGATCTGCTCTTGGATCTACGGATTACAGGCCGGAGAAAATATCTATTTAGCACTGGCAGGTTTGACAGGAGATTCCGGACATGGTTCGTTCATTTTTTGGTTCCACCAGCTGCAGAGACCTTAAGGACAAACACATCTGATTATTGCTGCTGTGCATCAGTCCTCTGTCCTGTTCTACCTCTTCACTTCCTCATAGACTAAACAGGGACAGCAGCAGCCGCAGCACCTCTGCACTCTCTCTCTGCGTGTCTGCAGCTTTCGGTGCGTGAGTTGGTTCATATGGGACCAACATGTCGCAGATGTACTTTGTGGCGAGGCCATGGTGAGACTTGTACACAGACTTTAGCTTCAAAGTCTATTCTCTGAGCCACAGGAAGCAGAGACCTGAGAGCAGGACTAATGTGGTCGTACTTCCTGGTTCTAGTCAGGACTCGAGCTGCAGCATTTTGAATATACTACAGTAGTCTAAACTACTGGAAACAAATGCAGCAGAGTTCAAGTCTGCTTTAAACACCATATTTTTGATTCTGATGTTTAATGTAAAAAGCTGCTGATGTCACAGATTTGATGGGGCTGTTAAAATTGAATTCTGAGACCGTTATTTGTGACCTGATTGAAGGTGGCGGTATTTCTTCAAACACATATTGCGGGGTCCTTGGGTGCATCTTGCAGCCTTACTTGGATCGTTTGTTTCTGCCAGTGGATCTGCTCCTGGACCGCTTTCTTCGGTCCGCTGATTTGCTCTTAGACCTCTTCCGCCGGTCCACAGACCTGGAGCGCCTCTTGGCCCTGAGTGCAGGGGATCGGCTGCGTGAGCGCCGCCTCCGAGTCGGTGACCTGGACCGGGATTTGCGTGTCCTCGTGCGGGACTTGGAGACGGAGCGTTTGCGGCGAGCGGGGGAAGGGGAACGGCTGGATTTCCTTCGTCGAGCCGGACTTCTGGATTTGGACTTTCTTTTCATGGGAGACCTGGACTTCTTCCTGACTGGGGACTTGGACCTGTGGAAAGGACAGCTTTTAGCCTTGATGATAACATTTAGGGATGCATCGGCTGGACATCCGTATTGGCCGATGTTTGCCTTGTTAACTACCATCGGCAAAAAAATATTACATTAGCTGATGGTAGGCATGTGCAAAGAGATACCAGGACATTTCAAATATGAATTTGAAAATATAACAAAAAGAAAAAATATTGGCCATCGGTCAAGTTGTTATGTTAAAACATCTGTATTGGTACTAAATTTCACAATTAGTGCATCTCTAATAAGGCCAATTTATACTTCATACTATTTATACTTCAGTTCCTTCGTTTCGGCTCACGCATTCATACTTCATAAGACTTTACGACGCACCATGCAAATTTATGAACATGTGCAACACTTTTAGCAATTATTCATCTACCCGTGGTTACGTTCATGAGCTTATTAGTAGCGACATGTTCCATGGTAAAATCTGCCTTGAACTTGTGTGTGTGTGTCTGTGTTCGTGAATGCATCTGTGCACATGTGTAAATTAGCAGGTTATATTTCTAGAAGGTATATTTTGTTTGTGAGGAAAGTCATAAAAGGCATTCATCCAATAAATGTATTCCAAGTATTTGGAAAACCGTAACTATTTTTTCAAAAGTAACGGAATACTATACAAAGTACATTTTAAGTAATGAACTCAGTATTCTGTAACAGAATACATTTTCAAAGTATTCTACCACTGGATGTATGAATTGGCCTTTACTCTTTACTTTAGGCTACTCAAAGTATGAAGGATTCAACTGAACTCTGTGTGAAAAAGGTTGCTCTGACCTGGAGGCCTTCTTGCGGGGCTTGGGAGTAGAGTGTGGTGAGGCAGACGGAGACAGCTCTTTCTGAGCTGGTGGAGAGTCCTCTTTAGCAGGAGATTGATTGCGTTCACTGTTATCCTCAAAGGGAGCACAGGGCGGAGCTGCAGACATGGATGTTGAGGTGCCATCTTCTGTGCTCAGATTCCCGCTCTCCCCTTTGTCCTGGATGATGTCCGCAGGTTTCTCTTCAAGCCTTTCTGAAGTGTTATCAGTTTGAGAACTGGAAGCAGCGGCACCAGACATTAATTTCAAGACAGCTGCAAATTAAAAGACATCAAATGATATGAAGTTAAAAACACAACATACTAACAAAACAAAGGACTAAATATTCAATTTTCCACTATATCTAGTTTTCAAAATTATGTGTTTTTTATTATGTTTAGTGTGTTGTGCCCGATGGGTTCAGATCGCCAGGAATGACAAGTGGATGTGTCTAAGATGAGATTGGCTGTATTATGCTCTTGAATGCTGTTTCCACATTTCACAGGCTGATGCTTGTTATTGACTCAAAAAGTTAAACATACAATGGGGCAAAAAAGTATTTAGTCAGCCACCGATTGTGCAAGTTCTCCCACTTAAAATAATGACAGAGGTCTGTAATTTTCATCATAGGTACACTTCAACTGTGAGAGACAGAATGTGAAAAAATAATCCAGGAATTCACATTGTAGGATTTTTAAAGAATTTATTTGTAAATTATGGTGGAAAATAAGTATTTGGTCAATAACACAAATTCAACTCGATACTTGGTAATATAACCTTTGTTGGCAATAACAGGTCAAACAATTACTATAGATCAGGGGTGGCCAACCCGCGGCTCGTGAGCCGCATGCGGCTCTTTGGCTGGTTCCGTGTGGCTCTCGGGCTTTCACACGAGAAGCGTCAATAACGCCTCGGTGGTGGCGCTGCCTTTCATTCCCTATGTAGTTCTGACCCATAGTAAAGGCCGACTTCACTCCACTAGCCAGGCCACCAAAACAATCTGACGTCGGCGAACGTCAATTCTGGTTGGTCAGATGCGCTGTCAATCACTCTGCAGCTGCTGCCTCAGCTGTTGCAAATATCATAACAAACAACACGTTGCCTCGAACCATGGCGTCCGTATGGAAAACAATATCTTGGTCGCTGGATGAGGGCAACACCTTCCTCAGTTTGAGGAGAGGACATCAGCGTGAGCTCGATGGTTCCACCAGAAACCAGAAGGTGTTTGTGGAGCTAGCGCTAAGGACGGAGCAGAATGAGTCCCACAAACATGACAATGCAGAGAAAAGTTAAAAAGCTTAAAAGTGACAACCGTGAAATGAAAGATCACAGCAGCAGAAGTAGAGGCAGACTCGAAAAGTCTGGAGGTGGTTTGACCAAATGGATTACATTTACGGACATCGGCTAACACCGGCTAACATGCTAAAACCAGCTAACACCAGCTAGCATTACACCAGGAGATTAGCCAACTCTGCCTGGTGAGTGTCTGTCTTCAATCAAATGCAAAAGTATCTGGTCTTATACTGAACATGTGTCTGTGGTTCTAAATCAGCTGACGTGGTGTTGGTGTTATGTGTCAAATCTATATCTTTTACTAAACGCAGTCAGAGTGAATCATGGTTCGATAAAGACAGTTGTGTTTCTGCTGAACACTGGGTTGAAACTCGATTTTTTTTTTTCTTGGTTAGAGATTGAAAGCATTCATTTCGGAATCATAATTGATGTTCGCTGACGTGAAATTGTTCTGGTATCGACTCGCCCGGTTAGAACCAGGGCCAAACCATTAATAAAAAGTACCGGGGAGCGGTTGAAGCGAGCGGTAGAAGCGCCCGTAAACCAGGGAGAGTCGAGTCCTGCCCTTTAGTGCTGTACGAGTCAATTTCTGTCATTATCATGTTGATGACATTTACAATAAATCTGTCTGAGCAGAGCACACCTCTTTCTGCTCAGACAGATTGCATGTGTGTGCGCGTGTCTGCTCGTGTGCCTACGTGCGCGTGTGCGTGCGTGTGTAAGGGTTGGGGTGATGTTTATGTAGTATGTATATTTGTATGATGTGGCTCTTTGCTGTAACACAGTAAAAAAAATTGGCTCTTAGTCTCTGACTGGTTGGCCACCCCTGCTATAGATCTTCTCGAGAGCAGTGAACACGGACTTTCAACTCCCTCCACAGATTTTCAATGGGGTTGAGGTCTGGAGACTGGCTAGGCCACTCCAGGACTTTCAAATGCTTCTTACGGAGCCACTCCTTCGTTGCCCGGGCGGTGTGTTTGGGATCATTGTCGTGCTGGAAGACCCAGCCACGTTTCATCTTCAAAGCTCTCACTGATGGTTGAAGGTTTTGGCTCAAAATCTCACGATACATGGCCCCATTCATTCTTTCCTTAACACGGATCAGTCGTTCTGTCCCCTTAGCAGAAAAACAGCCCAAAAGTATGACGTTTCCACCCCCATGCTTCACAGTAGGTATGGTGTTCTTGGGATCCAACTCAGTATCCAAACACGACGAGTTGAGTTTACACCAAACAGTTCTACTTTGGTTTCATCTGACCACATGACATTCTCCCGATCCTCTGCTGTATCATCCATGTGCTCCCTGGCAAACTTCAGACGGGCCTGGACATGCACTGGCTTCAGCAGGGGGACACGTCTGGCACTGCAGGATTTGATTCCCTGTCGTTGTAGTGTGTTACTGATGGTAGTAACCTTTGTTACTTTGGTCCCAGCTCTCTGCAGGTCATTCACCAGGTCCCCCCGTGTGGTTCTGGGATTTTTGATCACCGTTCTCATGATCATTTTGACCCCACGGGATGAGATCTTGCGATCGAGGGGGATTATCAGTGGTCTTGTATGTCTTCCATCTTCTGATAATTGCTCCCACAGTTGATTTGTTCACACCAAGCTGCGTGCCTATTGTAGATTCACTCTTCCCAGTCTGGTGCAGGTCTACAATTCTTTTCCTGGTGTCCTTCAACAGCTCTTTGGTCTTGGCCATAGTGGAGTTTAGAGTCTGACTGTTTGAGGCTGTGGACAGGTGTCTTTTATACAGATAACGAGTTCAAACAGGTGCCATTAATACAGGTAACAAGTGGAGGACAGAAGAGCTTCTTAAAGAAGAAGTTACAGGTCTGTGAGAGCCATAGATCTTCCTTGTTTGAAGTGACCAAATACTTATTTTCCACCATAAATTACAAATAAATTCTTTAAAAATCCTACAATGTGAATTCCTGGATTTTTTTTTTTTACATTCTGTCTTTCATAGTTGAAGTGTACCCATGATGAAAATTACAGACCTCGGTCATTATTTTAAGTAGGAGAACTTGCACAATCGATGGCTGACTAAATACTTTTTTGCCCCACTGTATAGTTTTAACCAAAATGTCCAATGCAGCATCTTCCTGTGAATTCTGCAGTCATTATAGAAATAACCGAGTCATAACGTTACGTATGTAACTACAGTTCGATGAATCCCTACTAACCGCCAGAGGGAGGTGCATAGTGAATGATTCCTTGAGCACATGTGCAGTTCGAGTAACAAAACCAAATACAGCGCCTCTTGAAAGTACTAATACACCTTGAACCAGGAAATTCTTTTTTTTTGCACACCATCAAAGATTGTATTTCCTACGCTAATTTTACGCTTGCCCTGTTTGCTCCAGTGTTTAAACCAGCAGAGAGAGGGATAGGAAATGAACTGCTCTTAGCATGAATTCTGGAGCCGGCGTCGAACACGCTGTGTGTTTGTTTGATTGTGTTTGTTCATTAAAGTAATTAAGATCATCTTCAAGTGCAATTGGAGCTGCTTTCTACCCAAATGGAAAGCACTTTACTGAGTTGCAGAGATATGAATTCATATTTACCACAGTGGTTTAAAGAATAATGCTTCTGATGTGAGAAGGCCGATGCAGCTTCAGGCCCATTTCAAACATGCTTGTGTGTAGATTTCTGGATTCTTAACATGCGTTATTTTAAATAAATACACCAACCTCATTCCTACAGAAGCACTATTTGACAACAGCGACAGGTCTGTAACTACTGATAATACTGCAAAGGACAGGTGCCAGAAACCTACACAGACACACGGAGAACATGCAAACTCCTGGAGGTGGAATCAAATCTAGGACTGTCGTGCGGTGAGCATAAACCGCGGCTTGAGAGGCTTGTCATTTTACTGAGGACTGTCTTATGAATTTATAAAAGGAAGTGTTTGTACGTCATTCGGTGCAATAATATGTTTGCCAGATTTGAAATTGCTTATCCTGAGCTAATGAAGTAAAACAATCCGCATACAAATAGGGTTTTAAATGCTCTAAGCCATACTCACGTTCTGCTTTGTCACCGTTGACCTCCTCTTGTTTCTTTGAAGCAGTGGGTTTTCTGGCCTTCAGCGGAGAGGCCGATGTGGACCTGGCTGGAGAGCTGCCGTCGGACTGCGCATCGCTGGATTTGGAGCCAGACCTCGATCTGGACCGCTTGCTCTTGGGTGTCTTGGACTTCCTTTTGCCCGGAGGTGTGCGCGACCGTGATCGCTGCCTTCTTGAAGGGCTCCGGTTCTTTCGGACCGGGGTGCGTGATCGCTTCCTGAGCGCAGGGGAGCGGGTCCTGGACCTGCGCCGCGGAGATTTGCGGATGCTCCTGGATCTGGAGCGGTGGCCTCGTTTGGGTGGCGAGCGTGTCCTGGACCTTCTGGCCCGGTGCAGAGAGCGGGAGCGAGACCTCCTCCTCGGGGGCGGGGACCTGCGGTGTCTGGATAAGGACCGTGAGCACCTTCCACTGGCTCGTCTGTCCGGAGAACGAGTCCTGTTGGAACAACACCCATGTGAAACATTTCTATTCACTCCAGAATTTTCCATTCGCCATGCTATTTATTTTCTTTGGTTTAAACATTTCAGTGCTTTATGGCCTCACAAACATGCCCAAAGTCATTTTTTCATCGATTCCCTCAAGCTCTAGTTAGAGAGCAATCTTTCCCTTTCATTCTCCAGAGGAAGCAAAACCGCCTGATTCACTTTGTTACGCAGCACTTTCACACGTAGCTCGAGCTACAGAAGCCCCGCCTACAGGAGGTGATTGACAGGAGAGAGAAACCAAAACAGCGAATCAGCGCACCCCGAGCCCCTGTGATCCAAGATGGCTCCCTATTCAAATGAATGGCTTGTGCTCAGTAGCGCATGGGACTTCACGGAGACCGGGAGATTAGCAGAACTCGCCTATATTTGGGCATCGTCTGGTCCTCCCGGTTCTGCGCAGTGGACAAGCTCCCATGATGTATTGCGCCAAACGTGCGTGTGTGGCTTTCATGCACGTGCACAGAGGGGCTCGGCCGCACTCTGACCAATCAGAGCTGCTGATCAGAGCAGTGGTAGAGCCAAGTCAGAGCGGGAAGGAAACGAGCAGAGTTTGTGGCAGCAAACATTCGTTTTTTTTAATTAAGTAAGTCATGTTTATTTATATAGCGCATTGTACAGACCAAGGTCACCCAAAGCGCTATACAATTGGTCAGAGTTCAGATAGTTTTCCATTCACACACGGTAATGATGGAAACGAGTCCCCGAACACACTGGCACAGCCTCCAATCAACACCATGCATTCACTCTCTCATTACATTCAGACTGATTGTGCATTGTGATTACAATGTTATTTTTTTTATCAATTACAGACATGCAACTAAATACCATTAAAGTATTTCAATTAAGTTCCACCACTAAAGTAATAAAGTAACCAAAAGCCTTTAATGCCCCCAACCCTGGAGGGGCATCTTGAGAAGCAGTGTCTTACCTGGACCGGCGCGGCCCTCGTCGTGGCCTGGACACAGACCTCCGGAGCCTGGTGATGGAGCGAGAGCGCCTGCCTACGGCTCCACGTCTGGGCGTCCGGCTTCGAGACTTCTTTGCTCTGCCGCGAGACCTGGATGTGGATCGTTGGCCTCTTCTGGGGGACCGTGAGGGGGTCCTTCTGCTGCTGCGCTTGGGCGATCTGGTCTTGAGCTTTCTGGGCAATGGAGAACCTTTGCGGCGCTTGGGGGACACAGAGGTGCGTTTAGGTCTGGGAGACTTGGACACCTTTGTTTTGGGTGAGATGGAACGAGAACTTGAACGAGAGTGTGAGAGGTCTCTTTTCAGTGGTTTGGGAGATGGAGACGTTCTCTGTCTCGGAGATGGAGACATTTTCACTTTGGGTGACTTTGAACGGGATCTGGAAGGTTGACGAATCTTCTCAGGAGTCTCCTTCACGGGTGTAGATGGGCTTTTTGGTTGCTCAACCTTTGCGTTCTCATTGACAGAAGGCTGTTGTAAGCTTTGACTCATAGCTTTGCAAGGGGATTGCTGCTCAGAGAGCTCTGACGACTCCACATCCTTGAGGGTTGGCGGGGTTGGAGACCTTTCGGGTTTGCATTCAGGGACTGCTTGTTGTAGTTCGTCCTGCTGTGTCAAAAATTGGGTTTCCCTGAGTGCAGAAGCATCTTGTTTATTCCGTTTGGGGATGATGTCTGGAAAAGTGTGGGAATGATTCAGTGCACCCTTTGCAGGTCCATCCTCCATTTTCACTTCAGCTTTTGGTTTAATATCACCATATTCTTCGTGTTCTGCTTGAGTCCCGTTGGTGCTGCTGTCCTTGGGAGGAGAGGTCCTATCACAGACCTCTTCTTTGACCATCATCGGATGCTCAGACTTGGTAGTGAGAATGGGAGTCTCTTTCTCCTCTTCCTCCTGGCAGGTCACTTTGGACACTGGTGATGGGACATCCAGGCTGGCTTTCATCTCTTCAGTGTCCTTAGAGGGCTCATCCTCGGAGTCTGAGCCGGACGCTGAGCTGCTGTCTGAGGGAGTACATGAGGGGGACTTCTCATCCTTCTTTCGCTTTTTCTTCTTCTTTTTGCCAGCGTGTTTTTTGTGCTTTTTAGATTGTGAGTCTCCTTCAGTCCGATCTAACATTAAAGAAGAAATTTATTTTAAAATGATGCTAAAAGACCAAAGTTGGAAAGGTATAGAAATTACCTGTAGTGACTGGCTTTTTGCTGCCGCTTTTTGACACAACCGGGTCTATAGTAGCTGCTGCCAGCCGTGCACTGAAACATATTAGTGTTCAATTAAGCAGAACACAGAAAAAATTCATTCATAACTTGAAATATTTTTTTTTTTAAAAGGTCCATGTTGGTAGTTGCGTTTTGGACGTGTGTAAAGACGAACTCCAATGACAGAACAGTTCCTGCTGACTAGGACTGTAACTATTATCTTAATATTCAATTAGTTATTTGGAGGCCAACTCTCAGTGAATACTGGGTGTAATGTTATTTATACATTGACCAGAACAAAGCTCCAGTGATGGTTCCCCTGGAGAAGATTTTTCAGATACTTCATGAACACATTTCATTTAACTCTGCAGTCATTATAGAATTAACTAAAATAACTAAATAAAACCTTCTCAGCAGAAGTTTTAAGAAAGAATCGATACTGAACTGAGAAAGGTTCTAAAAGCCTTTTAACTGTTTTATAAGCACAATGTGTCTTGCCTCGGTACCGCGAAATTGAAAAAAATTACATGAGTGGATGAAAACAAAAATAAAAAATATAAACCAATTTTGAATTACATAGAACCATATACACAAACTACAATTATACTCAAACTTGTTGATAGAATTCAATGCTTTCAGGGTCTTCAAATGCTGCAGTGTCAGACCTCACCTGGCTCGTGTGGTCCTCACAGGTCTCTGAGGGGAGGAGTCTTTGTCAGACTCTGCAGATTCAGAGCTGCTGTCCTTCTCATCCTTCCTCTTCCTCTTCTTCTTTTTGCTCTTGTGTTTTCTGTGCTTTTTATTTTTCTTGTGCTGCTGCTCATCCACTTTGGCATCTCCCTTGTCAGGGGACTCGTCCTCTTCTATTTAATACAAAAACATCATTCAAATATAAAATACAGCATTTATGGACAAGTTCCGTTTTATTACTGATATGCTGGTATTCCATGTTATGATTAGAAAAACTTCAAATCGAGCTGTACTCAAGTCACGATTGTCATTCTCTTCAGTAGTTTATTTGCGACCTGTTTCCTTGTTTAATAAATGCTCATGTTTTGCAGATTCTTTGTGTGTTACACAACGTGTTTTTTTCACAGATCTACATCTACACAGAGCGCTACACAGACCGGTCTGCATCGCTAGTGTTTGTAGAGGTTTTTTGCGGACAATGGAGGACGACGGAGAAGGCACTGGGCAATACAGGAGAGTTAATAAGAAGCGTCTAAAGTGTTGGAGCACTTGACACTGAAAAAAAACTCAGTAGTTTGCACACTGCAAGGTTGAGCTAGTGTCTCATAGTAGCACAAGTTTGAGGCTGCAGCACCTGATGAGGAAGCATCGAGGGACAACCCGAGACATATAAAAGACGCAAGTGTAAAATGCTGTATATTCTAGTGGAGAAAAATACAGTTGTATGTTTACATCTGTACATTAGTAGCATGAGGCTCTGGGACACAGTGACTCAGTAAAGTGACAGTGACACATGAGGTTCTATAATGCATATTATTATTATTATTGCACAGATGCACAACATGTGAGGTCAGGTCAGCAGTGTTTGTTTTCCAATATAGGACACATTGAATCTGGAAGGCGTGTGCGATTGACATTTAACATTTTACGTCTGTGCTTCCCTATCTTTCAGTAAATTATCACAGCCTGTTTGGGACCGGTTCCTGCTCAAAGAACCTTCCTGCTCCCAGCACAAGCAGCTGTTCTTTTTTTTTCGATTAGTTGATTAATCGACCAGTGTATTCAATAGAATACTCAATTACCAAAATATTTGATAGCTGCAGCTCTAGTTGTCAGTCAAATGTGTTTTTAGTCGAATGCTTGCTTACTTTGATTGGAAATATTCTTTACAGCAGGACTCTCTCACAGCAGAAACAAAACAAAACCACCAACAGCATCAACTCAAACATGGTGGCGTGTGGGTTGCGTCCTCACATTTGAGATTATTGTGTCATTCACAGCAGTGTGCAAGTCCAGTGTTTCCCACACATAGACTAATCTGTGGCGCACCGCCACAGATTAGAGACCGCCCGCCACAAATTGCGTTTCGTATTATTATATATATATTTTTTTTGTTACGCTATTTAAAACATGCATCGTCTAGTGCCGCCGCAGCGGTCAATTTGACAGCGGGGAGGGGGGTTTAAAATGTGGCGGCCCTTCGTAACTCTCACTCAAGCTACGCGTCTCTCCCACATACAGAGACCTACACACACACAGCCCCTCCCCTTCGTGCACACCGCGTGTCTCCGTCTCCATCAGCGATCATCGCTGTAAGCAGCTGTGTCTATTAATTTACCGCGGTAAAGTGGCCCGCATCTTTCAGCTCTATGAACATGCGGCCCGCATCGGGGAAAAGACGGTGCGCGTTTTGTTGAGAACTTACGGTAACAGCGGAACGTCCTTTCGGAGTCACCCATTTTTATCGAACAGAAAGCGCGCTGGGGTCAGGGAGACACGTTTTTGTGATTAAAACCTTATAGAGATGCCACCCGGCACACATAGCACCAGCCCCCTACGATTCCTCCGGCAGATTGTGAGTCCTCAGGAGGATAGCCACTCTATTGTTTACATATATAAAGTACACAATTTGGTCCGCTAGTGCAATTTTCAAGTATTGTAACTATTTACTGGAATAAGGTGTGCGACTAATTTCACTTGACTCATGACCTTATTATTGCCCTCTGCCACTGTACCAAAGACCAGAAACTTTTACTGTAGAAATATTGAGAAATATTGAGGTAAAGTAGCCATTTTGGTCCAAAATACCTCCAAAATAGTCAAAACATGTCACTTTTGATCTACTGTAACTTTTTACTGTAAAAAGGTGTGCGACTAATTTCACTGGATTCATGACCTCAAGATTGTCCTCTACCACTGTACCAAAGACCAGACACTTTTACTGTAGAAATATTGAGAAATATTGATTTAAAGTAGCCATTTTGGTCCAAAATAGCCTAAAAATTGTCAAAACATGTCACTTTTGATCTGCTGTAACTTATTACTGTAAAAAGGTGTGCGACTAATTTCACCCCCCCCCCCGACCACCACACATTGCCTTCAAACCTGTGGGAAACACTGAAGTCATTTATTGAAACTATTAAGTGACTCAGAAGCTCTTTTAGCTTTCCCTCACAAAAAATAGTGAAATGAGACCTATATGTATAAAGTCAGGGTTCCCCAACACAATATTTTCACAGCGTTGTGTGTGTTTTTTTGTCACAATGAGAGCAGCAAAGAAGATTTTTTTTTAAATTATTATTATTGATTATTAGAAAAGTAGCCAATTGAAGCCAACTTGAGAAACAGAACATCCACCCTTGACGCTGGTTAAAGGGCAGCTCTGGGAGTAAAATTACTGCAGCTCATGATGCGCTGGCGCAACCCCTGAAAGTAACGACTCACCGGACTGCACTTCTGCACTGTCCATGGCAGCGCCTCTGTCCGAGGCCCTTCTCTTTCTGAGTGAAGCCAGTGTAGCTCTGAAGAAAGAACATTCAAACAGTCATATAATTAAAATGTCAAGGCAGTGTGCAAGTCATTTATTGAAACTATTAAGAGAGTCAGAAGCTCTTTTAGCTTTCCCTCACAAAAAATAGTGAAATGAGACCTAAAATATAAAGTCAGGGTTCCCCAACATAATATTTTCGCAGCATCGTATTTTTTTTCGTCACAATGAGAGCAGCAAAGAAGATTTTTTTAATTATTATTAATTAACATCCATACACAGGTAACATACAAACTCAACACAATTAGGGTGACACAGGATTGAACCCACAACCTTCTTGCTGTGAGGCTGAAGCACTACCCGCCTCAACATTGAAACTCACAATCTCACTACAACTTGTATGGTCAAGGAGCAAATGAAACAAGATTTATTTCAGCATTGGGTTGAATACTTCACCATTCTTTGTACTTTATTCTTGCTGTGTTACTGCTACAATGTCATATATCATCTGTACAAAATTATATTTTGTTTCATTTATAGTCAATATTTAAAGTATCAATGGGGCTACATCACATCTCATATGGAATACCATGCAAAATAACCCTCTGATATAACACTTTCATTTAAAAACTTAAAATTGTTTTTACAACTGAAGATGCAATTGCTCTATCGTTTATAATCAAAACGAAATATAATGTAGCAACGATCAGTATTCATGAGAAATGTACACAACTCAGCAACGAATTTCGAGACATTTCGGCGGCATTTATCTGAACCGTCGGGAAAAAAATGAGTGAAAACAAAATAGATATATTATATGTAATATGTATATACTAACCATTAGCTCAAGGATAAAAAATAGAATCAATCATAATAATGACATTAAAAGTAGCCCGCCTACAGGCCATACAGAGAAATACACAAACGCTACGTAATTAGCTGTAAACGGGCTAATAATTCTTTCAGTGATAGCTACGACAGTTTAGTTTTAGCAGAAGAGTAATGGCATGGACAGAGCAAATGCCAGATAAAGTTAATTGTCAGTGGACACATTGAGCCTCTATATTTCACTGTATTAGATTACTGCAGTCTTAACATTGTGCGCTATCGTTAGCAGACACGCGTTGATCAGGCTGTGGCCTCACACACTACAGGCCTTTCCCGTGTGTGGAGCCTTCATTCAGCCTGTGATGGCACCAAACAACACTGGACCATATTCAGACACACATTTCTTATCATAGTTCAACCCGCACCACATCACAGCAAACAGGCGGAATACAAGCAAATATGCAGTTATCTGTGCATTCAACAGCTAGCACTAGCTTCGATAGCAACCCTGGCTACCCTAGCTAGCATAACAGTTACGCTTTATGCTCGCTAGCCTCTATTCACCCTGTGCGCCGTGCGTTGATTCTAACCAGGTAACAAATAGTGTAAACACAAACCCAGGATATGTCCGGACTCTGCTGAATACAGTCTGTGTGTACAGGAGGTGACAACAGTTCTAAAAACACAGTGGAAGTGCTAAAAGCTCACGTTAGCTGGAGGCTAACGCATCCGCCATGATTCAGAAAGACAGTCCCACAAAGTCCCGCGAGACTGAACCAGAGTACCGCGGCGTGGTTGTTTCCACGGTAACCACACATTTTAGTTCGCATATAATGTATACTTGTAACGCACGTTGACGTTAGCTTAACGTTAACGCTCATTTCGTGTTCAATGTACTAAACGTGACATTTTTTTATTGTATCATTTAATCGAGTTGAATTAAAATATTGTTCTAACTACCAATACCAAGATGTCCTCGATTCTATTTTTCACATTTAAAATCCAGACATAATAATTATATTTGTAATTGAAAAAAGTATAAGTGAAAATATTGCTGGGATCGCGCGGCTAAAATGTCACGTGGTAAGATGTTCTCAAAATAGCGGAAGTGAATTGGCAGTTGAAGTCTGCGTCCAAATTCCCAAATCATACCTCATACCTTATCCTCCCTATTTCGTTTTAAGTGACTTTCTGGCCTTATATTTAACCTAATTTCCACTGGCTTTCAATTTTTACAGGGATTTTAAATATTATTTGGCCTATTCCTCAACTAGTTTGTTTCATAAAAGAATATATATAAGTAAACATCGGGAACAAGGAAAATACAATTCAGAATTAGGATGCAGTCCTAGTATTCAGCAGAAAGAAATATCCCAATGCTGTTTCTGTTTCTGTCTTTTAATTTATTTTAAATACTCACAATCAGGTTAAGGCATTTTGGATTAGTTATTCTCTCTAATGTCAAATTAAGGCGTAGGCTAGACTGTTTTAGGACGAAATACCAAGAGTTTAAAGAGTCTCCGACAAGGGGGGCGGCTTCTCATCGGCTGTGGAATATCTACTTTATCCAAAACATGAAGAAAAGATTTAATGTCGACCTGGACGACCCGGCGTTCACGAAGGAAAGAACCCCGGTGCGTTACCCCGGTGCATCAGAATGTGTTCCAAAGCTTTCTGCATACTTTTCCTGTTGTGATTCTGTGGAGCTTACCAACACGTGTTTTACTGTTAAATATGAGTTTACATTGATTATGCATTTGCAATTGGGTTGTAGCTATTTGGGAAGTTAGAATTTTGGTATGTAATTTAAAGCTGAGGTACCTAACTCATACAATCCATGTAAATTACAGTTACCTATATAGCACTATCGTTCCCTGTGCCTAGTTGAAATTTTAGCGCCTGAAAGATCAAACAATGTAAGGGGATCTTTAATATATGGACAAGTTGTCCTCTGCATTTGACCCATCCTGCAATGCCACTAGGGGCCTCTATAAAGAGCAGAAGTATAGCGTCCATCTCCTGATGTTGATGCTCTGCTTGGTCAGGACTACCGGACCTAGAGGATCTATTATCTATTGTACTTTCAATTTCAATTCATTTTTTTTTTATTTTGGAGAATCAAACCGTTCAAACGCAGGAAATGTAAGAATAAAAAAAAAAACACATAGAGCCATTGGTCGAAAAGGGACCAATAACCAATGTCCATTAATGTTAATAAAATGTTGTGTCCTGGATCATCACCACTGTCCTCAGACCCTTCTGCATCGACAAGAAACAACTCTAAAAAACAGTGGGAGAAAAGTGAGAAACCCACGGATGAAAGGGCTGTAGATCCAGGACTCAGACTGTAGAACGAAGACTGAAGCAGAGGGTCAGGGGAGATAGACCACAGGGCTAGATGGAGGAGGCCAGGTTCAGGGGTCCCATCATCACGCCATGTTCAGTCAAAGTGGGTGAATAGCAATTAACAGACTACAGCTGAATTCATAATGCAGCATGCATAATACACCCTCTGCATGACTGCTCATAGGAGTAATCGAAGCAACAGGCTCCTATCACTAACACTGCCGAACGGAACGTTTCAAGAGATCCTTTGTTCCTTCGGCTATCAGACTTTACAACAAACTTGGATGAGTCTTCTGCTGCTAGACACCTGAATTTCTCCTACGGGGGATCAATAAAGTATCTATCCATCAAAGTGTCTCCATATGCACCTAGACTGAAAATCTGTTTTTAGACTTAAAGAGCAACTAAACACCAAATCAACTTTTTTTAACTCATAAACTGCATAAGTATGTTTATTGTAGTGCTGTCTACATATCCTAGTCATTTTTTTAACATTTTAGTTCAAATTAGATAAAATATCACTTTTGAGACAAAAAACGCTGTGTGGTGCCCTCTCAACCTTTTTGGTGGTACTACATTTGAATTTGGTTCTGGCCTCTCCATTGACTCTGAAGTTCTCTATGACATCAGTTGTTTTGTGTGACGTCAGTCTGTCAGAGCCAGTGATGTGAACCCATTCAACTCTCACAAACGCCCCAGCTGCAGTTTGGAGTATTCTGGCGCCATCTAGTGGATTAAAATTAAATTACAAGAGTCATTCTGAGATTATTGAGTGTGATTAGGTTCAGGTTTACAATTATCTTAGTGTGTAAATAAGGGTGGAATGAGACTTTCTGGTCTGTAAACTATTGCTTTAAGCAGCAATGACAACTGTCTGTTTTTTTTTTGTGTGACAAGTGAGCTGTCAATCACAGCCCAGACCACGCCCAACTCTAAGCCCCCCTTCTTGTCCCTTGGTCCTCCAGGCAACGCCCTTTTTAGAGAAAATTTTCAAATCTTCATGTGGGCGGAGTAAGGCTGGGCACAGGTGTTTAGTCGCTCTTTAAGGTTGTTTTTTCCAAATCTTGAGTCTTACCTCCCCAACCATATGCAAAATGAAAGGTCCTAGTGCTATTTGGCCTTCATACACTTGCCCAAGGCAGTTTAAAAAAAAAAAAAAACCCTTGAGGGAAAAAACAGTTTTTAGTTAGAGACCGATCTTTCTCTTTCATTCTCGAAAGACAGAAAAACGTCTCAGCCCACATATACTGTATGATGCGGCACAAGCTGCAGAAGTCCAGCCTCCAGGAGGGAGCAATCAAAACGGCAATTCAGCGCATGCAGCCTCCCTCCTGAGTCCAGCGTATGGTTCCGCGTCTACCACAATGAGTTCTCCTGTTTTTCTGCTATTACCATTTTTTACGAATTTCACCTGTATGGTCATTCTAGTCACATACTAGTCCTGTTACAGAGCCAAATTAACACATATTATTCTGATGATGTGTTCTTTACGTGCAGCCGAAGCCACATTTCAAGTCGTCTTCCATCAGAGACGAAAGCAGCAGCGGAGCTTCAGTTTCCACAGAGCAGCCCCTGTCCTACGCAGAGTACATTGTGCAGAGTAAGAAAAGCAGTGCGGGCGGCCCACACCCGCCCAGGCCTGAACAATCCTCTTCCAAATCTTCAACCTCGTGTGAAGAAAAAGGCAGTGCCACCCTTCAGGACTGCACCAAGCACAACGAGCAGGACCCAGGCCCCGAGTCCAGCGCAGGCAAAATTATGGGCCCCAAACCTCCTGGCTCTGGCAGCAGTATTATCGTCAGCCCGCGACAGGTACCATTCAGTATCAGAGAATCACAGTCTCTCAAACATGTGCTATTACCAAATACAGAGCACATTTACCTCAATTCAAAAAGAACTTGGGCCTCATTTATGAAAGGTGCTTTTGGCGAAACATGTAATTGCAATATTTTTGACTAAAGTTGCGGCTGTGATGCGATTTTCAATATCCTGCATGTTTGTTTATTGTGAAAATATCATTGACTCTTCACTGGATTCACTGCTAAAGTGTAAATGCTGCAGTATACTTCCCAGTTGTAATGCTTTTGTGCTGGAGCGTTCACAGACCACACAGAAGTTTGTATAAGTGTTTGTTTTGCTGAAAGGTAGATTCTCAGAGAAAAACGTTACCGAGTCAAATCTACGAAGTTTTTGATTTCTATAGTTTTTATCCATAGTTTGTTTGTTTTGAATCATAAACAAATTCATTTGATGTTGTCGAGAAAGGAAGTCAAGGCACCGGCGATTGCACCTGTACCACAGTTTATTTTCGAGTCCCTCCAGATCGAACAAAAGAAGAAGAAGAACAGAGATGTTATTGTTTGAGATATTAATGACTCATGTTTAAGATATACCGTATTTTCAGGATTATTAGTCGCTCCAGAGTATAAATAGCACTAGCCGAAAACGCATAATAAAGAAGGAAAATAACATGTGTAAGTCGCACTAGAGTCGCATTTTTTGGGGAAATTTAAATCCAACACCAAGATTAGACATTTCATCTAGAGTCAATTTCACTGTTAACTGTGAGATGCAGTTTTGATATAGAGTAGGAGCCAAAATGTAGGTAAAACAAAAAAAATAGTCAATTTCTACAACACAACAAAAGCCTAGTCCTAAATTGCACAATGTTTTTCAGTACCGATACATGTCTTTTTTCTTTGGGATCTTCTTAATAGCGTAATCTCTCAACTTAATATCCCGGGCGATTATTTGTTATTTTACGGTAAATGAAATATAAAGTTGAATAATTTCACACATAAGTCGCTCCAGAGTATAATCCGAAAAATACTGTAAATACTGTCAGAACAATGAGGGCGTACTGGGCTTCAGATAATAATGTTTAGCAGTGATACAGATATAACGGGTCCACAGGTCAGATTACACTGTTGATTACAATGTTGTAGATATTGCAGTAATTAGAATTGGAAAGGGGAAAACAATGACACGTAATAACAATTGAAATGTGACTTTTGATGCTGTTGCAGAGAGGAAACCCCATTCTGAAGCATGTGAGGAGCGTCCCATGGGAGTTTGGGGAAGTGGTCCCAGACTACGTCCTGGGCCAGACCACCTGCGCCCTCTTCCTCAGGTGACCTCTGTTTGTACTAGATTTACTGCAGATGAGTCCCCGCTAACAGCAGACGACGTATCACCAGTGGATGTCGTTCTCGTTGGAGGGGAGTAGTTTAAGATCCAAGATGAAGAGATCCCTTATTGGTCCCTCAGTGGGGAAATTTCAGTGTTGCATCAAAAGTGAAAGAACTGTAGGAAAGAGGAGCACACAACACAAGCGGAGTAGAGCACAAGTTTATTTAGTAATCCCCGTAGGAGAAATTCAGGTGTCCAGTAGCAGCAAAAATAAAAAAATAAAATTGGTCATTCTAGCCCTTCAGGTCACAGCAGCAGAGATGCAGAAGCCTCTTGGTTCCGACCATTTTCTCTGCTCTGGTCCAAAGTAAAATGATAAATGCTTCTTTAGCATTTTTTAAAAGTTAGCATTCCTCCAGTGGATCTTCACCTGATCCGCTTGGTTCGGACCATGAATCCTCTCTGCTCTGGTCTGGACCAGTGTAAAACCATGAACACTGTACTGCACCAGCATCTCAGGCAGAAAAAAGCAAGAAAAATAACAATTGTTTCAGAGCTACTTAGACCTACCTGCCGTTTTCCAGCGCATCCAATTCACGTCTTATACGTCTTTGTTTGCACCAATCCTATCAGTCAGTTCTACCTTTCCAAAATTCCATCAAGAAGGGAAGAAACAAACAAGAATAATTATGTTTATGCGTTGGTGCCAAACAATTATTGCAATTTGTGCGACTGAAACATGAGGGAAGGGCTCCTGCTGCCGTCTGCTGCATCATTAAACTCACTGCAAGCTTCTGTTTGTGGAATAGTGTTCTCTGTTGATATTTTCGCCTGGATTCGGACCCGAGTTCCCATGTTCTGGATTTATAACTCAATTCTGTTCAGTCGCAATATTATGAGAACGCAATTACATAAATACAGTAGAGCAAAGTATACAGGACAGAGACAGTGTCATTATCTATTTCATCATCATTCTGTTTCACTTGTGTTTTCTCTGAGTTTACTCTGGTAACTTACATTTGCGTATTACATCCACAAGGTGGCGCCAGGTGCTTTGTTTTTGTGCATTCATTCAGCAGCAAGTTCAAATGGCTTCATCACAACCAAACGACAAGGAAGAGTAGTTTTGGCGCTACCCTCCTCAGGCAATTCTTTATTATGTTCAAGATAGAGATTTTATACTTGTTTCTTTGATGCTAGAGCTAGAGATTTTGTTTTATTTTAGTTAGTATAGCTATTGTGCTGTGTGCTCCTCATTCCTACTGTTCTGTAACTTGTGATGCAACACTGAAATTTCCCCGCAGTAGGAAGAATAAAGGATCTCTTAATCTTAATCTTAATTGTGGCCCAAATATCGCATAACTATCAAATCGTCACATTTTTGCCAATTCCCATCTCTATAAACCTCGCACCATGAGAGGACAGATCAGCAGAGACGCACTATGTCCACACACTCAGCTCATACAAGTGAACACACACACACACACACACACACCAGCCACACACACACACACTCAAGTGAACGCAAAAGGGCTTCACGCAAATAGGTGAACTCTTCTGAGCGACAACTCCCGACAAGAACAATTAAATGCAGTGTTACTTGTGTTAACTAATCTGTCATTGTGTGTGTGTGTGTGTGTGTGTGTGTGTGTGTGTGTTTGTGTGTGTGTCTGTGTGCCTGTGCAGTCTGCGGTACCACAACCTGAACCCGGACTACATCCATGAGCGTCTCAAAGTACTGGGCTCTGCGTTCGTCCTGCGAGTGCTCCTCCTCCTGGTGGACGTGGTGAGCGACCAGCGCCTGCATCTTTTGGGAATTAATCTTTTTTTTTTAAATATATTTTTGAGCAACAAACGCAATTTTCAATATCCAAACTTGTAACCATTACTTGATCACTATTCCCACATATTTCAGACAGTCTTTACAGCAGGGGTGTCAAACTCATTTTGGTCAGGGGCCGCATAAACAGACGAGGAACTGGTCGGGGCCAAAATAATCAAAGGGCTTTTCCTTTTGTATGCTTGTTTTTTTACATTATGGAGGTATTTTGACATTTTCTTAAAGCAAAATGTGTTTATTGTTTAGATTTACCAAAAAAAGGAGTCTGAGGCACTCTGTTGAAGTGAAAAAAAAATATATATACCTTTTTTTTGACTTCTCAATCACCACAACAGAGTCAAAAACATCCTGTAGCTGCTTAAAATGTGTTTATTCTTTAGATTTAACCAAAACTTTTTTTTGTTGAACTTCTAATGATGTGTTTTATTTAGCTTACAGTACATTTGGTTGTTTTCCTGAGAGAATAGATGTAAAAGATGTCTTGGTAAACCCATAAACATAAATCCTGCAAGTTATAAATAATAATTGAATATATTTTTAGGAGCCACGAAAATGTGTTTTGTGATCCGAATTTGGCCCACGAGCCTGAGTTTGTCTTGCCTGCTTTATAGAGTTAAATACAGCATTTTTATTTGCCGTTTCTGTGGCCTTCCTCGTCCTCCTCCTCTTCCTCAGGTGTGATGATGTTTCTGTCCTGTTTGCAGAAAGACCCGCACCATGCCCTGAAAGAGTTGGCCCGCATCTGCATCATGGCCGACTGCACCCTGATCCTGTCCTGGAGGTATCTGTCCTATGGTGTCTGTCCTGGAGGTGACACTGGACACGGCCCCTCAGTCCTGTCAGACCTCTGGAGCTAAGAAGGGCAGGGCCTGTTTAGTACCGTGATGGCAGTGACGTGCGGTGAGGTTGGTGATTGGTGAGGCACTGACTTCACCCCAATCAGATAAACATATATCATATAAATCAACAGGACCTACAGAGCGGCTTATTTACAATTTGTTTGGCTACAGCAGAATATGTTAATGTCCGCATTGTTTGCTCATACCAACCACAAAAGTGTTGTTATGGGCCTTACCTCACTGTAAACATGACCTGCACAGACCACTTCAGTTCAGACCAGTTTCATGTTTAAGTCCAGATAATAGTTTGAGCGCAGATACGTAATCCTCCATTTAGAAATAAGTCCAATGAGTTTTAAAAAGTAAAACCAAACGGGTGTCTCCTCCATAAACTCCTCATGTTTCGCTGCAGCCGAGTCTCGGGCGCATCCAATTTCTAATATCAACCTTCTTAGCCTTAGCCTCTCTTCCTTATAATTCCTATCATCATTGGAAGCATAACATTACCCTAAGTGAATTTTAGATAATCTTACAATCTGTTACACATATTTTAGCCAAACCTGTAGCTGCCCTTAGCAGAGGAAGAACAAGAAAGGGGCTTTCAGATTAAATTGGATGCAACCGAATTCTGGGCTCACATGCGCCCCCCTGAGGCTGGCCTCACTTGGTGACGTTACAAGCCGTGGTTTGAGCGCAATTAAGACCCATATTTGTTTCAAGTTATGACCCATCCTCTGAACTGTAGACATGTAGATTGTAAAGGAATTATGTTTGAACTTTGTAAACCGCGTAAACAGAGAAAACAGTTGGATAGCAGCGCACGGGCTCCTGCCTCTGTGAACTACAGGCTTTTACGTCTACCAAGTGAGGCTCGCATCACAACGCACCGCTCTATCAAATATGAGAAATTATGACGAAAATCTGCTATTTCAAGGTAAGAATTAATTAAATAAGGCAAAGTTACATGAAAATAATACAAAAACATAAATCACTTGATATAGTGACCAAGTATTATTATTTCCATTTTATTCTTTTTCTTCCCATGATCGTAGGTGAGGCCAGGCCTCACCTGCCTCATCTGACCGCACGTCACGGCGTGATGGTAGACCTCTAGGAACACCAGGTGCCACAGGGCTGTAAAGTGTCAAACTGTGGCTGTGTCCTTAGACAAGACACTTCACCCGTGTGTGCGTGTGTGTGTTTCTGCCAGTGGGGGCGGGTCCCTGGCCAAAATGATGTGCTTGCAATACCACCCCGGGCCGATGGGGGTGGACCCGGAATAAGAATTAGCCAATGCTAACATATAGCATCTTCTTTCCTCTCGAAAACGTCTTGGTGTGGTTCTTGTCCCGAAAGTTGGTTCATGGCCCAAAGCTCCGTTCCACATGTGTGTCAATGCTGAGGGGGGTGAATTTCTTTGGACCAGTCTGATTTTTGAAGTCACTCGTTTTTAATGAATGGAGCTCTCGCTGGCTGACGCATGCGCAGATGCGTTTTTTTCACAATTTTCTTGTGGGCGGGACCACTCGCGTCCTTTTGGATAGCTCCAGTAGAGCACTATTTTTGGCCCATTAATTAGAACAATGGAGATTGGCGTGACTCTGTCCGTTAATATATACAGTCTATGGTTTCTGTGTGTGTGTGGTCGGTAATCATTTGAAGAATAAATGCTGTTTAAGTAGATTACTGACCTTATTTTCAAAAACGTGTAAATTGAGAGTTTGATCTGACTTGAACATCATCAAATAAATACCACCAATACATTTCACACTGACTTTGCTCCATATTAGCAGTTTTCCCTCAGTAGAGAAAGAGAGAAGGGGAGGCAATAGTAGTTTTATGTAGATTCCTTTGTATGCATGCCTTATATTTTTTTGTTTGTACTTTTATAACTTGTTTGCACCGAGAGCCAAAGTAAAGTGGTATTACAATATATAGTACTTGTATTAAAGTCTGTATGTTGTCTCAGTCCAGAAGAAGCCGGACGGTACTTGGAGACGTACAAGTCGTATGAGAACAAACCCGCGGACCTCCTCAAGGAGCAGGTGGACAAGAACTATCTGTCCCAGGTTTGTTTAGCTCAGCTCTGACCTCTTCAGAACCCCTACTGTCTCCTTTAACTGTGTGTGTGTCTGTGCGTGCGTGTTTCTGTCTGCCTGTGTGTGTCTATCTGTCTGTTTGCGCGTGTGCGTGTGTGTCTGTCTGTGTGTGTGTGTGTGTGTGTGTGTGTGTGTTTGCAGGTAACAGACTGCATGACCACAGTCAAGTCCATCAATAAGACCGACACCATGACGCTGCTGTCCACCTTCTCTGTGAGTGTCCGCTGCCTCCTTCTCCTCCTCCTCCTCCTCCTCCTCCTCCTCCTCCTCCTCCTCCTCCTCATGCTTATGCTCCTCATGGCACATATTTAACACTGTACTTTTCTTTGCTGCAGACTGTGGAAGGAATCATCGACGCCTCAAAGGAGAAGTTGTTGCTCTGTCCTGGGTTTGGTCCTCAGAAGGTGAGAGAGAGAGAGACTTCTGTGCCATTTATGATCTCTGAAAAACCTGTGACCACTGTCAAAGAGTGTAGAAGAACCAAGAGAAGAAACTCAATATAACGTCCCATTGCAGCCGCAGCTCCGCCATCTTGGACTGAACGCAAAACAAGTCTCATAGAATACAGTTAGGCTACAGGTTCACTTCAGAAGCAGGAAATTAATAGTTTACTCGCTTTTTATTGTTTCTATTAGGGCTGCACGGTTTATCGAAAACATATTGTTATCGCGATATTGGTGCGTGCGATATCCATATCAAAAAGATGCACAATAAAAAAAAACATATATTGTTTTTTTTTTTTTATATTTTTTATTTATCAAAGACAACAAAACAGACAGACACATCAACATTCAACAAACAAACAAACACAAAAAGTATTTAAATATATGCATTTGAATGTTGTTAATGTGTTTCAATGCAGGTTGCAGTTGTAGGTGAAAGACAAATATAACACAATATCGTTATCGAAATACTAAACACTTTAACAACAAACACAAAGCTCCTGTTATGACACATACCTCTCTGGATCTTTGTGAATCTATATTGATCAGTTGTACTTCGGCTGCAGTTGATTCATAGCACAGTTTTTGTCTTTTCCTTTTCTTTTCAGACATAATGTTATTGCTGCATAGTATAGTATGTCGCTATGGTAACCGTCTATGGCTCACTACAAAATGGCAAAAGCGGGGTTTCGCCTCTTTTTATATATAATCTTTGCCACTATTCTATATTTAGAACATTACAAAGCCCATCCATTCATATAAAATGAGAATAAGTCGATCAGTGTTGGCTCTACCTTGGAGCTGTAGTTAGATGTAGAGTCCAGCAGAGGGCGCACACTCTCTGACTTGACTTATGACTGATCTGAACGTTACTGCTTTGTTCAAAAGTTCTTTATAGTAGCCATATGAAAGATTTTCATGTCAAGTCATCATTAATAGGCCTAATTTGTCAAAAGGCATTAATACAACTCTTTTCAAATACATCTTTAACTGATAACAGTAGTTCAGCCGAGATATTCCAATTTCAAAATTAGTTTTGTAGCCCCTACATCTTGTTACTGTTTTCATCTTGATGTCCCGCCCTCCACCATCAGAAATTCTGTGATCTGGGTTTCCAGAACTCACTGCATCGAGCTAATCAGACTGGTAAAGTAACATGTCAGCCCGTTGTACTAAAAAATGTCTCTTTGTGATTCTCAAATTATTAACAACAAAACAAGGAATAAAACAAGGATTTCTATCACAGATACCTCTGTGAAAAAGACGTTAGTTATAGATTTGTGACAAAACTCTTGTCTATTCAAATATTATGGTCCCACCTGGATTCGTCTGCATATCTGGCAACCTCAGTCCGGGAGAGTGGGAGAGGTTGCAGTACCACTTTTGGCCAGATTTTTACATACTGCACCTTTTTAAGAGACAAAAGTAAGCTCAGACTCAGACGAGCACCGCTACAGGAGTCTACTGAAGCTAAACGACAGGTGGAGGAGACGGGGCCAATGTTTTGTTGATCTTAGGTTGGGATCGCTAATATTAGTCGCTAATGATTTTGAGCAAATATCAAGATCCAGTCAAAATGATATTTAAACGTGCTCTCTGCACTGTCCTCTGAGCAGGTTAGACACGGGCTAACTGAAATGAGAAATTGGTAAACTATAATAAAACACATGCAATTCTTTTTCAATTGAAGGAAACTAAAATATCAATTTCTGATTCTGTTTTGTACCGGACACTCCGCATTGTAGTAGTTTAACATCGAAATCTGAAGGCAGTCCTTGTTGATTGGCCCATTGCAATTTATAACACTTTCACCAGTTTTCACACACTTGAAATTCTAGCCTCTGTCACATCTTTAGATCAGGAAGGACAGTTCTTCCCGCATCTGCTTAGGTTTCTTCCAGGTGCTCTGGGTTTCATCTACCACTAAAAACATGTGCAATAGGTGAGGGTTCAATGTGTAGCTACAGAAATGCACTATCTGGTGTATTTACAGTCAGCGTATTTAGGTAACTTTCTGTTGGGACAAATGATGTGTTATTAATTCATATGTAGATACCCGAGTGCGTAAAGGGGCAAAGAAAAACTACTGAGAGAGTCCATTTTAAGATGATCATTGTTTGTGTTTCCAGGCACGGCGACTGCATGACACACTACACAAGCCGTTCCTCAAATCCAAGAACAAAGACTCAAAAACTGCTGGGATCTGAAACTTTAGTCACAACATTGAAATCTGTCGTGTTTGCGTCACACAATAAATATTTTTGTATGAGCAGTGTCTTTGATTGGATTCATAACATTTTGTTCATTTTGATCCAGAATTCAGCCTTTAATCTAGACTTTAAGAAGAGTTTTTGAATGCTCACTCGAGATATAGCTTGAGCAGAGTTTTCTAGCCAGGTCAAACCAGGAATTGTATCATGTCTGAAGCCGTTGTGAGTGACTGCGTGATGTTAAACTTGTTAAAGGTGTCAGAAGTGTTAAAAAGGGTTCCTATACTGTTGAAGAGTACTCCTTGAGGAATTGCACGATTACACTGATATTGCACTCCTGTTACTACACTATGGTTTGGGTCTGGGACTGCTCTTGAGTCTGCCCTTGGTCCAGTTCTGCCTTTGGTCCAGGTCTTTCCCTCTGTCTCAGTCTGACCTTGGTCTGGTTTGGGTCCAGATTTTTTGTTGTCATTTAAGTTGTTATTGATTTCTCTGTTAAACAACATCAGCAAACATGAACATGTGAAAAATAAAACAAACAATCATGCACTCAAACAAAATCAATTATGTCAAACTCTTTTTTTTATGGCAACAAAAAGAAACATTTGACTGGCTTTACTCCGGACATTATGTTGTTTAGAGATTAATGTCTCAAAGGCTGCAGTCTCAGTCAACAGTCGAATCCAATCTTGGATTTTTGGTCTGTGAGGGCTCGTCCAAACCTGCAGAATCAATCTGGGGGCCTCTACAAAAGCAGCCTCCACAAACATAAATGTCCAGAATTGAAATTAAATTGAGCATATCTGAATATGAACTACATGTTATCAAAGTGACCTTTTGTCCGTTCTTCAGGACCTGAAAGAAGTTCTACTTTTCTCCTTTGTTTCCATCGAGCAGTGAGTCACATAAAAAGGTTTATATTTTCCCCTCTTACACGCGCAGGGCTCCTGTATTTATAACATCAGTCACTTCCTGCAAATACTGGACACTGTTCATATGTGTATATTTAAGAGTTTAGATCTCAAGAATGATTACCTTCATGTACGTGTATGATTGATATATATAATTTGGATTTTATCAAGCGCTCTTGTTTTTAGTTACATTTGTCTTGAGGTGAAAAATATTACATGTATAGAAAAGTACAAGCATCCAATTACTTCAAATGGCTCTTGTCTGTGTTTACATCTGTAGCAGAAGCTGTCTGACTCCGATGGCTGTTCTGTAACTGCAGTCTCCCTGCAAGCTGAGGATGAACCCTTTGTGTTAACAATGAGGTCTGTGGGGAACAGTTCTGGTGGTTTAGTCTGCAGTAGTGCAAGAGGTCCACCACCACGCCAGGGCCAGGCATGAGCTATTAATGCATTATCCAGATTATTATTTAGTCTACGTTCATGTGCATTACGTGTCAAAACGCTGTTGTTGAGGAATGTGCCTTTTTCCTGTTGCACATTTGAATAAATGATTGAATAAATAAAACAATGATGCAACACCACTCGCCCCCTGCTGGTGGCTCCGAGGCACATCGCAGGACGGTGAGACGAAAGAGCGTCTTTTAATACAAATTTCAGATGTGTTTCCTATGGTGTCATAGATGATGCCTACGTAGCAAACAGAAGCATGTTGTCCTCATACTCAACCAAAGAAACCAAAAATATTAGTGACGGAAATACATTCTCAAACGACTCTTTCGCACTTCAGACTTTCAACCCTCACACAGACATCACACCATATCATCATAATCATATCAGGCAATTAAAGCACATAAACCGTGAATGTACTAATGTCCAAAGCACAAACCAGTCGTCGCCGTGGAGACATTATGGAAACAGACATTATTACACCATACTGAAATAATCACTAATTCTGATTTCAAATATGAATCAGACACAGTTCCTCTATGAACAGGTTTTTGCATTTTGAGTTGTAGTGAACTTGTATTTCGATTGTGCTTGTAACATAACAGCTCTGAAATATACGTTATCTTGACAATGATTTATACCAGAGCAAACAAGAACATTGTCATAATATATTAGCTTTGAAATAAATACAATTGAGTTCTTTATATTATTTCACTTTGTACAATAGATCAGAGCATGACAGGTCATGTCCACTGACGTCTCTGTCCACAGGTGTCCACAGATGTCCACAGATGTCCACAGATGTCCACAGGTGCCCACAGGTGTTCCCTGACGTCTCTGACATAAGGAAAAGCTGGTGCAGCTGTCCTCGTGCCCGTGCTCTGTGGCCTGGTGGTGGCGCTCTGTGGCCTGGTGGTGGTGCTCTCACGCCTGGTGGTGGCGCTTTGTGGCCTGGTGGTGGCGCTCTGTGGCCTGGTGGTGGCGCTCTGTGGCCTGGTGGTGGCGCTCTGTGGCCTGGTGGTGGTGCTCTGTGGCGGCCTCCTGCTCTGTGCGGCGCTCGTGCTTGAGGCGCAGGTGCTTGTCGCAGTGGTTGCTGAAGGACTGCAGCTTGGCGAAGGTCTTGTTGCAGACGCGGCAGTGGTACGGCCGGTAGCCGGAGCGGGTGCGCAGCCGTTTGCACAACCTGAAGTAGGTGGAGCGCATGAAGGTCCGGCAGCACACGCCGCACTTCAGGTCGTCCGCTCCACCTGCGGGCTGCGCGCGTCGGCTGAGGGTAGCGGACGGCCTCCGGAGGTCAGGCCTGCATCAGAGATGAAAAGCCTTTCAATATTTATTTACTTACTGAATATTATAGCAGTTTTATATATATATATATATATATATATATATACATATACTGTATATATATATATATATATACATATACTGTATATATATATTATATATATACATATACTGTATATATATATTATATATATACATATACTGTATATATATATTATATATATATACACACACTGTATATGTGGTGCCTCCTGCAGGTAAAATCCTGGTCGATTCTGGCCTCAGAAGCTGAGCAGGGTCTGGTTTTTACACATTACCTAGAATTCAATTCAATTCAGAATGAGTCTGGTGTGTGTGTGTAAATGGTTGGTGGTGGTGAGAGGGGGCAATGGTACCGCGTGGTTGCTTCGCTTCTGTCAGTCTGCCCCAAGACAGCTGAGGCTGTAATAGTAGTTTATCACCACCGTGTGTGGAATGAAAAAATATTGCCGTAAAGCAGAAAAAGCATTGCATTATTATTATTACTATTATTAATCATGTTTATTAAAAGAGCAACCCTTGTTAGTATCAGGAACTAAAGAATTGGCACAAACTTGCTCTGCCATCCCAGACCTACAGGCTGCACCCCCTACCTGTCAGGGAGACTATTCAGTCCGGGTCTACAGCCTCAGTCCTGGGTCTACAACTTCAGTCCTGGGTCTACGGCCTTAGTCCTGGGTCTACGGCCTTAGTCCTGGGTCTACGGCCTTAGTCCTGGGTCTACGGCCTTAGTCCTGGGTCTACGGCCTTAGTCCTGGGTCTACGGCCTTAGTCCTGGGTCTACGGCCTTAGTCCTGGGTCTACGGCCTTAGTCCTGGGTCTACGGCCTTAGTCCTGGGTCTACGGCCTTAGTCCTGGGTCTACGGCCTTAGTCCTGGGTCTACAGCCTTAGTCCTGGGTCTACAGCCTCAGTCCTGGGTCTACAGCCTCAGTCCTGGGTCTACAGCCTCAGTCCTGGGTCTACAGCTTCAGTCCTGGATCTACAGCCTCAGTCCAGGGTCTACAGCTTCAGTCCTGGGTCCACAGCCTCAGTCCTAGATCTACAGCCTCAGTCCTGGGTCTACAGCTTCAGTCCTGGATCTACAGCCTCAGTCCAGGGTCTACAGCTTCAGTCCTGGGTCTACAGCTTCAGTCCTGGGTCTACAGCCTTAGTCCTGGGTCTACAGACTCAGTCTTGGGTCTACAGCCTCAGTCCTGGGTCTACAGCCTCAGTCCTGGATCCCGCTCCCTGTGGCCCACCTCACCTGTTGGCGTGGCGCTGCACGTGCGCCACCATGCCTGACTTTTGGGTGAAAGTCTTGGAGCACAGGGAGCATTGGAAGGGCCGCTCTCCAGAGTGGATCCTGCGGTGGGTCTTCAGGTGCGACAAGCGCCCGAACCTCTTGCCGCACTCGGGGCACTTGAACGGCCGCTCGCCCGAGTGGATCATGCGGTGCACTTCCATGTGAGACTTCTGCTTGAAGTTCTTCCCGCAGATGGCGCAGGGAAACTTGCGGTCTTTGCGGTCCTTGGCGTGGCCGGCCAAGTGCAGGCTGAGGTGAGCGGAGGAGATGAAGGTCTTGTGGCATATGTGGCAGGACTGCGGCTCCAGCGGGACGCGCCTGCACAGCCTGCTGCGGGGGCCGGCGCTGCCCCCGTCCAGCATGGGGCTGTCGATCACCATGGCGACGCAAGACGTGTCAACGCTGAAAGTGAAGCGATGAGAGTTACCATCAAAGAGTCTTTTTGGTCTGTCATCAAAACACTTTTAAAGTATAGAGTTGTGCTATACTTAATATTGACAGGGGATTATCAGGGGAAATGTCAGTGTTGCATCAGCAGTTACAGAACACAGCACAAGATGAACAATAATTATAAGATAAAATAACATCTCTAACTTTAGCAGAATAAAGGAGAAAGTCTAAAATACTGTATATTTTAAACTGGTTACTCAATGAATGAATGATGAATGCCCACTGGGTTTTTTGTTGTTTGTTGTTCCTTGTTGACAGTGGTAATCCAGGACATGCATTAACATTTATGGACATTTGCCCATTGTGGACCGATCACTGTGTTTTTATCACTGCATTTCCTGTGTTTCATAACAACTGCTATGATTTAGGGCTCTGCAAATCAATTGGCTCGAATGCTCAGACTCTGAAGTCACGGTCAATGTTGAACCTTTGTGACTTATATTGTGTTAAATTTAGATTTTCAAGCACATGTTTTTTAAATTATAATTACTTTCTTTTCTTTTCATTTTGTTTTGCTTGTTTATGGTGTAACGTACAATAAACAATACCTTTTGGTTTGAGATTTCCGAGGTTGTTCCAGGAATCTGCTTTTCCCCTAATCTATTATAAAATACAACCCATGGTCCCATTCTGAAGGCAAACCCATAACTCTAAATTTACCCAATACTAATTTAATTTCGGGAAATTTGCTTTCACTGTGGCATTGTGCTCAGACTAAACATATCTACAAAATATCCTTTAAAGGCGCATTTGCGGTCTGTGCGCATCAAGAATTTCACCTCAAAGTGATTGAATGAAACGTCGGCCTATACTTGAACATGAACGTGCAGCAGACACAATACAAGCACGCGCATGCAGGAGGACGCGGACACGAGCATGCACTACGCAGTTACATACTGCCTTTATCCCAGGATCTGCCAAAGCTGCCCGCCCCAAAGCCCGCATCCCGAAGCCTGCATCCCGAGGCCCGCACGCCGCTGCAGGGAGGGGGGTGGTGGTGGTGGTTAGCCCTGGGTGTGCGCTGTGGACAGAGGAGGAGGAGGAGGGTCACGGTGACTGCAGCGCCCCCTAGTGACAGGAGGAGTACTGCTGCAGATGTGTCCTTGTATTTATTTTTTATATTTTTTAATTTTTTTTTTTTCCATCCTGAAATACAATTGCAATTCCATCCAGAGACATCAGACGCAAATCCAACATACTGCTGCTAATGTACAGATGTAAACATACTGCTGCTAATGCACAGATGTAAACATACTGCTGCTAATGTACAGATGTAAACATACTGCCGCTAATGTACAGATGTAAACATACTGCTGCTAATGTAGATGTAAACATACTGCTGCTAATGTACAGATGTAAACATACTGCTGCTAATGCACAGATGTAAACATACTGCTGCTAATGTACAGATGTAAACATACTGCTGCTAATGTACAGGTGTAAACATACTGCTGCTAATGTACAGATGTAAACATACTGCTGCTAATGTACAGATGTAAACATACTGCTGCTAATGCACAGATGTAAACATACTGCTGCTAATGTACAGATGTAAACATACTGCTTCTAATGTACAGGTGTAAACATACTGCTGCTAATGTACAGATGTAAACATACTGCTGCTAATGCACAGATGTAAACATACTGCTGCTAATGCACGGATGTAAACATACTGCTGCTAATGTACAGATGTAAACATACTGCTGCTAATGTACAGATGTAAACATACTGCTGCTAATGTACAGATGTAAACATACTGCTGCTAATGTACAGATGTAAACATACTGCTGCTAATGTACAGATGTTAACATACTGCTGCTAATGTACAGATGTAAACATACAGCTGCTAATGTACAGATGTAAACATACTGCTGCTAATGTACAGATGTAAACATACTGCTGCTAATGTACAGATGTAAACATTAACATACTGCTGCTAATGTACAGATGTAAACATACTGCTGATAATGTACAGATGTAAACATACTGCTGTTAACATGTACAGATGTAAACATACTGCTGTTAACATGTACAGATGTAAACATACTGCTGCTAACATGTACAGATGTAAACATACTGCTGCTAATGCACAGATGTAAACATACTGCTGCTAATGTACAGATGTAAACATACTGCTGTTAACATGTACAGATGTAAACATACTGCTGCTAACATGTACAGATGTAAACATACAGCTGCTAATGTACAGATGTAAACATACTGCTGCTAATGTACAGATGTAAACATTGACATACTGCTGCTAATGTACAGATGTAAACATACTGCTGATAATGTACAGATGTAAACATACTGCTGTTAACATGTACAGATGTAAACATACTGCTGCTAACATGTACAGATGTAAACATACTGCTGCTAATGCACAGATGTAAACATACTGCTGCTAATGTACAGATGTAAACATACTGCTGTTAACATGTACAGATGTAAACATACTGCTGCTAACATGTACAGATGTAAACATACAGCTGCTAATGTACATATGAAAACACACTGCTGCTAATGTACAGATGTAAACATACAGCTGCTAATGTACAGATGTAAACATACTGCTGCTAACATGTACAGATGTAAACATACTGCTGCTAACATGTACAGATGTAAACATACAGCTGCTAATGTACATATGAAAACATACTGCTGCTAATGTACAGATGTAAACATACTGCTGCTAATGCACAGATGTAAACATACTGCTTCTAACATGTACAGATGTAAACAAACTGCTGCTAATGTACAGATGTAAACATACTGCTGCTAATGTACATATGAAAACATACTGCTGCTAACATGTACAGATGTAAACATACTGCTGCTAACATGTACAGATGTAAACATACTGCTGCTAATGTACAGATGTAAACATACTGCTGTTAACATGTACAGATGTAAACATACTGCTGCTAATGCACAGATGTAAACATACTGCTTCTAACATGTACAGATGTAAACATACTGCTGCTAACATGTACAGATGTAAACATACTGCTGCTAATGTACAGATGTAAACATACTGCTGCTAACATGTACAGATGTAAACATACTGCTGCTAATGTACAGATGTAAACACACTGCTGCTAACATGTACAGATGTAAACATACTGCTGCTAATATGTACAGATGTAAACATATACTGAGGCTGTCGCTGATTATTACAATTGTTATCTTTTTAGAATGATCCATTTTTTTCTTATTTTTTTTGCTGCTACTGGACACTTGAATTTCTCCTACAGGGATCAATAAAGTATCTATCTATCTATCAATCTATCTATATAACTACATATTGCTTCCACTAGAATACACAGTACTTTATACTAATCTTATGTTCAAGATAGCGATGTTTTACTTGTTATTTGATGCTAGAGTTGGAGATTTTGTTTATTTTAATTACTATAGTTATTGGTTACTTATCTTGTGCTTTGTGCTCCTCATTCCTACTTTACAGTATTTATAGTTTATTTGGTTGGGACAGTACATGTATGAACACATCACTCTGGATTGTAGCCATGGGCTAATTTGCGTCCGTTGTCCCACATTCACACTCACTCATTCACCCTGAACTATTGCAAATGTTTTTAGTGGTAGGGGAAACCGGAGTACCTGGAGGAAACCTATGTAAACACGGGGAGAACATGCAAACTCCACCCACTGTTCTGTAACTTGTGATGCAACACTGACATTTCCCCACTGTGGAACGAATTAAGGATCTCTTAATTGTAAGTCCCTCCACAGACTGAGGCAGGTGAATTTATCTATATACAGTGCCTTTCGAAAGTATTCGGCCCCCTTGAACCTTTCAACATTTTGCCACATTTCAGGCTTCAAACATAAAGGTATAAAATTTACATTTTTTGTCATGAATCAACAACAAGTGGGACACAATCGTGAAGTGGAACGAAACTTATTGGATAATTTAAACTTTAAAAAAAAAAAATTTAAAACTGAAAAGTGGGGCGTGCAATATTATTCGGCCCCTTTACTTTCAGTGCAGCAAACTCACTCCAGAAGTTCAGTGAGGATCTTTGAATGATCCAATGTTGTCCTAAATGACTGATGATGATAAATAGAATGCACCTGTGTGTAATCAAGTCTCCGTATAAATGCACCTGCTCTTTGATAGTCTCAGGGTTCTGTTTAAAGCGCAGAGAGAACCATGAAGACAAAGGAACACACCAGGCAGGTCCGAGAAACTGTTGTGGAGAAGTTTAAAGCCGGATTTGGATACAAAAAGATTTCCCAAGCTTTAAACATCTCAAGGAGCACTGTGCAAGCAGTTATATTGAAATGGAAGGAGTATCAAACCACTGCAAATCTACCAAGACCCGGCCGTCCCTCCAAGCTTTCATCCCAAACAAGGAGAAGACTGATCAGAGATGCAGACAAGAGGCCCATGATCACTCTGGATGAACTGCAGATAACTACAGCTGAGGTGGGAGAGTCTGTCCATAGGACAACAATCAGTCGTGCACTGCACAAATCTGGCCTTTATGGAAGAGTGGCCATTTCTCAAAGATATCCAATAAAAGTCTCTTAAAGTTTGCCACAAGCCACCTGGGAGACACACCAAACATGTGGAAGAAGGTGCTCTGGTCAGATGAAACCAAACTCGAACTTTTTGGCCACAATGCAAAACGATATGTTTGGCGTAAAAGCAACACAGCTCATCACCCTGAACACACCATCCCCACCTCAGCTGTAGTTATCTGCAGTTCATCCAGAGTGATCATGGGCCTCTTGGCTGTATCTCTGATCAGTCTTCTCCTTGTTTGAGATGAAAGTTTGGAGGGACGGCCGGGTCTTGGTAAATTTGCAGTGGTCTGATACTCCTTCCATTTCAATATAATTGCTTGCACAGTGCTCCTTGAGATGTTTAAAGCTTGGGAAATATTTTTGTATCCAAATCTGGCTTTAAACTTCTCCACAACAGTATCTCGGACCTGCCTGGTGTGTTCCTTTGTCTTCATGGTTCTCTCTGCGCTTTAAACAGAACCCTGAGACTATCAAAGAGCAGGTGCATTTATACGGAGACTTGATTACAAACAGGTGCATTCTATTTATCATCATCAGTCATTTAGGACAACATTGGATCATTCAAAGATCCTCACTGAACTTCTGGAGTGAGTTTGCTGCACTGAAAGTAAAGGGGTCGAATAATATTGCACGCCCCACTTTTCAGTTTTTTATTTGTTAAAAAAGTTTAAATTTTCCAACAAATTTCGTTCCACTTCACGATTGTGTCCCACTTGTTGTTGATTCATGACAAAAAATTAAAATTTTATATCTTTCTGTTTGAAGCCTGAAATGTGGCGAAATGTTGAAAGGTTCAAGGGGGCCGAATACTTTCGCAAGGCACTGTATCTATGTATATCTATCCGTCTATTAGAATTGGCTGAAAATAACATGTGTACATTAAGAAAACATTTGACTTGTTTAGTGAAACAGGTGAACATCACAAATAAATCACACCATGTACCTTATCCGTATGCTTTCCTTTTAGTATTTGTAAAGAAGACATGGTAAAACATAAATAAATCCTGGGTGTCCATCCTGTTGCTGTGACTGGGAAATTCAATAACATTATCTATGCATCGATATTCAAAAGTACTCTTCCATAGGATTGTTTTGTTTATGGATTCATGTATAATGCTGGCTTATCTCACTTGTTAAAATCCCATTTGTTTCCTTGACAACAAAAGAAAAACCACCAGTGTGTCGTGTGTGACAGTAAAAAGGGTGATGTCTCTTCTTATTTTATCTTAACTCACTGACTGCTAGGCATTTTCTGATTTGAGAAGTGCATTCTGCCAGCAATTTCAGGTGATTTGACCCAACTTTGAAGTGCCACAGAATATTCATTTTTTAGACGATGTAAACACCAAGGGCACCAAATTAAAGATTAACCTCTCTGCTTTACTCTGAAAAAAAACAGTTTGTTTCTACCTCTTACCGTTCTTGAGCTATTCGCCATAGAACAAAGCATACTTTCACCCATAACACCTGGTCTGAGCAAGAAAACAGAGAAAACGAGCTGTATGTAAACAGGAACATATCAAGCAGAAAAGAGACTTTTAGATGCATTTTTGCTGCTTTAAAGTTTAGTGACAACTCAAAACATCTTCACACTTGTTCCATTACGAAAATTATAAAAACATGACTCTGAAATAATACTTTTGATGGCAAATTGTTGGCAATTTATTCACAGATAGAAAATTTAACTTTCTTCTATTCCATCAACCAAAACGTCAAGATCAATAAAACTATAGCTGTATAAAATAGAATGAAGCGTGTGAATTTGAGTGTGTGTGTGTGAATGTCAGTGTGCGAGTGAGTGTCTGTGTGAGTGAGTGTCTGTGTGTGTGTCTGTGTGCGTGTGAGTGTTCGTGAGTGTGTGTATGAGTGAGTTTATCTGCTTTTCAGTCCTCCCAGTAGTTCAGCTTTGAGTTGTAGAGGTTGAAACACTGTGTGCAACGGAACACGACACGCTGTGTACCATTTGTAGTTCTCCCTCCGTGAAGAAGAGCTCCAGAAAGTCTGGATCAGATGAATCCAGCTCCAGAAAGTCTGGATCAGATGAATCCAGCTCCAGAAAGTCAGCTGGATCAGATGAATCCAGCTCCAGAAAGTCAGCTGGATCAGATGAATCCAGCTTCGCAGCCTCTGTCCGCAGTCTCTGAGGTCCAGGAGCTCCTGTGAAGGGCAACTGACTCGTCTCCCACTGATCCTCCTGTCAGCCATCTTCCCCAGAGCTTCTGGGTGACGAACGTGCTGGAAATTTGATACACACAATAACTATATTATACAGTGAATTTGTTACAATAAATCAATACATAAAATACAATACAATACAATTTATTCTTGTATAGCCCTAGGTCACAACAGAAGTCATCTCAGAGGACTTAACAAAACCATTGAAATCACCAACACAGGTCAGAGAATCAACAGTTAAAACACATGAAGAATACAGTATAAAGCACACACAGAAGAAAATGTCCATACATGTTGTAGAATGCTAAAGTGTCCTGATCATCACCAATCCTTTCTGTTGGACACTAACTGTCCAACAAGACCCTCCTGCATCGACAAGGAAAAACTCTTAAAAAACCCAGTGGGAAAAAGTGAGAAACCTTGGAGGAGAACTAGGGAATACAAAATACAATGAAGGCCTTCCTCCCACATTATTGACTGACTACTTTTGGACCAAACACAGTATTATTATATTATACTATACTATATTATTATTATATTATATTGCCATGGGATGTACAAGAATATAAATAGTAGTCCTTTTACCTTTTTTGTGCACAGTAACTGCCTCTCGATGCACCACCTGTAAATAATATAAATTTGTAAATCACTATACCAGGAGAATATATACAAAAATATGTACAATGGTATGAGGAGGCATTATCTTTACCTCCATGCCCTGTCAACCCCAATGGGGGAGGGCTCTTTTATCAGAATCTGTGAATGAACACATTTCATTTAGTCAGAGCTATGTCACTGCAACAAGATATTCAAGTATGAAATAACTAAACATAAAAATAATAAATACAACAATGATAAAACGCATAACTGGCATTTACTAAAGAAACAGTAGGATTTGAGCGCTGTGTTACTTTGCAGATCAAAGCAAGTTTCCGCGCCTTTCCCTCCTCTCAAGTTAGCATATTCTTGGCAATTTAGCAAGTTCTTACCTTCGACTCTTTGTGGAGCTTCTGGAGAGGATGCTCTGCTGGATTGAGACTGCAACCACTCATCCGATAAATCATGATCAGGTTTGCTGAACGAATCCGAGGCATCAGTAACAACAGCAGCTGATACGCTGCGAGAGGCGGAAGGTGTGTCTCTGCTCGGGGCTCTTGCTCCGCGCAAATGTAGCTGCAGAGACGGACCTCCACCCGGGTCTCCACTCTCTCCCCTCTCGACCTCACCCACTGATCCGCGAGTCAATCTCTGAAGCAGTGTACACTGCTTATAACTATTCTTTTTCGCCATCACTCTTGCTATACTATTGCTAAACTAGATCGCTGATCCGTCTCAATGCTACGCTATCATCGCTCGCTCTGCTACAGCAGCACGCTCTCCAACACTCCCACACTCCTCCTCCTCCTCGCCAATGACTTATGACCTCTCCTGTGGTGCAATACTGCATCCTAATGGTGTTGATTTATCATTACAGGTACATTTGCACTATATATCAGTATTGTGGGTCATTCACAAGGTGCGCCAGACATTACTGTAGCCTCCCGTGTAATAACATGAAAAACTCGTCAAACTCGTCATGGGCAGTGAGCGTTACTATTCAACATGACGAGTTTTGTCGTCATGGGCAGTGAATGAGTTAAACTTCTTACATGTGTTGAGTTGTGCTATACAAAAAAACTGCAGCTGTTCACTCCTGTTAAGTTTCTGTTTCGCTCTAATGAAACTTGAGTGAGTTTCGTTTTCTGACAAACACAACGTGAGAAGGACGTGCGCAAGAAATGAAACCGGGACTTTTGCATGGATTTTGGGATGCGCCCGTGCTGGCCTGTGATTGGTCCACATGTTTTCTTTATAAAGCACGCGCTCTCCTCCTCCTGCCACTGCTCAGGGCTCGCGACCACACCAGGTGAGGCACGCGCTGCTAATGATTCAGAATAACTTTGTGTATGACGTCCTGACTTTTTATTCTTAGAAATGTTGTGTAGGACGTCAGTGGCTCTCTGTGTGTGTGGCGTTTGTGGCATGGATCTATTGTAATCACGGTTTGTGGTCATTGCATTTCCTGTGTTTGAACTGTTTGATTTTCTCATCTGTGTTTAGTCCTCGGAGATAACTACTGTTGTGATTTAGGGCTGAAAAAAAATATATATTAATTGAATTGACGTCATGACTTCAGTAACTAAATCCTGTGTATGTGAAATGTGCTGAACTGTTCTGTACAGTTAGTGAAATACCATTTTTATTCTTTTGGATTTAGACAAGAGACGAGATCTAGACGAGAGCTTTGGCCGTAACTTGGCAAAGACAGAAAGACCGCAGCAGGAGCTCTGTCAGTACTTTGTCAGTGTGCCCCAGGGCAGCTGTGGCTACAGTAGTTTATCACTACTGTGTTTAAGGGGCGTTCACACCGGACTTAACTTCGGCGTCAAAAGCGTCAGGTTTGCATTGAAAGTGAATGGTGAAGCACGTCAGGTGAAGCCGAGGGGCCCGGTGTAACGCCGAGATACACTTCCTTGAAGAGATGCACTTCCTCAGCTGTTTATGATGTAATGCAAACCTGCGCATGCGCGTCTCACGGCAACCGAAGCATACCAAGATGGCGGACCGTGAATTGCTTTAAAAGTTGAAATACGAACGAATTAAGACACAAATGTCACTTTTAATGCAATTTGAGGCGAGATGTTGATGGTCCCGTTTTGTCACATGTGGGTTTTAAGAGTCAGTTTTGTGTAAAGTTTAGTTTAAGCAGTCAACTGCGCCTGTGAAACCACAAAGCTAATGTTTTCATAGCAGTCCGCGGCTGCTGACGTAGGCTGATGACGCGTCCTGTGGCCACTCTACACTCTACACTGGTCTGTCGGGTTGATAATGGAAATAATAAATTTCATTCAATACATGTATCGTACTGTATTTAATATGATTAACAATAGTGTGTTCAAACAAAATATTTAATTAGATTGATTTTTTTCCCCATTTTCCATTATCAACCCGACAGACCAGTGTAGAGTGTAGAGTGGCCACAGGACGCGTCATCAGCCTACGTCAGCAGCCGCGGACTGCTATGAAAACATTAGCTTTGTGGTTTCACAGGCGCAGTTGACTGCTTAAACTAAACTTTGCACGAAACTTTGACTCTTAAAACCCACATGTGACAAAACAGAACCATCAACATCTCGCCTCAAATTGCATTAAAAGTGGCATTCGTGTCTTAATTCGTTCGTATTTCAACTTTTAAAGCAATTCACGGTCCGCCATCTTGGTATGCTTCGGTTGCCGTGAGATGCGCATGCGCAGCTTTGCATTACATCATAAACAGCTGAGGCAGTGCATCTCTTCAAGACAGTGTATCTCGGCGTTAAGGGGCGTTCACACCGGACTTAACTTCGGCGTCAAAAGCGTCAGGTTTGCATTGAAAGTGAATGGTGAAGCGCGTCAGGTGAAGCCGAGAGCCCCGGCGTCACTTGACGCGCGTCAAAAGCTTCAAGAGTCGCGCGTACTACGCGCTCACTTGAAGCTTTTGACGCGCGAAACGCTCGCGTATCACAACAATCCCTTTGACGCCGAAGTTGAGCAAAGCTGAGCTTTTGAAGCTTTGACGCGGGCTTCAACCAATCAGGAGACGAGGAGCAGCAGCAGCAGCAGAGGGTTTGTCTCTGTCATGAAGAGAAGTCATGTAGCTGCTGGTGTTTTATTGTTATTAGTAATATTATTTGTATGAGTAGTAACATTCTGAGTAACAAAATCATTGTACACATGCTGTGTAGTAAACGTAGTTTATTTAAAATAAGAACATGCTGACGATGAGTCTGGCTCAGAACAAGGCAGCTCCGGGCGGGCGAGAGGCAGGGAGAGGCAGGGAGAGGCGAGAGCGAGGCGGGGAGAGGCTAGCTCCGGGGTTTGAGAACTCAAACCGGGCGAGTGACATGCGGAAGTACCGCTGAAAGCGAGACTCCTCCGTACGCAGCTCCTGGAGTAAATGACGGAACTCTGCAAACACTGCAGCCTCTCAAGTCTGTGGTGAACCCAGAACATGTTTTGTTGAAGCCCTACAACGTTATTTTGCTTTATATAACAAATAAAGGCTCGCTGCTCATTGAAAAATCCACCGCTGTCCTGACTACAGACAACAGAGAAGCTCCTCCCACCGGCGTCAGGCGCGTCACTCGCGTCAAAAGCTTCAAGCACCAAAATGACAAAACTATCCCGGCGTCAGTTGAAGCGCGTCAAAAGCTTTTTGAAGCTTTTGGTCTGAACGCGCCTTTACACCTGTATAACAAGCTTCAAAAGTCGCGCGTAATACGCGCTCACTTGAAGCTTTTGACGCGCGAAACGCTCGCGTATCACAACAATCCCTCTGACGCCGAATATGAGCAAAGCTGAGCTTTTGAAGCTTTGACGCGGGCTTCAACCAATCGGGAGACGAGGAGGAGCAGCAGCAGCAGAGGGTCTGTCTCTGTCATGGAGAGAAGTCATGTATCTGCTGCTGCTGTTTTATTGTCATTTTTGTTATTGAGTGGCTGCATAGACTATGCAGCCACTATATGCTCTCCTACTGTTTATTCTTCTTCCACTTCCGCCAGATTTTGGCACTTTTCAACGCTTTCACCAAATTCAACAAATTATACATCGTTACGACCGGCTTCACCGTCTCATTATTGCTATTACTTTTCACACTTCCACCTTTTGCACTTTTTCAGATATTAACAAAAGTTCAAGCACTTTTTCCCATAGACTTACATTGGACCAGTGCAACAGATTACTCCCCATACAACACATTATCACACTAACAATTCATTACCACAGATACAATACATTACAACATCTTACAACACTAACAGCACCTTACAACACTTTCAGCCCCTTACAACTGCATTCTTCTAATTTCATCTTCTTCACTTCTTCCCTTCATCCCCTTCTTCCCCTTCTTCCTCTTCTTCTTCTTTCCTCTTCTTCCCTTTTCTTTCTTCTTCTTTCCCTTCTTCTTCCTTCTTCATCCCTAACCCTTCCAACATCTATGCAGCCACTCACAATGGCTTCAGCCATTGTACCATTTCTAGTTAGTAATATTATTTGTATGAGTAGTAACGTTCTGAGTAACAAAAATCATTGTACACATGCTGTGTAGTAAACGTAGTTTATTTAATATAAGAACAGGCTGACGATGAGTCTGGCTCAGAGCAAGGCAGGGAGAGGCGAGCGAGAGCCGGGGAGAGGCAGGGAGAGGCGAGAGCGAGGCGAGAAGAGGCGAGCCCGGGGTTTGAGAACTCAGACTGGGCGAGTGACATAAGGAAGTACCGCTGAAAGCGAAACTCCTCCGTACGCAGCTCCTGGAGTAAATGACGGAACTCTGCAAACACTGCAGCCTCTCAAGTCTGTGGTGAACCCAGAACATGTTTTGTTGAAGCCCTACAACGTTATTTTGCTTTATATAACAAATAAAGGCTCGCTGCTCATTGAAAAATCCACCGCTGTCCTGACTACAGACAACAGAGAAGCTCCTCCCACCGGCGTCAGGCGCGTCACTCGCGTCAAAAGCTTCAAGCACCAAAATGACAACTATACACACCTGTGACAGTTGAAGCGCGTCAAAAGCTTTTTGAAGCTTTTGGTCTGAACGCGCCTGAGTGAAAGAAAACCGAAGCGCCTTTTAGCGTCCAGAAAGTGCTGTATAAAAGCAATGTACTATTATCAAATGGACACTTTATTGACCCCCGTAGGAGAAATTCAGGTGTCCAGCAGCAGAAACGTATCCAAACACACACAACAAATGATAAATAAATAAATCTAAATCAGAGGTGTCCAAACCGGTCCAGAAAGGGCCGCTGTGGCTGCAGACTTTCTATCAGACCCAAGGAAATGGGTGGAGTATGTTCTGCTCCTGCTGGATCTGATAGAAAATCGGCAGCCACAGCGGACCTTTCTGGACCGGTTTGGACACCTCTGATCTAAATAAAGCTGACAATAGTATTAAGGTCACAGCAGCAGAGGTTCGGAGCTAATTGGTTTGGACCAGAGTGAAATTCGGAATGCTTTATTAGCATTAAAAACTAAAAAATCCTTCCTCCAGTGGATTTCCTCTTGATCTGTTTGGTTGGGACCATCCTCTCTGCTCTGGTCTGAATCAGCCTTAAACCATGAACACTTTTCTGCAGTAACATTTACAAATATTTCTTTTTCTTGCTTTTTTCTATTGTAAAACACAAACCAACTGTTTCAGAGACTTACAACTTGCTGCTGTTTTCAGCGCATTCAAAAGTGTGGAAAGAGAAGAACGGCCTGATCCTAAATGTGTCTGAAACTCAACAGATGATAGACAGAGAAATGCAGCTTTTCATAGGTCCTCAAGTTCATTATTTGTTATAGTGTCACATCGTTCAGAGAGCAGCGAGGAATATTGGCCCTTCTCTTATACAGTGGTGTGTGAGAAGATGGTCCTGAACCAGAGCAGACACTGACCTCACTCATGAGTTTTAGCTGCAATTGTGTAACTGGACAGATACAAACATTCTGACTCCATTTCTCCATCGTTCTGTGAGAAATGTGATCTTTATGTGCAATAATATAGAAAACTATGTTATACTTATTCATGATGGTCCTTTGCTGGTCTGAACAGGTCTGTACTACAGCACCAGGTGCACATGGTGCCTTCACTGTGGATACTCTGGTCCAGTTCATGGTTTTGTGATTGAACCAAGATCATTGTCCGCTGTCCTATTCTGGTCTGCTGTCCTATTCTGGTCCGCTGTCCCCTTCTGGTCCTCTGTTCCCATCGTTTGTCCAAGGTAAAGGTATATACTTTATGTCAAGAGGCAATAAAGACTTATCTAATCTACTTTAGTAATCTGATCCCTGTAACTCATCCGTGTGGCATTACTTTGAAATGAGATTAAAGTCTCCCAATACCACCAAGTAATATGTGTGTAAGTACCAGTAGGGGCGGGTTTCGGCTCAAAAGTGGCCAAAATGACGGACGCTGACATGCTTGCAATACCACCCCGGGCCGATGGGGGTGGACCCAGAAGTAGAATTAGCCAATGCTAACATATAGCATTGGCGGACCTCTTGAAAACGTCTTTACAGGATGGTCCAAAAGCTGGCTCTTGGCCCAAAGCTCCGTTCCACATGTGTGTCAATGCTTTTTGGACCACTCTGGTTTAGTCGCTGTGAATTTTTGAAGTCTCTCGTTCAAATGAATGGAGCTGCGCCGGCTGACTCATGCGCAGATGCGTTTTTTCACAATTTTCTTGTGGGCGGGACCACTCGCGGCCATTTTGGATTGCTCCAGTAGAGCAAATTTGTTGGCCCATTAGTTAGAACGGCAGAGATAGGCGTGACTCTGTCCATTAATATATACAGTCTATGGTAAGTACTAATGTTAGTACTTAGTATAATAAGATAAATAAGTAGCACAGTCAGGGTGCAGTGATGTCACATGTGGTTAAACTGATTTCTTAATGTACTGTCATCTGCCTAAGTCTTTGATCTGTCTGGTTTTTCTGTCCTCAGTCCGATCTGTCCTCACAGGGAGTGTCCTCAGATGGAAGATGAGTGCCAAAGCCAAGAAGAAACACAGGTGAGGGCTGTGCCATCATGACAAAAATATTGAATTGTGGATATTCTGACAAACATAAAAACTCAATCAGTCCAACCAAAAGTACACCACTGCAAAAAATGATATAATAATTGCTGAAAGATGTATGGGAGGAGTTTCTACTTCTGGGTGGATCATCAAGACTATTTGTCCTCCCAGCTGTCAATCATTCTGGTGCTACGTGCTCGTCAAATAAGACCAGAGAGTTTGGATCAAAAAGTGGAAAGGGCGGTTCTTTCGTAAAATTTGGGGAAATCCTCCTTTTATACCTTTTGTGTTTTTATTTTATCTATTTTTGTTATCAATCTTTTCATCTTAATCTGAGCACATATTTGACTGTGTTAAAAGAAGCTTCTCCAATGGGACAAATACATTTAGTCTTATTTAAAGAACTACTCAAGGGAGACATTTCTGTCTTTTAAAACAATATAATTTTGCGCTTTTCGAGCAATTACTTTTCATCACTTTTTGTAGTAAAGATGTATAAATAGAAGTACTTGATATAATATTGAATAATGTATTGAGAAAATAAATGTATGCGAGAACCATTCCAGAGAGACGGTAGATGTGAAGGTTGAGTGGTCCGAATGACAACACAACCAATGCGGCTGTGTGTCCTTGGGCAAGACACTTAACCAGTGTCTTCTGGGTGTGTGTGAATGGATGATTGGTTGCCTGATGTGAAGCACTTTGATCTCCTTGAAAAGTACGAAAGTGGTGCATAACTGTGGCCATCTACGACCACTTTTATCTTTTATTTCCTGTGTGGCACTGCTGATCCTCTGTTTCATACGACACGGGACTGAGTGAGAAGCACTCGGGCCTCACAGCAACAAGGTCACAGGTTTGAATCTCTGTAGAGTTTCTCTCGGTGTCGAGGTGGGTTTCCTCCGGGCACTCATCCATAATAAGTACATCCTCCAGCTCCAGTCGTGACGAGAGACATCTGCAGATGGGTCCTTGTTGGCAGAGGTGATCCAGCAGCAGCATCGCGTCGTGAACCCGAATAAAACTTATTCATGCGATTACACGTAATCAACTCGGCTGCAGAGCTGGGTAATTTATTAACACGCCCATCAGTAAACATAAATACCATCGCAAACATTCATATATATATATATATATATATATATATTATATATATATATATAGTAATAGTGAGAGCACCAACTCAACAGTCCTGTAGTGACCACTTTAAAGAGGGTTTTGTCCTGAAAAACGTCAGAACCAGATTTTTCAGTGTGTGTGTGTTGTGTCCAGGGGCTTTGGGCCGACTGCACCCCCGTTCCTGGACTATCTCAAAGACATCCTGCGACGCTACCCTGACGGCGGACAGATCCTTAAGGTACGCCATCCAACAGCACCATCCATGCTGCCGTCTGTAAACGCTCATCAGGTTATATTCAACAGGAACTGATTCAAAATGCTGATGACGCCAACGCCACTGAAGTCAGATTCATCCACGACGACAGAAGCTACGGGACACAGAGCCTCTGCAACCAACACTTGGCAAAATACCAAGGTGCCAAATACATATGACTGGTATATTTAACCCCTGGTAACCACCCCTGACCCAGAAAGAGGGCATGAAAATAATAATCCACGACTCAGACGTTTAATCCGCTTATACCATGGTCCTGTGAATTTAATTGTGTAACATGTTTATTGACTTTACTACTACTGAGGTTTATTCATATAGCGCATTTTACAGACCAAGGTCGCCCAAAGCACGTTACGATTGTTCAGAGTTTAGATATTTATCCCATTCTCTCCACACACGGCGATGATCGAACACACTGGCGCATCAAAGCCCCAACCAACACCATTCACTCACTCATTTCATTCATACCTATTGAACTGGCCAAATATGCTTAAGTATAGGGTTTATTTAACAAGTCTAAAACAAAACTTTTGCCTCAACAACAGTCGTAAAGCGAAATGGGAACTACTTTTTAGTAAGACAGACCAAATAGGTATTGTTGCTTTTCGTTCTCCTCTTCTTCCCGTTCCTCAAAGGTTTTATGTTCAAATTCACCTCAAAATTCATGTTATCTGGTGCTATTGGGCCCTGTCTCTATCCCCACACTGAACCCTACTCTCCTCTACAAAGTGTGCATTTGTTTGAAGTGTACCCAAGGGTTTGAGTGTGCAGGTTACTAGCATGCAAAAAAGGCTTTGGGACAGTGCAGGTTAAGTCATCGATTTGACAAGAGATGGTCGTTTTCAAACCTAAACTTTATGAAAATTTAAAGGTAATTTTGTCTGACCCTGTAGGGAGACAAAATGAGTTGCTCCACACACGTTATATGTATATTGATTATTCGTAATTTGAGATGGTTGTATAATTTTAAGTTAAATGTGGGTAATTAACAGTTTTCTGGTAAGTTTTTATAAATCCTAAGTGTAAAGTTTAAATTGAATGTAATATGAACACTTGCTTTAAAAAAGTTTTGAAATTGTTACCATAGAAAATACATTTATGCTGCTTTCCAAGTAGGGATGTGAATCGGTGACCGTTTAACCGGTGGTTGACCGTCACAGCGTTAACCGGTCAAAGCTGTCGGTTAAAAAAAAGGGGAAGAGGGGTCGTCTCTTCATAACGCTATTTTAAGCCCTATTTGCACGATGTGATGAGCGGGTCCGTCTCCAGCTGTGTGCGGCAATGTATCAGTAAACTCTGAGCCGACTTTCATGTTGCAAGTGCCACATAAACGCACGCACGCACACACACACATTTCTCCCCCTCCATTGATACGTAACCTCCACACGCATAATTTCTCCTCTGTTACCGTCAAAGTTTACAGACACAGGTCTGTCGCGCTCGTCTGTCACACAGCCCAAAGGGTCCTTGCAAATACGCAGCTTCAGTCAAACCACATGGGAAAACCTGTTTGTGCTGATGGTCCTTGGTGATGTGTGTGGATCACTTGTATTAAAACTTTAGCAGAGACGTGTCACTCGCTGCTCTGACCATGTGAACGAGCCGTAGTTTGCTTAAAAATGCTTTAACAGCATTTTAAAGCAGCACAGAAGAATGGGAAGGTTAAAAAGCAGTTCTCTGTGCGCAAAGGTGCCGAAGCTGTTGCGGGTTTTGGCGCCGCTGTCTCTGCTCTGATCCAGCAGAACGCATAGCTGCAGTTATAAAAAATACGCGGCTCGAAATGGCTGTTATATGAAAGAACCTGGGATATTTTAAACTACACGGTCAACCGGTTAATGAGGCTCGGTGGTCGGTCATGAAAATTCTGTTTTTTACATCCCTATTTCCAAGTAACATAGAAAAACTTATTTACACACACACAGCATATACAGGTATAAAAATAAAGATTACTCACTATATATGTTTCAAAACTTACACTGCATTTTCCCAATGTTTTGGTGTGTACCGCAAAGAATTAGGGGCAATATCCTTCGCCAGAGTCTGTCGTAGCCTGCATCTAAGCAGAGTGTGGATCAGGGGCGCGAAGGGGCAGGACAAAAGACCTCCCTGGAGAATTGGGACACCCTACGCACTCGCGCAAATGAGAGGCGCAAGGGTGGAAGTACGAGTATTTGGACGGGGCCTTAGTTTCTACGGCTTGTCACCTAATTGACAGCTGTTACAGTTACTATGGCAACAACTGTGGCAGAGGAAGATAGAGCATGATTTAAAACTTTCCGGAACTACGTGTGTGTTATACAAAAATAATGGGCCGCAGTTAGCATTGGAATTCTCACAGACCATGGTATAAATGTTTGTATTATTTACCGTCCAATGAATGAGAATAGTATGTTTTTCTGATAAGGCAAGAGTAATGAGGTTTGGGGCTGTTTTTGAAGCAATACCCTCAAGTTGTGATCCTAGTATGGCTACAGCTGGGTCGAACTGGATATTAATGTTGGCACAAGTAGTTCCTGTAGAAAGAGCAGGTATCGCACACCCTAAAAATCATTCATGAGGTCCAGATGCAAGAAGTTTCAGGAAACAGGGTAGCATTGCACACTCAGCTCAGATGTCTAAAATTGTATTTATTCGTAACGTTTCGGCTTTATGCCTTCATCAGATCATATTTTTCTTTTAACCACAAATGGTATTTTGTGGTAAAAAAATAAATAAACTAGTTCTTAACATTATTTCAAAACATTTAACTCTGGGCAGTGCTACAGTTGGTACAGAAGAGCCCGTGGAGTGATATAGATTCATACAATATCCACCATATGCACAGTTGAAGAAAATCCTGGTTCCAGACGATGATCAAAAGTCAAATCAGTATATTCTGCAGCAACCCCCTCCACATCACTCATCGGCTCATCTTTGCTCCTTCTCTTTAGCTCTTACCAATAAACGCCATTCTAATGACCCCTTTGTCGAGTCTCTCCAGATTGAGCTGTGACTGCACTTTGCTGAACGCCACAGAGGACAAATGTTCCTATGACCTTAAATGTTTTAGGTGGATTTTTCTCTGAACAAAATTAATGCATGCTTTTTGTACTGATTTTGTTAGATTACAGACGAATTTAAAAAAACTTCATAGAAAAGAAAGCGAGACATTCCTCGGTATAACATAGATCAGTTAAAAGTTGTGGCCTCGATCAGCTCGTTTTTTCAATGTTTCATTTTATCAATATATTTCAGACGTTTTTGACAATTCAAAATAAAATTCAGACACTTGTATGGAGGACCATAACATAGAAATATGACAATTCATTGAACATTTATTTATTGATAGGTGTTTTTAAAAAATACATGCATTTGTTTGCAAATTAAATCTATCAATAAACTTGTATTTATATATTTTTGTGTATATACAGTACAGACCAAAAGTTTGGACACACTTTCTCATTCAATAAGCTTCCTTTCTTTTCATGACCATAGACTGTAGATCCACACCAGGCTGTGTAAGGGCTGTTTGACCAATAAGGAGAGTGATGGTGCTGGGCCAAATGACCCGGCCTCCAGTCACCGGCCCTGAACCCAGTCCAGATGGTTTTGGGGGGAGCTGGACCACAGAGTGAAGGGGAAAAGGCCAACAAGTGCTAAGCAACATAGCCATGTTCCAGCTTCTTCCCTCTGGCAGAAGATATCGCTCTCTGAGATGCAGGACATCTCGTTACGCTAACAGTTTTTATCCACAAGCTGTTATCAGTGTGAACAGAGCACTTTAATGATTTGCACTTGTTTTGAAACTGTTTTAGTCGATCGATTTCACAGTGACATTTGTTTACTGTTTTATTTGTTTTATTTTTGTCTTTTAATGTTTTATGTCTGTATTTGTCTGTGCACACTGGAGACTTTTTCTAATGTATTCCTATGTGGGGTTTTTTTTTACTGCAAATGGCAAATAAACTGAATCTGAACTCCTTCAAGACTGTTGACCATTTCAGGTCCTCTTGAAGCTCATCAAGAGAATGCCAAGAGTGAAGCAGTATCAGAGCAAAAGGAGCTACTTTGAGGAACCCAGAATATAAGACATTTTCAGTTTCATACTTTTTTTTTTTAGTACGTACATAATTCCACATGAGTTCATTCATAGTTTTCATGCCTTCAGTGTGAATACAATTTTCATAATCATGAAAATAAACTCTTTGAGAAGGTGTGTCCAAACTTTTGGTCTGTACTGTATATGTACACACTTATTTATACTTAAACTACTAAATACATAAATATAAATATATTTGTTCACTTTTTTACAACTCGTACAATACAGGTTATGTGAACAAATTAAAAATAAAGCTGATTGAAAGGTTTTAGGCTGAAGTGAAACACTTATAGAAGCCTGACCCTATTACTACAGCTTACTATAACCATGAACAACAAAAACGGCAAAATTCAGCATGGAGAAAACAATAGAAAATACATATATCTTTGCAAAAAAGACATGTAGGTAAATGAGGATTTATACAAATTGTTTAGATGGGTAAGTCAAGAACAATATTTAGAAATTATCCATCCATCCATCTTCTTCCAGTACACAGCACCAGTCCCTCACTGATCCTCCTGCAGGTGCTGAGGCCACAGGAGCTGAGATCGTTCAGTGGGGGCTTCAGGCAAAGTGGGTTAAGGGTCTTGCCCAAGAACACAACGACAGCAGACATCAGTGGGATAATAATTAAGAATAATAATTAAGAAAAACATTAATTTATGAGTATATATAGAGAATTAGAATAAATAATATTACAGCAATTATCAATATTATTATTTAGAAATTATAATAATATTGATAATTGCTTCAATATTATTTATTTATTCTAACTCTCTATATTTACTCATACATTTAATTTTTAGGACGTTTTTGAACATCTTGATTGATGTAGTTTTCTTTAGTGAGTCATCCAGACCATTCCAGACAGGAACTCCTCTGACAGAGACACATCTACACTTTGCATTGGTCCTGGCAGTGAAACCTATCCAGGAAAGGTTTTGAACCTTTCCTGGATACATGTAGGGACGTTCTGATTGTGAACACTGTACATGACGACTGCTGTATTTAGGTCGACTATATCATGTAATTTTTGATTTTCATTAATAATGGATTTGATGGTGAATGATAGTCTGCACAATTGATCATTCTGATTGCTTTCTTTTGCATTTAGAAGAGGCTGAATTGAGTTTTTCTGATTATTCCCTGATATTACCACACAATTATGCAAGTATGGCAGTATTAGGGAAGTGTATTTATAAGTGTAACAATCCATCCATCCATCCATTTTCTTCCCCTTAATCCATTTCTTGGGTCGGGGGGGTGGCAGTCAGAGCTGCACCCAGTCCACAGAGCACCAGCCCCTCACTGATCCTCCTGCAGGTGGTGAGTCCACAGGAGCTGAGATCTTTCAGTTGGGGCTTTGGGCAAAGTAGGGTTAAGTGTCTTGCCCAAGGACACAACGACAGCAGTCATCAGTGGGAGTCGTGAAGTAGGTCTTACGGTGGGCTCGAACCCACGACCTTCAGGCCCAAAGGCCAATGCTCTACCAACTGAGCTACTGTCGCCCCTAGTGTAACAATATTTTGTTAATTACTTTTTTAATCTTGCACAATATTCAATTCAAATGAATGGTTTGTGCTCAATGGCCCATTGTGCCGGCATGAGGGCTGAAAGATTAGCAGAAGTCGCCTGGAGCTCTCAAAGATCCATGGGAAACTCGCCTGTATTTGGGCATCGTCTTGTCCTCCTGGTTCTGCGCAGTGGATGAACTCCCATAATGCGTGGGGGCAAATACATGTGTCTGGCTCTCAAGCACGTGCACAGAGGGGCTTGGCCGCGCTCTGACCAATCAGAGCGGGAGCCAGAAGGGCAGAGTTTGTGGCACTAAAGTGTGGATTTAAAGAAAACCGACGGATTGAAGAAGAAAAAAAGTTCAGGATGACAAGGGACACTAAAATCTGCACAAAACACGACCTTTAGGAAAGCTGTAGGGTCTCTGTCAGCTGAGGGCGAGCTGTTTTAGTTTACATCGAGATTCGTGGGGAAAATTTCTGTGTAGCCCACATGAATTTGGTCTGGTTCAGTCTGCAGTACCGCGAGAATCCCCCGAGCACATGGGTTCTTCAGCTCCAAGCCAGTAATACCCTATCCAGTTATTATAACAGATCCATGGGATGCAGCGTGGCTCTCGCCAGACCCTTGTAGTTCCGCCATGCTCCAACAGAGGCGTTTCGCTTGTGAGAAGCGCAGCGATCTACAAGGGTCTGGCGAGAGTCGGGCTATGCACTTATATTTTTCTTTTTCTAATTGAAAGACTTTTGCGACTACTTTGACTGCACACTTGTTCCCTGTGATGCCCTCCCCTACTGTGCAAAGTAACATTCACTTTTACGGTGGAAAAACATTGGTCCAAAATTCACTTTTTGAATGTTACTTTTTTCCCCGATTACTACGGTCTGGGGAGAGCGCCATGAAGCCTCTGTGCATAAAGAACAGCCTGACTGTTTATACTTGTGTCCATGGATTAGTTCATAGAAGCACAGACAGCATTGATAGGCAAGGCAAGTTTATTTGTATAGCACATTTCATACACAAGGAAACTCAAACTGCTGAACAAAATAAGAAAGCATTAAAATCATAAAT